>CM068348.1:38980110-39380110 GCA_034769755.1 Odontamblyopus lacepedii
TACATATTATGACAAATTTATTAAAGAAGATAGGGTTCTAGTTCCTCCATAACTGTGTACTATTTTAGTTGCAAGTAAACCTGAGCACCTGTAGGAAGAAGACACTGGGAGAACATGCAAACTCCACAGACAAAAGCCTTTGGGATCCAGGATTCTTCCAAGACCATGGGCGGTGCCAACCATTGCTTCAGTACTTTTATAACATCTCTGAAAGCAAAATATGGTATGGAATAAGTCTGTTGTAGGTCTTCACTGTAAAACATATATTTAATCTCAATGTAACTTTCATGATTAAAGGTGAAGTGAAATACTCATATATTCTGAAGTGAAGTATATGTACCCATGTTAAAGCCAGCGTTATTCCATACTGTATGTGAGAAGAGCTTCATGACACTTTCTAGTAGTACTTTTTCCTCCTGACCCACATGAGTGCATACTTACCTCCCCTCTGCTCCACTACCTCTGCTCTTTCAGTCCACTACCCTCCAACCACCCCCGACCCAACAGTACATCAGACACCCGCACCTCCCTTTGCTCCATGTCATCCCTTCACCCAAAACTTCCAGTATACGTCCCCCCGCTCTGAAAGGAGGGATCGAGGGGAGAAGGGAGAGAGATACCAGCCTGACAAACCCAGGCCCCCTTCAGCCTGTCAACAGCAACCTGGCCCCGAGGCTACCACTGTCACCCAACACACAGTGGCATGGTGAGGGGGGGAGGGGTGAGGAGAGGGAGGAGAGGACAGAGGAGGGGGTGGGGGGTCTTAGATAGAACACCAGGTTGGATTTATACACTGACAGAGAGGGCCAATTATTAGCAGTGACACGGTAGGGAAATGGGCGTGCGAGTGGGACGGAGGGGGCGTGCAAGGGACAGGGGAGAGAGAGGAGAGAGAGAGGGGTGAGAGACGGAGGAGAGAAAGAGGGGTGAGAGAGGGAGAGGAGGGTTGTAATTGTCTCTTGGACAGAGGAATTTAGCGGGAATCAAATCCATTCAAAACACAAGAGGAGGAAGTGGTGACTGCGGCAGGAACTTTAGATTTACTTTCTTAAAGAGGGGGTCTTTTACTTATGAATTTCTACCACACAGCATATTTAGCATATTCATGTTCCCTTTGAGTGTTTTGAAAATGCAATATTTGCCTCAAACAGCATATTAATATGTAGTTAAATTGTTGTTTAATTTTCCCTTTGGTTTGTGGGGTCTAAGTCCCTCCTCCCTTTGCTCTCGGTGCTGTCACTCCCCCTTCAGATCACCATCACAACACAATCGTGTGCAGTGTATAGTTTTGTGTGATATTTTTCTATATTTATGGAAAACTGTCGTGCAGGAGCATGGGTAAGTCTTGGACAGAATCTTACTGCTAATCATAAGGAGGGTTTGAATAGGGCCTGGGAGAGATCGCTGGATTCCTAACGCGTATGAATAACATATAAAACCTCTTCAGACATTTTGTGATGAGGAAACAAAGTCAGGACATGGTAGAAAGTTACAAAAAGTTGATTTGTGTGTACAAATTGCCAAAAATGACCATAGGTGGAATATTTAAAGCTGAAACATTGGCAAATCCATCCATCCATCTTCTCCCGCTTAATCCGGCTGGGTCGCAGGGGCAGCTTGCTGCCCAATCCTCATAGCACCTGACCCCCCTATGAACCCCTCTGCGGGTGGTGAGCCCACAGGAGGTGGGCAAATCAAAGTTTAATTTTCTATATTTTGTTGTTATATTATATACAAAAAATTCTTCATATGTTATTTAGTATGGGAGAAAACCCTCAGAGAAAACTGGCCTAAAAATTCTAATTTAACCTGACTGTTTGTAGTTAAAAGTCAACAATTAAATATCAACAAATTCTTCTGTGTGATCTACCAACATCTTGTTAAGTTCAATATTGCAAAGTTTGGTGTATATAGGTCCTACTGGGCGATTCTTCTGTTCCTGTGAGGGAAAGATGGATTTGAGAAAACGCCCTTTGAAGTTCTGATGTTCCACACAAATCTTTGGCTGCAAGTTGATCAAATGGATATTAAAACATATTTAGGTGATTCAACCATTTGGTAATTTCCATTTCTCTGTAGTATCTCCCCTTAAAAATGAATTCTCTGCATCTGATGTCATCAACATTCTCTGTGAGGGTGAAGCTAACTTGAGGCACTACTGTGTCTGAAGTTCTGTTATCTAAACAAAACTATAAATGATTGAACATTGAACAGTGAACATTGATCACAGACTCCTGAAAATCTGTTTAAATACATTTTTCTTTAGTTTTCGGACTTTTTGGACAGTGTTTGCTAATGAGCACATTGTGTCACTATGGTAACTGCTCAACATTCTTCCATAGGCATACATGTGGAACCTCCCAAGGGTGTCGTCACTGCAAAGTAGTAATTCTCTCTTTCACACACACGCAGACAGAGAGAAACACACACCAACACATACCTACACACACACACACACACACACACACACACACACACACACACACACACACACACATTAGGCCTGTATGTGATGGGACAGGTGCCAATACTTGAGTCATGTGACAGTGACTTCCTGTCTGCAGTCAGGGCGCTGGGGCCTCGTCAATAACCTCCTCTCTTCATGGTCAACAGATTGTACCATAAGGCCTCTTTTTATTTACCTTTAGATAGTAAAAGGCACATGACAACTCCACAACAACTCCACCAGGGCCGTAGTCCTTTAGGCCTTTAGTCGATTAATCGGTCAGTGGTGTCTTAATCGAACAAATTTGGTATTAGTCGACTAATTCTTTTTATTTTGATTATAAGGATGTATATGGGACAACAGCAAAAAGGTGTGTGAGTTATCTGAATACCTGGTATATTTTAGTACTTTTAGTAACAGATTAAAAAGGCAACTTAAACTCACTGACCATTATAATCTGTTTCTATATAAATACATTGTTTCCTTGTACTTTTCTGCATAAATAGTTGTTTTTGCATGAGCTCCCATGCAGGTGCAGCCTTGTGAGTGCTGTTTGGATCAGATACATAATAGTTTGAAAGCTTTTACCAAACCCACTTTTTAGTCGACTATTCAATAGACAAAACACGTCTTTAGTCGACCAAGAATTTCTTTAGTCGACTACAGCCCTACATTCTACAGTACTTTAAATACTGCATGAATATCGTCACAGGTTAATATCTTACCCAACGATACCAAAACAAAAGTGAGTTGGTAAGAGAGGGATTCAACGACCAAATACCAACAGTATAGATGTTTGTAAAAGTGGATTATAATGTGTGCCAAAAAATAAAACTATACACACTACACTACACACATGTTTTAACTATACACAGCTTAATATACTATTTATTATTAATGAAAACATTTGCACATTCATTATTTTTTAGATTTAATTACACTCCAATCTCTTTTTTATTCTTTTTTATAAGTCCTTTAATCCGTAGCTCTTGAAATGTGATCATTTTGTTGCGAGTACAGGCGCAGTTTGAAAGCCAATACTGCCCTCATGTGGCGAATGTTTGTGTGGAAATTAAATTTAAAACGTGAGTACGAATTCACAAAACTAAAAACTGAATAAAATATATCATTACTACTTACTTTTTACTTTCACAAGAAGGGCTTCAACAGTACTTGACCACTTACTGCATATACAAATACTGCAAATGTAGTGTAATGTAACTGGTTCGTGTGATTTATCAAACATCATCCACAGAAAACTCGCTTTTACATTTTTCCTAGTTGGTGTGAGTATAAACTTTTATGCATAAGACTAAATAAATCTACAAATCAACAAAGGTTTAGGCTTAAATTAAACTAAAACAGCTCCATTCAGTTCCTTATGGGCTGGTGTGGCCACATTTAGCGGCAGCATACTTTTACTCTTACTTGAGTACTATTTTATTCAAGGAACAGTACTCTTACCTGAGTAAAGTTTTTGGATACTCCTCCCACCGTGAGCAAGTCTACAAGTGTCAAAAGCTTTAGGATGATGACATAAAATGATTTGAACATTTAGATATGATTTACTTTTTATATAATAATGTCTTTATTAGTCAAAGACACAAATGCAGCAACATTTAACAAACATTAAACCGAAATTATATAAAACAAGATCAACCCTTTGACTCAAGAGTAAATAAAAATGTATTGTTTTGTGTCTTAAATAGCACAAAAAATGACATCCCCATAGGATTGCATCACAGCATCAGATTTAATCTAGACATTACAGGTGACAGAGGTGCTCCGTTGTCCTACTAGTTGTCCTTCTAGAAATATTGTGTACAAAAGTGAAAACCAGGACTTAACCAGGACTAAACCAAGACTAAACCAGGACCAGGATTACGTGAAAACCAGTATTTAGTGCATAACCATGTGAAAACTAACCAGGACTAAGCCAAGACTAAACAAGGACTATACTAAGATTAAACGAGCACTAAAACAGGACTAAACTAGGGCGAAACCGTGTAAAAACTATCCAGGCCTGAACCAGGACTAAAATGGGCCTAAACAAAGACTAAATCAAGACTATACCAAGACTAAACCATGTAAAAACTAACCAGGACTAAACCAGGACTTAACTAGAACAAAAACAGGACTAAACTATTACTAACCTAAGACCAAACCAGGACTAATGTAGAACTAAAATAGGATTAAACCCAGACTAAACAAGTTTTCACACTGTTTCATGTATTACGCTTTATCATAGTGACCCAGAAATTAAATCTATTACATTTAATTGTCTTTCTGAAATTGACACTATAAATTGGCAAAGAACTAATTAAAATAATCTATTCAGAAGTGAGACTGATGTGTCTCTCAGAATGAATCGGTCTGTAAGGTTAATCCCTATCATTGGCTAAACTCTAATAATATGAAGAAATTACAGCCAGAGCAGGTAAATCACTTTTTTTTTGTTGCCAAAAAACAGACTAAAATAAAACATGTTTTTTTTCATTATGGTGTTTTTATTGCACTGAAAAACATAGAAAACATGAATCCTTACTGTGAGCGGGCTTGCATCTCCACAAACCTGACTCTTATTTGGCCTGGAAGAGGGCCTCTTCCTGCTTGTTTCTGTGAAGATGTTGTTCCTTTGGCTCTAGCCTTCCACAGTGTGCATGAAACGTATCTCCATGGAAAATATTTTGAAGTATGGTTTTAACTTTTACTTTCCACCTCCAGAAAGTTACATACTGTCACTATAAATACAATAACAATATTATCATATAATTTTAATTTTTTGTCCAGCGGTTGACCTACTCTCAAGTGAATAGCTACAAACACTGGTGGCACATGATCGGTACAGAAAAGCTCCACTAGAGGGCAGCAGTCAGTGGTACATGGCCTCAGACAGCCCGGTGCGTTTAAAGTCCTTGACCACTTGTTTGGAGTGGCTCATTTTGGCCGACAGCGCCTCCAACACGTCGCTCTGGTCCACGGCTGTAGCCATGCCATAGATGAAGGTGCCCAGAGACTCCAGGCCGCGCATGCCCAGGTTCACGCCGCAACCTGAGGAACAAAAGGATCAATGTACAACTGCACCATCATCTGGGCTGGAAGTGTGGCTTTCCTGAGCTACTGCAGAAAGTACATTCTCTGTTCTGTAAATCCTCAAATATACACAAACACATTGTAGTAAACTACCTGTGTCGAAGTTGAGCATGCAGGCCACACACACACATTGCAGTAGATCCAGGAGTGGAAAGTAATTAAATTACAAATACTCATGTTATGATAACTGGGGTATTTTTGGTAAATGTACTTTACTGAGTACATCTTTAAACCTGCATGTATACTTGTAATGAAGTACATTTCTAGCCATGTACTTGTAATAAGTTGCATTTAAAATCACAATAGTTATTGAGTCCCAATTGATCCTATACACAGCTGTCTCACCTACTACTTTCTATACCTACAAACAGCACCTCCTCGCCTGCTCTGACTGGCCAAGGCTCAGAAAACATGCCAATATTATGTTTAAAAACAACTTTATTCAGTTTAATTTATCAAGACTGACCTAAAATGCTGCTAAAATTCTCAAAAACCTAACTAGTACTTTGAGTATAGTGTTTTGAATATGTACTTTACTGAATTAAATCCAAATCCACTTTGTTTATATAGCACATTTTACAAACAGCAGTTTCCAAAGTGCTGCACAGAGATAAAACAAAAAGAATGCAACAATAAACGTGAAATGCTAAAATTTGGTCATACCAGTTCTAAAACAAAACAATAAAACCAGTAAAATCAAATTAAAGCAACACCATAAAACACAAAATAGCACTTAAATAAGTATTAAGTTTTCAAGAATTAAGTAGAGTTTTGGCAGCAGCACTTTTACTAGTTATAACTGAGTACATTTTGGCATGAAACTCTACACATTTACAGTCCTCTTTGCACCACTGAGTAGATCTCACCTGTGTCAAAGTTGAGCACACGGGCCGCCTCGCCCTCCACGACGACGGCCACATTGTCCCCGGTGATGTAGGCGGCGCTGACGGTGCGGTGGGACAGCTGCACTTCAAACAGACGCCTGGAGCACTGGAGCTGGTGCAGGGTCACCTCGCTCAGACGGGGCTCGATGTCTGTCTTGTACACGTTAAACGACTGGTGGAAAATGTTCTTCATGATCTGAGGGGACGCAGGGGGGCGGGAGAGGGGAAGTGCTGTTATAAGTTTGTTCATGTGGGGCGATACACCTAAACCCCGCCCACAACCGCATTACATAGAGTGAGAGTGGAGGACGGGTGTTGTCTAGAGGTATAACGTGTTTGTAATCAGAAACACGTAGCTTTAATCAGGAAATTCTTTTGTGATGTCACCAACTACTTGAAATTGCAGTGGCCATAGAAAACATAAACAAAAAGGCTGTTAATTTACTTGATTTGTACTAAAGTTGCCAAAAAATGACTAGAAACAGTAAACAGTGCTATTAATACACCACCAAAACAGTTTAAAAGCGAAAAAAGGTGGATTTAAATGTTCACAGTTTAAGACTAACAGTTTAGCCTCTATTGGACTGCTTTACTCTTCAATACACTAGCATAACCTGAAGTTCTTGCTTTTATTTTTGAATATTTTAGTTTTACCTTCTGAAATCTTCAACATCTGCTGGTGCACCGAGGAGTGAAGCCATTTCAAATGGGCTAAAACAATAGCTGTAACTTCAACATTAAGCAAAACCAGGGCTTAAATGATCAAAACGATTCTAAAGGTATGGAGTTTAAAAGCATAGTATGGCACTTTCTCTATTACTACATGATGACATGACAAGGAGGAGCAGAGTGTCTTCAGTTTGAGAGAAGAACACAGCCTAAATATGCAGGGTTTGTGTGTTAAACATGTGTGAATGAACAAAACACAACTCCAGGTACGTCTGTGATGAGGAAACATTAGAACATAGATCAAAAGAGTTTGCTTCTCCGTATAGTGAATCCACCCTTGCGTTTACAAAAATCTGTACAATCATTTAAAAAAGGAATTCTGACAATTACTAAGACTTGATTATCTAGAACTGCTTGTCTCCGCTCTTCTTTACTCTATACTTTGCACAGTCCCCTGTTTCCAGGTAACAGTGCACTGAATGGGCCACCCACATAGCAACAGCGCTGTGGAGATGAGGTGGATTCGGTGAATACCTGTGTGAACGGTCCACTTGCACACCTCACTCCCCGCTGCAGACGCCATAAAAGAAGAGTTATAAAAGACTCATTTTACACCTGTTTAAGCTGCACTTAATGCTGTGGGGCAGATTAAGTGACGGCACGTCTCTCCCCAGGCTATGTAGGCTGTGTGTCATGTAGCCCAGTGTACAGACGGAGCAAATACCATAAGTTAAAGATGCACTATGTAACTTTTTGATTGGGGTTTGTTTCTATGGATGTCACTGCTCTACTTGTTGAATGTTCAACAGTGGCTCTACCTTACATTTATTTAATTACAGGTGGTTTTATAGCTCAAAAATAGCTAGCTAAACAGGCATTCTGACAGTGAGCATGGTCGCCTCTCCACAGATCTGACCTGTAACTTGGTCTTGTTTGGTTAAGGTTAAATACCTTATATACTGTGAAACATTCCAGACAAAGCAATAGCATCTCCATGAAGAATGTGATGGACCTGCCACCAGAAAAGTTACACAATGCTCATCTAAAGTGGAACTGACCATTAAATCCAATACTTTTTTAATATCAGTGTTATATAGTTTTGTGACCAGGTAAATGTGAACCTTGGTCAAAAACATATAAAAGTGAATGCCTGTTTTGGTTTGACACAGAAAACAACAGAACAGGAAAACCTCAAATCGGCCATCACAGATCACTGCAGGAGAAAGAGACATATTATGGATCGGCAAAATGCAAAAATAAAAAGCCCACAGAGCAGTAAACAGGGCAGTAAACAGGGAGGAGGGGGTCTATTAACTTTCAAGGACCTAAGATGCTGTGCAAGAGAAGTCAGACTGGTATGTTTTAGTTCTTAGTATATAAAATCTCTATATCTCTATATAAATGCATTGTTTCCTTGTATTTTTCTGCATAAATAGTTGTTTTTGCATGAGCTCCTATGCAGGTGCAGCCTTGTGAGTGCTGTTTGGATCAGATACATAGAGATACATAATAGTTTTGAGAGCTTTTACAACACCCACTTTTTAGTCAACTAATCAACAGACAAAACACGTCTTTAGTCGACCAAGAATTTCTTTAGTCGACTACAGCCCTAGATTCCACAATACTTTAAATACTGCACTAATACTGCCTCTCCAGCCACTGCAGTCACAGGTTAGTATCTAACCCAGTGATACAAAAACACAAGGAAGTTGGTATGCAAAATACAATAAGAAAAAGCCCACAGAGCAGTAAACAGGGAGGAGGGGCCTATGAGTTTTCAAGGACCTGGGATGCCGTCCTGGAGAAGTTCGACTGCAGATGGCACTAGCACTACCAATGCAGGTTGAAAATAATATTGGAAGACCAATGTTAATCTCTTTGAAAGGACTAACTAACATCAAGCGTAAAGACTCACAGAGGCGTTGGCGGTGTGGCGGAGGAAGCGGACCATCTTGGTGTCAGAGGCCGGGCAGACCAGGGCCATGTAGCGGTTCCTGAAGGTTCCGTAGATCTTGAGGTGGAACCCCGGTTTGGCTGAGGGGTTCTTGTGTTCCCTGAGGGCCTCCACACCGTATGCAGACAGGTCGAAGAATAGACTGTGTGCACGGATCTCAGGGGTGGGCACCTGCAGGGGAGAGAAATAAATAATGAAATCTATATCCACTTTGGAAAACTATGACTATAGATCTCAAATCATCTCTACTCAACATGCTCGTTCTTTTTGTTCAGGACTCAATACAGTACAATAAACACTATATATCAACAGATACTAGTGCAGAAATAAAACAGCATTTATTTCTTTTAAACAAAAATAAAATTCAACAAAACAAATGTTATGTAGCAGTTATTTATCCCTCTATAATTAACTATAAATCCCTCTATAAATACAGAACTATACAACAACTTTCTGAGCTCTCTCTCTTTTATGAGACTTTCTGGGCCAACTTCAATGAGTAAAGAGTCTCATTACATCAATGTACAGCTCTGGAAAAAAATAAGGCACCACTGCTTTTTTTTCTTAAATCAGCATCTCTACATGTGTGACAGCCATTTCTTTCCGGACACAAACACAAACACAAACACACGTCATTCTGTTTCATGAGGCACTGATGAGGAGATCACCTGAAGCAAATCTGATTTAAGGAGGAAAAGTTAAAAAAAACAACCCACTGTTAAAAATCAGGATTATTCCACCAAATATTGATTTCTGAACTAAGTTAAAACATTAGAATTGTGTTGTTTTAAAATGAATATAATCTTGTTTTCTTTGCATTATTTGAGATCTGAAAACATTGAATCTTTTTTGTTATTTTGATCATTTGTCTTTTTCCGAAAATAAATGCTCTAAATGACAATATTTTTATTTAGAATTTGAGAGAAATGTCAGTAGTTTATAGAATGAAACAAAAATTTTACTCGAACACAGACCTATTTTTTTCCAGAGCTGTATATGTCCAATCAGGACGTCGGCTTATTGATATTTGGAAACCGATATCCGATCCAATATTTACCTGTGTGTGTCTTTGGCCTGTGTGCTCTAGTGTGTGTGTTATTTACCTGTGTGTGTCTTTGGTCTGTGTGCTCTAGTGTGTGTGTTATTTACCTGTGTGTGTCTTCAGTCTGTGTGCTCTAGTGTGTGTGTTATTTACCTGTGTGTGTCTTCAGTCTGTGTGCTCTAGTGTGTGTGTTATTTACCTGTGTGTGTCTTTGGTCTGTGTGCTCTAGTGTGTGTGTTATTTACCTGTGTGTGTCTTCAGTCTGTGTGCTCTAGTGTGTGTGTTATTTACCTGTGTGTGTCTTTGGTCTGTGTGCTCTAGTGTGTGTGTTATTTACCTGTGTGTGTCTTTGGTCTGTGTGCTCTAGTGTGTGTGTTATTTACCTGTGTGTGTCTTCAGTCTGTGTGCTCTAGTGTGTGTGTTATTTACCTGTGTGTGTCTTTGGTCTGTGTGCTCTAGTGTGTGTGTTATTTACCTGTGTGTGTCTTTGGTCTGTGTGCTCTAGTGTGTGTGTTATTTACCTGTGTGTGTCTTCAGTCTGTGTGCTCTAGTGTGTGTGTTATTTACCTGTGTGTGTCTTTGGTCTGTGTGCTCTAGTGTGTGTGTTATTTACCTGTGTGTGTCTTTGGTCTGTGTGCTCTAGTGTGTGTGTTATTTACCTGTGTGTGTCTTTGGTCTGTGTGCTCTAGTGTGTGTGTTATTTACCTGTGTGTGTCTTTGGTCTGTGTGCTCTAGTGTGTGTGTTATTTACCTGTGTGTGTCTTTGGTCTGTGTGCTCTAGTGTGTGTTATTTACCTGTGTGTGTCTTTGGTCTGTGTGCTCTAGTGTGTGTGTTATTTACCTGTGTGTGTCTTCAGTCTGTGTGCTCTAGTGTGTGTGTTATTTACCTGTGTGTGTCTTTGGTCTGTGTGCTCTAGTGTGTGTGTTATTTACCTGTGTGTGTCTTTGGTCTGTGTGCTCTAGTGTGTGTTATTTACCTGTGTGTGTCTTTGGTCTGTGTGCTCTAGTGTGTGTGTTATTTACCTGTGTGTGTCTTTGGTCTGTGTGCTCTAGTGTGTGTGTTATTTACCTGTGTGTGTCTTTGGTCTGTGTGCTCTAGTGTGTGTGTTATTTACCTGTGTGTGTCTTCAGTCTGTGTGCTCTAGTGTGTGTGTTATTTACCTGTGTGTGTCTTCAGTCTGTGTGCTCTAGTGTGTGTGTTATTTACCTGTGTGTGTCTTTGGTCTGTGTGCTCTAGTGTGTGTGTTATTTACCTGTGTGTGTCTTCAGTCTGTGTGCTCTAGTGTGTGTGTTATTTACCTGTGTGTGTCTTTGGTCTGTGTGCTCTAGTGTGTGTGTTATTTACCTGTGTGTGTCTTTGGTCTGTGTGCTCTAGTGTGTGTGTTATTTACCTGTGTGTGTCTTCAGTCTGTGTGCTCTAGTGTGTGTGTTATTTACCTGTGTGTGTCTTCAGTCTGTGTGCTCTAGTGTGTGTGTTATTTACCTGTGTGTGTCTTTGGTCTGTGTGCTCTAGTGTGTGTGTTATTTACCTGTGTGTGTCTTCAGTCTGTGTGCTCTAGTGTGTGTGTTATTTACCTGTGTGTGTCTTTGGTCTGTGTGCTCTAGTGTGTGTGTTATTTACCTGTGTGTGTCTTCAGTCTGTGTGCTCTAGTGTGTGTGTTATTTACCTGTGTGTGTCTTTGGTCTGTGTGCTCTAGTGTGTGTGTTATTTACCTGTGTGTGTCTTCAGTCTGTGTGCTCTAGTGTGTGTGTTATTTACCTGTGTGTGTCTTTGGTCTGTGTGCTCTAGTGTGTGTGTTATTTACCTGTGTGTGTCTTTGGTCTGTGTGCTCTAGTGTGTGTGTTATTTACCTGTGTGTGTCTTTGGTCTGTGTGCTCTAGTGTGTGTGTTATTTACCTGTGTGTGTCTTTGGTCTGTGTGCTCTAGTGTGTGTGTTATTTACCTGTGTGTGTCTTTGGTCTGTGTGCTCTAGTGTGTGTTATTTACCTGTGTGTGTCTTTGGTCTGTGTGCTCTAGTGTGTGTGTTATTTACCTGTGTGTGTCTTTGGTCTGTGTGCTCTAGTGTGTGTTATTTACCTGTGTGTGTCTTTGGTCTGTGTGCTCTAGTGTGTGTGTTATTTACCTGTGTGTGTCTTTGGTCTGTGTGCTCTAGTGTGTGTGTTATTTACCTGTGTGTGTCTTTGGTCTGTGTGCTCTAGTGTGTGTGTTATTTACCTGTGTGTGTCTTTGGTCTGTGTGCTCTAGTGTGTGTGTTATTTACCTGTGTGTGTCTTTGGTCTGTGTGCTCTAGTGTGTGTGTTATTTACCTGTGTGTGTCTTTGGTCTGTGTGCTCTAGTGTGTGTGTTATTTACCTGTGTGTGTCTTTGGTCTGTGTGCTCTAGTGTGTGTGTTATTTACCTGTGTGTGTCTTCAGTCTGTGTGCTCTAGTGTGTGTGTTATTTACCTGTGTGTGTCTTCAGTCTGTGTGCTCTAGTGTGTGTGTTATTTACCTGTGTGTGTCTTCAGTCTGTGTGCTCTAGTGTGTGTGTTATTTACCTGTGTGTGTCTTCAGTCTGTGTGCTCTAGTGTGTGTGTTATTTACCTGTGTGTGTCTTTGGTCTGTGTGCTCTAGTGTGTGTGTTATTTACCTGTGTGTGTCTTTGGTCTGTGTGCTCTAGTGTGTGTGTTATTTACCTGTGTGTGTCTTTGGTCTGTGTGCTCTAGTGTGTGTGTTATTTACCTGTGTGTGTCTTCAGTCTGTGTGCTCTAGTGTGTGTGTTATTTACCTGTGTGTGTCTTTGGTCTGTGTGCTCTAGTGTGTGTGTTATTTACCTGTGTGTGTCTTTGGTCTGTGTGCTCTAGTGTGTGTGTTATTTACCTGTGTGTGTCTTTGGTCTGTGTGCTCTAGTGTGTGTGTTATTTACCTGTGTGTGTCTTTGGTCTGTGTGCTCTAGTGTGTGTGTTATTTACCTGTGTGTGTCTTTGGTCTGTGTGCTCTAGTGTGTGTGTTATTTACCTGTGTGTGTCTTTGGTCTGTGTGCTCTAGTGTGTGTGTTATTTACCTGTGTGTGTCTTTGGTCTGTGTGCTCTAGTGTGTGTGTTATTTACCTGTGTGTCTTTGGTCTGTGTGCTCTAGTGTGTGTGTTATTTACCTGTGTGTGTCTTTGGTCTGTGTGCTCTAGTGTGTGTGTTATTTACCTGTGTGTGTCTTTGGTCTGTGTGCTCTAGTGTGTGTGTTATTTACCTGTGTGTGTCTTCAGTCTGTGTGCTCTAGTGTGTGTGTTATTTACCTGTGTGTGTCTTTGGTCTGTGTGCTCTAGTGTGTGTGTTATTTACCTGTGTGTGTCTTTGGTCTGTGTGCTCTAGTGTGTGTGTTATTTACCTGTGTGTGTCTTTGGTCTGTGTGCTCTAGTGTGTGTGTTATTTACCTGTGTGTGTCTTTGGTCTGTGTGCTCTAGTGTGTGTGTTATTTACCTGTGTGTCTTCAGTCTGTGTGCTCTAGTGTGTGTGTTATTTACCTGTGTGTCTTCAGTCTGTGTGCTCTAGTGTGTGTCATTTACTTTTTTGTATAATTCTTATTGCTGTGTTTTTAGGGTGACTGTGTTCACCATCTGTCCAGGGACTACAGATGAAAAATAGCCTTTCTTGCTATTTCTGGTACATTTATAGAAATGCTGATTAATTTAAAGTACACTGTCCCTGCTAAATAAAACAGATTAAAAAAAAAAAAAAAGATTGCACTACTTCTCTATATCTCTCCTTCTTCCTTTTATAGATCCAGATGTGACCAAGCTGCCCAACAGAACCGTGGCCGAGCTTGTGATGTGCTGCAGTACCAGGAGGAGATGACCATAGAGAGGAGGGGGTGTGCAGACCGGACAGTAGCTTTAAACAGCTCATATCCTGAGAGCCAAATTCAATCATCTCGGAAAACATCGAGCGGAGGGGCCAATCGCAGGCGGCCGTAGCCCATATCGAGAGCACGTTCTGGGCATGCGTACAGGGAAAGGGTCCTGCTATCACGCGGAGATGTCTGTGATCTGAGTAAAGCTGCAGCCTCACCTTGACCTGTCCATTTGTGACACAGTGAATCATCCCTGCCACAGAAATACATGGAGGAAATAGAGCCGTGTGTGCCAAATCTGATGAGTCATATATTATGGGTGCACATGAGGTTTCTGGTGTTTCAAAATGATGTTAAGATATGAAAATTAGACGCAAATGTCTGAGGTTGAAGATGAAATAATAGAATATATTTACTTATTGTCTTAAAACATGAAAAACAGTTATTCTTCATTTTCCTTATTCCTTATTTTAATTATTCTATGTGATAAGTGCACTTTTCACAACTTTCAGAGACCAGAGTGGAGTTTTGCTGTCATGGTAATGTAAAAAGTTGTTAATGCAACAACTAGAATGCTAACAGCAGATCTGTGTTATTCCTGGTTTGTGATAGTTTTTTCTTTTTGGAAACAAATCAGATACAGCCCATTTAACAAAGCTATCAAGCTGATTCAACCATTTGTTTATTCTCATCCACCATAAAACTCAAAACTGTGCATAGGTGTGATATTTTTCACTTTGCATGATTATAGATTAAAAAAAAAAATCAAAGCCACATATTTATAAGCAAAAATCATTTCATATTTTTTTGCCACTGGATTGGTTGGCCTCTGCTGTTCCTCTGAGAACTTGTGATTTTGGCATGTAGGTAAGTCAAATCATTCAACACTGGAAAAAAATAATATCTAGGTAAGTTAAAATTACTTAAATTAAGGATATTTTACTTTATTTAACTTGACAAGCAAAATGATCTGCCAGTGGAACAAGTGTGTTATTCTTAATTCAAGCAACATTCGATTTAGTTACTTATTTTAAGTGCAAAAAGTCTTGTTCCACTGGCAGATCATTTTAATTGTCAACTGAAATTTACTCAAATCATGGTAAAACCTTAATTGAAGTCATCTTAACTTGATCAGATTTTGTTTTCAGCAGTGAATTGATAGGGAAATATTGCCTGGGTTCCAGAATACACATTTTTCTAATACTTTACAATGAAACTGGTCATTGCTGCATCTTCCAGAGTTAGGACGGGCGCGATTGACAAGTGGATGTGTACGTTCTGTCCACATCAAAACAAATACGGCTGCACACAGGGAAAAAAAATATCAAAAAGGACTGAAAACATCACAGATTTCTCCAGAGTCAAATTCTGTTAATCTGAGGTGACAGAAACTTAATTTACTTCAAAATGATACGTGTCCAATGAGCTCCTTTGCTTCACATGCGTCACTGAAATAAACAAACCTGATTGGACGATCATGCTTGGTTCTGGCGTGAGATCATTCTGGATTTGCCAGGTAAAGGGAAACATATTTTACCGCTTCAAATAGTTTCATGGATTTTGCAAAACAAATTATTTAGCCTCGAGGAAAGAGAGCACAAAAGGATTTAAACTGGGTAGATAAATTAAAAAATACATTTTCAGATGAAGTCTACAAAAGCCAGCTGACATTCTGTTCAGAGATGGTCCCCAGCTGCTCCTCGACGCTATTTGTTTATAATGTGTTTTATGGGGCCAAGGCGTTGCTCCGGTATCCTGCAATATCCTGTGTCCTGCCTTCACCTGTCAGTAAACACAGAGCTGCAGCCTGTTCAGTCTCTTCTGTGTTACAGGGTCAATGAGAACATGACACATTTCACTGGAAACTGTCAACAAAGAAGCAACGTCAACACAACAAACAATAGACGGCTGATTTAAAAAAAAAAAAAATTTCCACTGAAGGGTGATGATATTTTTGGAATCAATTGTGCTAAAATGTGCTTGTAAATGTTTTTGTTGAAGTTCAGTCATGCACTGAATGAGCTGTAACACTGAACAGAAAAGTGTAGAAATATATCACAGTATTACTCTTATTAGAAAGATTAAACTACTTTTAATGAGCTCCTTTTTACATGGTATGTGAGATGTTGGGGCTGAAGGGAGATTTGCTGCCACACTCTTGTCAGTCTACCCCAGGGCAGCTGTGGCTACAAAACAAGCAACTGTGCTGAGTGGAGAGTGGAGAGCTGAGGCTGTCTAGTCCTGTTTTGATGGTGACTTGAGTGTTCTGAGCATTTTAAAGGAACTGTTTGCAAGATTTTCATTTAAAATTCCATAAAAATGTCCTAACTATGCCCTTAAACACTGTGTAAACATGTTCAAATCAAATATTTACTTTTACTTTTACTGGTAACAGAACATGGACATGACGGCCAAGTTGTTTATGTTATAATTTTGTATTTTGGTTCAGAAAGCACAATGAGCCTCACACGAGTCTTTGGGGTGCCAGTTTCAAAGCTGAAAAAAAATCTTAATCAGTGAATGCAGCATTTGCAGCTTAGTGAGTGAATTGTGGAGATCCTGAGCTTTCACTTGCAGCTTTCATAAGGCATGGACTGTCCATATACAGAGAATGAGAAAACTTGTGTCCTGTAGGTTAAAGCACTGGCCTAGTTTCTTTGCGATTGTTGTAGCTTTTTAAAACTGCAAGAGCGCTGGCTACATACAGTCCCCTTTTGTGTTGAGACAGGATACATAAGACTGCTTAGACTGCTGCCTCCGCGACCCAGCCCCGGATAAGCAGTAGAAAATGGATGGATGTAAACACATAAGGCACAGACGACATGTATAAGCAGGAGGAAAGACTCTGACCTGTCTCTGGTCCAGCCTCTCGATAGTGGCGTTAGCTCCGTAGGCCTGGCACGACTCCACAGTGTAGTCTGAGCTTAGACCCAGCACAGAGCAGGAGTCTCCACACGACCCATCGGCCACCACGATGACCCGCGGCCAGTCTGCGGAGGGAAGGCGACGCACATACTCCTCACAGAACTGCACCGAGACAAAACAAAACATTGGACCAGTTACATATTCTGTTTAAGGCCCTGTCCCTGATCATTACTGTCTTAAAAACAAAGTCCTTTACCGTGTGTACCGTGTGTACCGTGTGTACCTTGTGTACCATGAGTTTATCAGCATTTTTCACAACTTTCAGAGGCCAGAACAGAGTTTTGACCATCACGGTAAAGCTAACAACAACTAGCATGCTAACAGTCCTGCTTCTTTGACAACACTTTCTAATTGCAGATGCAGACGGCACACAGCATATTTTGACCTCAAGAGCTGCTTATGCAACATATCTGTACTGGGGCAAGACTAATCTTTACTCAGGTACTGATGCTTACTCAGATACAGACCCTTTAATATGTAAATCTATCCATATTTACTGTTAGACCAACTTAAGGACGTAGCTGTGGGTGATTCACTCTCTATCAGACAGAACCCATGTGTTTTTATGGAAGGGATAAAGCCTGACTTAATGAACACAGCCAAAGGAGCACCACAGGGCTCGATGCTGGAACTGGGTCTGTTTACGATTTTCATTAACAAATTGGGCAGCTTTAGTATTTTTCTTCAGCTGGTCTTAAAAAAAACAGATTTATGACATTCTCTAGACTCTAGCGCTTGTTCTTAAAATATATTGCACAGATAAAAAGCTCAAACTTCTTCGGGGCTTTTATTATAGACACAAAACCCACAAAAATCTCCATGCAAACAAGCAGCTGGCAGTTGCTCCTTCTAAAAAGTTACATAGTGCACCTTTAAATTCACTTTTTGGCCTTTTAACCTATCAGTAATAAGAGAAATGGAAAAAATAAATAATTTTGAAGATGCTGTTTTTTCTGGAAGCGAGCTTTAATTTAGTTTAGTTTAATTTAGTTTAGTTTAGTTTAGTTTAGTTTAGTTTAATTTAAGTGTTTATTGTCACTTTCTTCAACATTCCCTGGGGGTGTGATGCTATCTTAAGGCTCTACTGTGTCTGAAGATCTGTTGCTCAAGTTAGACTTTAATCTGAGTTTTGTTTTTATGCAATCTGACCATAAAAAACTGACTAAATTGGGACTACAGATCATCACGATCATCTAAACAGAACCATAAACACATTTTGTATCTAATTTTTTATTTTTTTTTTATTCTTCAGACCATCTAAAAACTAATTTGGCAGTTTTGCTTATGTATGCATTGTGTTACTGTGGGAACTGTTAAACATTTCGCTATATACACGCATTCATTACACCCCCGTCGTGATGATACTGCAAAGTTTTATAACTCCTAACATCACTACAACCTCATACCGCAAAAAACAAAATCCAGTCAAGCTAAAATGACGTGAATTAAGAAAGTTTTACCATGATTTGAGTAGATTGAACTTGACAAGTAAAATTCTCTGTCAGTGGAATAAGACTTTTTCTACTTAAAATATTAAAATGCAGCTTGCCACAACATCTTTTTGCACTTATAATAAGAAACAAAATATACTGTTGCTTGAATTAAGAAAAAAACACGTATTTCATTGACAGATAATCTTACTTGTCAAGTTGAATCTGCTCAAGTAAAGTAAAATGTTCTTAATTAAAGTCATTTTACCTTAACCTAGATACTGAGACACACTCCTCTGACAGCTCTATTTTTCAAACAGACAGGCTCAAGGTTATGACACGTAGGAGCTGTTATATTTTCTCAGCTGATGCTCTGTATGCAGCACAGCCTCAATAAAACAGACACAGACTAAAAGGGCAGGGAAGGACACAGAGGAAGAGGAGGAGGAGGGTCCACAGAATTACATTTGATTCACGAGGGAATTGCTTTGATAATGTGATGTACTGACTCAACAATAGTCAAACACTTCACGCTACACGGACAAAAACAGAACTGCCAACATGGTTCCATCTACAGGAAGTAAACAAAAGAAATTTAGGGAGATTTTTTTGGGAGATTTACAAAACTAAACAAGCGGATCTACAGAGCTTGGGATCAAATGTCAAAAACTTTACATTCATGCGTTTTCATGATGCAAAATGTTCTTCGGAAATTCAGAACTAAGGAATAAACTTAACACTCAATACCGATGCCAATAGTTAAATAAATTAAAAACACTCTTTATTTTATTTAGATAACAGAATATCATTTTCAACATTAAAATGTAGTATTTTCTTGTCCTGACAAAGCTCAAGATCATTCTAAAGCTATTCAGGAAAGGTTCATTTCTGACTGGTGAATGTGACTTTCTTAGTATCGATACCTGCTCAAATGAGTAAATAGATTTGATACTAGTTAATATAAATTTAGCATCTGATTTTCAACACTTTTGATAATCATATATTAATGGAACATGTGCAAAACGTTAAATGGCGATACATGAACACAGAACTAAAAAGTAAACACAAGAGCCATGAAACAGCGCGAGTAAATCATATGTTTAGTACTTTGCATCTTAAAATCTCCATTGTTTTAACATTATGCTGACAGAAAGTTTTATGATGTGTGGTGATACATTCCTGATCTCTAATGCTGACTCTATGTTCTGATTTATTCATGCATGGTTGAGTAATCCTGCATATTCTGTCCCTCTTCTTCCCAGGAGATCAAAACTATGTTCTGACTGGTGCTGGAGTTTCCCCGTTGTACGCAATGGTTTGGTAATATACACAACATAGTATTCGAAACCAAAGTGTATGACATGTTGTATCGCAAGTTGCTTCAATGACGTGAACAGCTGGATGTCACAGAACTTCCTACAGCTCCAAATCTGAAATCATTTTAATCAATCCCTCCCAATCCACCTCCGTTATCAGCAACAGTCTCGGGCCTCTCGCTCCCAACATCAGCCCCGCTGCCAGAAACCTCTGCGTCATTTTCGACTCTCATCTCAAATTCCACGTTCGCATAAAAAAAGTCATGCAGTCCTGTTTCAAAATCAAAGCTGATCTTGAAAAAGTCATCCACGTGCTCATCTTCTCCCGTCTAGATTATTGTAAGTCCCTCCTCTCCGGCCTCGGCTCCAAATCCATCTCAGAACGCAGCAGCTCCTCGAGGTTTTAACAGACATCAACACATTACTCCTGTTTTAGCTTCTCTTCACTGACTGCCTGTGTGTTTTAGAATTGATTTTAAGATTTTACTGATCACTTTTAAAGCTCTTTCAGGTCTTGCACCAAGTTACATTTCAGATCTTTTAACCCAGTACTGTTCCAAAGTCCAGGCTCTGGACCAAGGGTCAATGGAGCTTTTTCAGTCCTGGCTCCTCGGCTTTGGAACCACCTGCCTGAGGAGATAAGGCTGCACCATCAGTATCATCTTTTAAATCACTTCTTAAAACCCATTTTGGTCAGTTGGCCTTCCTTTAACTGGTTTTAATTCTTTTTATGCCCTACTTTTTTATTCTTTTATCTCTTTTATTTATTTATTAGACTGAATCTGATTTGTTGCATCATTGACTGTTTTTGTTTTGTTTTATGTGCTATTTTTATGTTTTGTATTGTTCATTGCTGCTTGTACAGCACTTTGTAAACCTTGTTTTTAAAAGTGCTTTATAAATAAAGATTTATTATTATTATTAAGTGCGTATAGAGCAGTGGGCGGGGATAGGTTAGGACAATACTGGATTACATAACGGCGCTGTACCTGATTAAAAAACCTGAAATGCTGACAACTAGCATGCTAATGTGCACTTTTTAACCTCAAGAGCTGTTTATACAATAAACTGGGGCAAGACAATTTTGTTTTTGCTCAGATCCATGGGAAAAAATCATGACATCAAACATGAAACTTGCATGAATCAATTAAAAACAACTCTGAGGAAGTTTATCATGACAGAAACCCATTATAACATTAAAACCTCACTCAAGGAGATTTGCTATAGTCTCTTTTAAAGCTAAAATGAGGAGCGCACTGTGTGTTTGAGGTCTTATGACATAATCTCTTCTTTCTCCTCAAGACAGTGACAGGACACAGGGCTCCCAGGGCTTTGTCTGAGCTCCGGATCAGGTGTAAATGTGTAAAGTGATCCCTCGCCATTATATCACATCACATTATCAAGTCTGTGGATAAACTGGGACAGACACAAAGCACGACTCCATAACTCTCCCTCCGTGTCATCTGTTAGACAGTTTACAGGAGTTAAGGAGAGACACTGCAGGCTAAAGCCTTTTTTCATGTTGTTTTTTGTAGTTAGTTTGCTCTCTGTACATATAAGGTGGGGTGTTACATGGGGTATTTATTGCTGGGACAGTACATTTTTAGATCTCCATGCTAGCTTTTATTGTTTTGAAACGGCTATATTTATTAAAAACAACATATTAACATGATTATTAAGCTTCATTTTTGTTTTTGATGCTCAGAACAGAACACAATCAGCATGCAGTCCCCTAATGAAACTTTTGCATCAGGTTAGTGAAGTTGTAGTGTATTTAGTGTATTTTTTTGTATCGTGCTTTTGTATATTTATGGAAAATTGTTGTGGGGGAAGATGAGAGACATAGGCTGAGCAGTGGAGGATCATAGTGCTAAGGATAGGGGGATTTCTCCAACCTGGACGGATTAGGGAACAGTGTTATAACATGGTATGCGAAGTGTTGATTTTCTATATCTACTCTCATCCTCTCCTTTCAAAATATCAGGTTTGTGCATTGTATTTTCCTTAAACGTATGTAAACTTTAAATTATACATCACGTGTCACTTCATTGTTACCACTTTATATTCTAGACTCTTATAATTGCTTTTACTTGCATTCCCCCAAGTACATTTATACTCTTCTTTGGTCACTACTTACACCTACTTGAGTAACAGTCAACATTTTTTAAGTAACAATCTTTCAGCTATTCAAACCTCAAAATAACAAATATTTTCTGTTGTATACATTTGATAGTATTCATATTGCAACTATGTGCTAATATGTGCATTTGAGACACATTTTCCCTGATAACAAAGTCTTTTATAAACCTCTCTCCTCTGTGATATGAAATCAGGGCCGTACAGACTCTCCTCTGACCCCGTCACTAAAGAGGGATCGGGTCTGATGAAGTGTGTTTTTCTTCTTTCCCAAAGGTCAAAAACATAAAAATATAAACTAGTGTGCCTTTCACATAATCCAGGATACAGCTCCAGTCCCAGAGATCGTATTATTTCCAGCCAAGACAAATGACTTTTAGTGGGAATATTCCTTTTGTTCTAGTTTAGAGGTATTTATTTATCTTGTAGGTCTATCTAGCCCAGTGCTGCACACGTAGATCATTTGACAGAAATAAGAACAAAAATAGGCCAGTACTGAAAAGGCATTGTATGTGGCTCTGACCAGTGCACAGTCTCACTCATCCTTGGGAAAGTGTTTAAGTTTACGCACAAGTGTCGACTGTGTTGATGGTATTTAAAGCTGCACTATATAACTTTTTGGGTGGAAAGTCTGATACCTGCTTGAATCCACAGAAGTGTTGTTTCGTTGCTTGGAAGGTTAGGTATTCACATTATGGCGTGGGGACAAGCAGGTTTTGACTATCACCCAGAAAAGTACATTCTACATTATTAATTTATCAAGTAGGCTAATAACCTCACTTTAGATGGAGCAGTTAATTTGACAGCTGACTCATGCTAATGGACTAAAATGGAAAATATCTCAGGAGTAGCCTAGGTACATTTTGTAAGAGATTTGCTGTACCTTGGTCCCGAGCTGCACCTTCACGTCCACCTTATGCTTCCTCTGCTCCAGGATGCTCAGCAGGTACTCCTGAAACACACCTATCCGGGTGAAGAAGTGCTCGTTGTGCCAACAGCCCTCCATGTTATCGAAGTCCACCCCAAGCCCGAGCAGGAACCTCACGCTGCGGGGGTCCAGGGCGATCTGCTGGGGCCGGCACAGCAGCGAGCTCCGGTACCTCTCGTCCAGCACCGTCAGCTTCAGCACCTTCCCCGAGCGGACAGCGACCAGGGCAGCGGTGAGCCCCACGGGACCCGAGCCCACGATCAGCACCGACACGCGGGCTCGCCACTGCCTGATGCCATCCAGACTCACTTTGACCACCACGTACACGAGCACCGCCGCCAGAGTGCTCAGAGCCGTGTCCAAGGCGAGAGCGCGGTACTTCTCCTCCTCCTCACCGATGTCCAGTCCGGGGCGATCGGCTTGTAGACCCTCCATGCCCGCGGTCCGTCTCCAGCATGTGTCCGTACGTGGCGAGGATCGTGCGTATTTTGGCACAGTCTGAGTTGGTGTTATTTACGCACAAGATGAGCCATGCTTGGTGTTGTCTCCGAGTCC
The DNA here is from genome assembly GCA_034769755.1 of Odontamblyopus lacepedii. Taxonomy (NCBI): domain Eukaryota; kingdom Metazoa; phylum Chordata; class Actinopteri; order Gobiiformes; family Gobiidae; genus Odontamblyopus; species Odontamblyopus lacepedii. The sequence goes on from CM068348.1 coordinate 39,003,314, forward strand.
TCGCACACAGTAACTTGGAGCAAATCGTCGCTCACTCCGTCTGAGGAGAGTGTCCACTGTCCACTGAGCAGAGGGACCGGAGTGGGCGTGGCACAAGATGTTTTAGGTTTTTTTTTCCAGTCTCGTGTAACTGAATAGCCTATTCAATTCAGCGTATTGTTGAAATAACCAGTACCCGCATTTAGATTTTATAACAGACATGTTTGAAAGTTATGTCATGTTTCATTTTTTATGAGAAGCACGTTAACAACTTGAGATGGTTGAATTGGTATTAAAATGGGGTTCAAATAATTCGATTTCAAACAATAAATACATACATGAATAAACACAGAGATGTAGTTAAGTTTATTGAGAAGATGGTGGTTAAAAGAAGACAAACAGGCTGAGGAGGCTGAAGGTTCTGCTGCTTTGTTGGAGGGAAGGATAATGAAGATAAATAGATAGATAGATAGATAGATAGATAGATAGATAGATAGATAGATAGATAGACAACAGGTGTCTCAAAGAGGTTAAAGCGGGTAAACAGTGTTCCCCAAGAGAGACAAAAAGACAGATGCCCTCCCTCCTGTGGGATGTAAATCATGAGAATAACAATAATTGGATATAAAATATAGAGCACTTTTCATAACTCCCAAACACTGCTTTACAGGGCATTATTCATTCACTCCAGCCATCAAGTAATGTGGGTGAAGTGTCTTGCCTAAGGACACAACAACAGTGTAATCATCAGTCTCTCATCCAAAGACTAAACAGCCTTGCTTAGCTTCTGAAATCGGATGAGATTAAGCTTTGACAAGGAGGTACGGCCTCAATCTAAAGAGTGCAAAACCTCAGAAGTGTTTACAAGTAACATATATTCTTTTCATCTTAATTTGTACATTTTGAGTGATATTTGCACAGTAATTTATGTATGTGTGTATTTATGTATCTATGTATGTATAATAATATACTTCAACTTTCTTCAACATTCTCACTAAACTTTCTCCGGCCTCACTGCCGTCTCTTTATGTGTGTAAAGCTGTACTCCTGTGGCTGATTCTCCATCCTCTGTATATCATTTCTCTTTGCACTGAGCACTGAGCTGTATTGATGCTTTTGTCCGTCTGCTCCCTCGTCTTTGAGCTGAAGAAGCCGTTGCCATGCCGCTCTCCTTAGAGATGTGCGTCTGTGCAGCAACATGTGCGTGACAGATGTGCCTCATGCTGCTGAATGGAGCTGTGTAATGTCTGGAATAAAATGTTTTTGGTATAGAGAATATCACTCACACTTCACAGCAAGAAGGTTCAAGGTTCAATTCCCGTGTCACCCAAACCTTTCTGTGTGGAGTTTGCATGTTCTCCCTGTGTCCAGCTAAGGTAATCATGACCAAATGTAGCTCGAGATCTGGAGGCTCTCACACTCTACTGCAGCTGCTTACTTAAGAGGTTTCAAACTTGCTTATTCAATTCAATTCAATTCAATTTATTTTGTAGCGCCCAAAATCGCAACAACAGTAGCCTCTAAGGGCGTTCCAAGATATGGATGAGCCAAACATACACACAGACATATCAAAACAGGAAAAAAACAACATAAAACAGCTTATCTCCATGGAGATTCTATTGCGCTGTATAGTGGCAAGGCAAGTTTATTTGTATAGCACAATTCGTACACAAAGTAATTCAAAGTGCTTTACAGAATAAGAAATATATTAAAATCACAATACAAACAATAAATAATCATCATAAAATTTTAAAATAGAGATGAGACATTAAATTAGAGAGAATTAGAGAGAAGAAAAGAGTGCGGAATGGAAAATTAAAAACCTTTCAGTCATATGCACAGTTAAACAGAACTGTTTTTAGTCTGGATTTAAACCAAGTCAGAGTAGCGTCTGCATCACATGTTCAGGGAGACTGTTCCAGGTTTTAGCTGCATGAGTCTGAAACTCTGACTCCCCGAGTTTAGTCCTGACTCTGGGACCAGCAGGAGGCCGGTCCCTGAGCTCTTCAGATGCAGATGGTTCATGTGGCACTAACATGTCACAGATGGACTTTGGTGCTCGGCCTTGGAGAGACTTGTGCATGAGCAGAGCTGCTTTAAAGTCTATTCTCTGAGCCACAGGGGGCAGTGCAGAGACCTGAGCACAGGACTTATGTGCTCGTACTTTCTGGTTCGAGTCAGGACCCGAGCTGCAGCGTTCTGGATGTACTGCAGTTGTTTTACAGCTTGTTTGGAGAGGCCAGTGAGAGGCCGTTACAGTAATCTAACCTACTGAAGACAAACGCATGGATAAGTCTCTCCAAGTCTGCTTTAGACAGTAGACCTTTGATTTTTGCTATGTTTTTAGATGGTAAAAGGCTGCAGATGTTAATGATTTGATGTGGCTGTTAAAGTTCAAGTCTGAGTCCATTATTACCCCTAGATTTCTAGCCTGATGTGAAGGTTTTAGAGAGAGAGACTGGAGGTAACTGCTGACACTGTCTCTTTGTTTCTGTGGGCCAAAGACTATGATTTCTGTCTTGTCTGAGTTTAGCTGGAGAAAGTTGTTTTGCATCCACACACTGATCTGTTGGATGCAGTGGCAGAGTGAGTCCACTGGTCCATATTCTCCTGCTGCCAGTGAGACATAGATCTGAGTGTCGTCTGCGTAGTTGTGGTAGGACACATTATTGCTGCGTATTAACTGGCCTAAAGGCAGCATGTAGGGATTGAATAAAAGGGGGCCCAGGATCGACCCCTGGGGCACCCCACAAGTCAGGGCCATGTGATCTGAGACACAGTTTCCAATTTCAACAAAATACTTCCTGTCTTCTAGATAGGACTTGACCCAGTTTAGTGTTCCACAGTATAGCATTAAAATGATCTATCTCCATGGAGACAAGCAGGTGGCAGGTGACTCCCCACCAGAAAAATCACATTGATCAGCGTTTGTCACATTTGATAAAAACATTTGGGATTTGACGCTGACAATAACAAATGCAGTGGTATCTTCATTAGAGTGTTATGCATAATATGCTAATGAATAATTAGCTAATGTGATCGCTAATGAACACGTAGCAAACATAACATGCACACTGATTCACTGTGTAGAAACTGAAACACTTAAAACAGAATCTGATTTTTACTGTGAGAATCACCAGTCTGCATCAGAATGAAGTTAGAGCACAATTCTGGTAGTGGCAATAACCACAGTGATATTAGCCTAATGGTAAAAGCTATCACCATATAGCAACCAGTAGTAACCATATATGTTGGTAGAAGTATTTTGGCTTGTGAATAGCTGGTGTTCAGTGTTCACTTGTACAAACTCCCTTTCCGTTCTGTGTGCTGCTAATAGACTCATTGCCCTCAGCTTTTTAACCAGTGCTTTGACCTTTACGCTCCAGTTGTTAGGCTCCAGTATAAATGAAGAGCTTGGAAGGAGGAACTGATCAATTTAGCAGAGTGGACTGTCACATGAGACAACAGCCCAGGCTGCAGAGAGTGGACCGGGCAGGAGAATAATGACCACACACAGAGCTGTATGGTGGGGAAAGTATAATGCATGTATAGGCTAAAGTAATGAGCACATTTTCCATGACTACACAGCTGGTGCCTGGCAATGGCAAAGCACTGTCCAACCACACAGCAGGAGAAGAACCAACGAGAGAAAATAGGTGTGCACAGGAGCAATAAGACAGAAACATGGTGAAGTCTTCAATGGACAGTGGATTATTTAAAGAGGCGGTATTGTGCAACCATGTTAAAATGTTCCCTCATCAAAAACATGATTAAAGAGGTTTTAGATGTCATCCATGCTTGAGGAATCTAGCGATCTCTCTCAGGCACTATCCGCACCCTCCTTGCGGATAACTGTATGGTCTTGTCTATTGCTCCACCTTCAAGCCTATGTCGCCCATGCTCCCACGTGACAATTTTCGATAAATAAACAAGAGCAGGATACAAAACAATACAGGTAGCATGGTGATCTCAATATGTAATGTCTGAGCGATTAATAATAATATACCCCTCTTTAAATAACAGCTGACTATGGAGTTCAAATGGTATGCTAAATTGTTTTTTTTTTGTGTGTGTGTTTTAAATTCTGACATATGATTTCCCTAATTATATAAAACTGATTCATGAGCGTTTAACTGCGTTATTATGTTCTTCCCTCATCATAATTTAGCTACAACAACACTTATTTAAGTTATTTTTTGATTGATTCATGCATGAGTGAATAATGCTTCATTATTCTTCAAGGAGATTACAGTGTAGTGTAATTACTTGTGACTATTTAAAAAAATCAGACTGAGGGTCATATATGTAGAGTTCAGAATTGTCACAGACATTTTTCAACTGTAAAAACATGTAAATGAATAATAAATTGCCAAGAGGCTGGTCCAGATATGGCAGCACTTCAAGAATCTGTTGTGGGAAACATTATTTAGATCTTGAAAGAAAAAAAAAAGTATCTATTTGCAGAGCCCAGTTTGGAATACAAAGGTTTATTGTTGTTACAGCAGATATGGACTGGGACTAGGCCGGAAACCACAGACCGACAGCTCCTCCTCCAGCAACATGTCCCTCCAACGTCAGCCCAGAGTATCTCCTCCTAGTGTCCTCCCCGAGTCTCTGAGCATCTGAGTTCTGAGTATTTATACAGAAATTACATGCAGAATATTTATACAGAAGTTACATACACCTCAAAGCAGAGTGACCTTTGTTCACAGAGTTGTGCTAACCTAATCACGCACCTAATCAACTTAACTTACATTTGAGGACAGATAAGACAACAAAGGGCTTCCTGACCGTGGGGACAGTTGTGTCTGTTGAGCTTTTACACGACTGGTCTGGTCTCAGGTAGAAATCACATTCATTTACACAAAGACAGACTGAGAGAAATCTTTCCATAATATACATTTCCATCACAAATCCAATCTCACTTGACATATTTCTGTTTAATAGGGGAAGTCAGTGGTGGCTGCAAGGTGAGAAGAACAGCAAGAAGGTTCCAGGTTTGATCCCCAGACTTTTCTTTGCAGAGTTTGCATGTTCTTCCTGTGTCTGTGTGGTTTTCCTCTGGCACTCCAGTTTCCCTCATCAACCTTAAACATGTACGATAGGTAATATCCTCCATCTAAGGTAGTCCTGACCAAGACCAGCTCAAGATCTGCAGCAGAGAACAAATTTCCCTACAAGGACAACAAAGTGTGTCTTAATCTTAGAACCAGAAGCCTTCAGTTGAAGCCTTTATTCATTTTCATCTGATCAAGCCTTTCTGAAATTCATTCCTGTTAAAAATGGCTCTCTGATCAACACCTCTGCTTTGATTTGCGCTTTGTTGTGATGATGTATGCATCTGCAGAGAACCCACAGCAGTACTGCAGTGACGGCGCTAATGACACAGGGAGGATGTGGCCCACGTCCTGCAGACAGCGCCGGGGCCAGAACAATAGACTGTGAGATCCTTTCTGCACAGGGTGAGTCAGGGATAAACATGGAGCTCATTATGGGCACATTTAAAGCTTGTGTTTTGTGCTAAATCTTCTGCACTGATTCAGCTGTTTCTGATCTGGTACTGATACTGTTTTGTGCATATGCCGTAACCCGATATAAACCCTAACCCTAAACTAAATCTCATACCCATTTCATTTAGATCCATGGAGACAAGTAGGTGGTTGTCAGGTTGTCAGATCTGTGGAGAGGTAACCCCACTGACAGCAGCAGTGCTAGAGCAATAAAAGAAAAGAGCTGTAATTTAAGAGAAAAGGCAGATTGATACATGTTTAATGCCATACTGTGGAACATTCATAGACTACATACATAAATGGACATAACTAACCCACTTGCCGCTGGGTTCCAAATAGGAAGTGTCCATGGAGGTGCTTCTGGTGCTGTGAACTTTGGTCTTAAAATGTTCGCTGTAACCCGATCTGCATGATTTTGGTGTTTTGATTTTGCCATTATGTCCTATTCCTAATAAGGAGCCTGGCTAGGGTGACTAGATTTTGAAAATAAAAAACTTAGACATACCCATTATTTGGATGGTTGGTAATAAATGTAGTTAATATATGAATCACATCTCACTTCTACCACACCTCAGTTTCCCAGAAGCCTATTTGTAGCAGCCTATCCCTTCCAGTTTGTCCCGAATAACTCTACCCCACCCTCCCAACCCATGTTTATTCGCTTCCAGACATAAGACACCTACGAGGGGGGTCCTATTCCTGCTGGGTCATGTGAAGATTGAGACTGAACCCCCACCCTAGAGTCTCAACCCAGTAATCCTGCCTTGTCTCCAGATAATAAACTCTTTTCTCTTCGCACGTGTTGCTGGCGTGGTCCTTGCTAGTGAATAAAATCGTAAAACAAATGCGTAATTCTGGAAAATTGTTATGCAGAGACCGTTCAAACTAACATGCGAGTCAATATGTCACATTTTCTTTGTGTTTTGGTCATTTTTTAAGCAGCTTTTCTGTATTTTACCTAAACAAATGACAATGTATGCCTCTCTTTACTGTTGCCAGGTATCAAATTGGTCAAAAATAGGGACACTTGGGACATGTCTTGTACAAAACTGGGACAAATCACTGGTTTTGGATAAATCTGCTGGGACAGGGGACACAGGGCTCAAAGCTGGCACTGTCCTAGGTAAATAGGGACGTCTGGTCACCCTAAGCCTGGCTCTAAATTTGCCCTTGTTACCGCAAACACTGTCAGCTTCATTTAACTGAAGCCTAATGCTACGACGTTATTACTCTCACACTCACACTCCCTTAGTCCACTTCTTTATGCGGTCTACGGGAACATTCCAGGAAACGCACTTCCGTAGCGGCAATCAGAACAATTAAGTACTTTCTGTAAATAGTCTCAATACAATAATTAGATTGGCCTAACCTTGAACCAAGTTATGGGTTTCAGTTTACAGCCTAAACACCATTTTTGGACTATTTTGAGTGCTTTCAGCTTGATACAAACTACTTCACTCATTTGTTCTGCTTGTGACACATTTGATTTATTTTATATTTTAGAAATCCTTGAGATGTTCTCCCGCTTCAGTATATTACAAGATGTGTCAAGGCTGAGATGTCCAAAAGATAAAATTATGAATATTGCACGGAATTTGCAGAGAAATGAATCATCGTAAGTCTTATTGAGCAGTGTTAGGAATAGACTGGAACAAAACAGACCAGGGAGATTTTAAGGTCTGTCATTTAGTCAGTTCTGTGTAACCCTGAGACAAATTGTTCAGTTAGGCAAAGCTCCAGCCCAGATAAGAGAGCTCATGGAAATATGTGGAAAAAGTACAAATGTTTAACCCTGATCTCAAGGCTCCACGTCACAACTCTGCAGCCAGGGCAGAGGAGTGCAAGGTCTTGTGAAGTTTTTTTTAACTCTCACAAATACTTTTTATACGATGTTTGGAAATAACACGTCATAAAGGTTCCATATTATGAAGTTATTTCGATTTTTAATAATAACTATTGGTTGAGTTTTGTCTTGATATTGATATATTGACACAGTCTGGGCAAAAACTCAAAGTATGTATCAGATTTAAAAGGTTAAAATTGTATTTGTTATTTGCTGTAAATTTTATATCAGTTATAATGGTAAGAATTGACAATATGCTATTACTCCACTATACTTTAACTACTCAGGCACTAAGGAACCAATAAATTGGTATGAGGAGTGCTACTTCACTTTTTGCAAACAGGACAGGTGCTCTTTAGCTCAAGGAAATTAGTCTCTTAAATATGTTTTGACTTAACTTCTGTAGTAGCTTCAGTTGTGAATTGTCAGAAGTCTTCTCAAAAACTGCTAAGGCACACTGCTTGTTGTAGTTTAAAAAGCCTTTATTATGAATGGCTGCCGCGTTGCGACTAATGTGTCTTCTTCAGAGCTACTTCACCAACTAACTCCCAAGTCCTTATAACAGGGAGAAGGCACAGGCAATCAAGTGGAAACAAGTGGCAGGTGCTCTGGCTCCACCCTTGACTCATCTTGTAGTCAGTTGGTCGATAGAAAGTGGGCGTCACACCAGGCCACACATAAAAACATCTTACACACAATATGTTAAAACTGATGGGGACTACAAAAATCACAATAAACCATTCACCTAGAAGTATTAAGTGAAATTAGAGAATTATCAGATTACATATAAAAAATTAAAGTCCAGTTTCAGTTTAAGATGTCACTATAAAAAGGGGGTATAGGCCAGGTCCTCATTAAGTCCTGGGCTTGTGAGGACTTTACTTTACTATACTTTAACTACTATTTACTGTACTATTTGCCTAATACTCAAGTTACTCAGTGTGAGGCAAAGCTAGGGGGGTACTTGAGAGAAAAAGGTAAGGATCTAGAGCTCTACAAACTTCTAAAAATATTTGTGAAATTAGTGTGGCAGTTCATATTTCAGTTTTCTCTCAAATTTTAATGTGTGGGTGTGTTTAAAATACAAATTGTAAACCTAATCCCAACCGTAATCAAATCACTTTTTTAAACCAAAAATCATGCACCCCTACACCAATCCTAAAAGTTAATCAAATAAATTATACGTTTCTAAATGATATTATTATCTATACAGTATATAGTAACCCTATGGTTCAATTCCCAAGGCAATGTACAATACTAGAAAAGAAATTTGAGCTATTCTACACACTTCTCCTGTGTTAGAGGATTCTCAAAATGTTTTCAGAATGTAGTGACGGAGTTGATGAAGGGTGAATGCCTGGGACTGTGACGTTTGTAATGCCCTGTGAACACATGGAACAGCCCCCGTCTCCATGGTAACACGGGGTAAAAAAGGCCAGAGAGTGACGCGGGCTGGACCTGATCGTCTTGGCAGCTCACCTCGAGGCTCCCATCACCTCGGGTTACTCAGAGGAGACGCGGTTTACTTACTACCAAGAAAAACCCTATTATTCAATAGGCTGGGGTCATTTGATGGAAAAGGTCATAAATCTATTCAGGATTTGTAAAATGTCTAAGTATCTGTTATGGGTTACTGGGTTAATCTAAAACGGGCTACAAATTCTTCATTAACAGCAAAAATGGGAGCAAACTGGCTGGACTAAATCAGGACTAAACAAGGACATGTGTTCTGTGAGTAGTGAGTGTGGATCATGTACAAACCTGACTTTTATTTGGACAGAAGGGACTCTTCCTGCTCCTTTCTATGGAAATGTTCTTCCTCTGGATATAATATTTGACAGTATGACATAAAGCATATCTATCTCCACAAAAAATGAGCCGAAGTATGGTTTTAACTTTGTTTTTCCATGAAGTCAAGCACGCAACTTTACACCTGCAGAAAGTTACATACTCTCACTTTAATCACAAAGATGTTAATGTAATCAGTTGAAAGGGCATATCAAGGTTAATACGGCAAATTAGCCAATCCCAAATTATTTATCCAACATTTGATTTTATGATTTGTTTGTTTTTATTAATTAGGTTAGTTAATTTGTTAAATTAGGTTTCACATGATAATCTTGATTGGGTTTCTATCAAGGGGTGGACAGATACATTATTTATCCAACAGCACAACTGTAACTTCATCTGTGATTTGTCACGATAAGGTGTTTGACATGTGGATTTTATATTTGGCCATTTTGAATAAAAACGTATAGATTAAACTAAAGTGATAAAGAAACAGTTTCTACAGCTGAGCTGAGTGACGTCAGCATCACATTCAAGGTCCTGAAAACAATCAATAACTATTTCCAGACTGGCGGCTAAATATAGTTCTATTCAACAACGCAGCTGCCTATGAAGAGCCTTTACTGTTAGCAGAATGATATGACGGAAGCAAAACTACACAATACAGTTTATTATCTTACAAAGAGATGGACATTGAGCCTTAGTCAACAGCGTTTTGGAGTGCAATAAAACTTACACATGTAAATTAAAATATTAACTGTACAATTTGCCTTAGCAGCATCTATATGCCAATATAAGAACGTAACAAATGTTGAAAGTTGAAAGCCTAACAGAAGGTAGGCCAGGGCTGTCACTGTAAAAACTAAATAATAGGTGACAGAAAATTTAAATTATGGTATTTATCACAACTTGTAAAAATTTTGCTATATACAAGATTTCTCTTAGAACTTCTGCATTATTAATTTCATTTAAGAGTGAGTTACAAAGCGTTGTATTCCACACATTTGGATGGGTCTGTGGGGAAGTGTTTCTGACAGTTGGTCATAAGTCTCTTTAGCCCCTATGGAAAGATAAAACATGTCATCAGTGAATATAAGGTTCAGAAAAGACAGTTAAAATGCATCAGTGAATCTCAATTTAGATAGTGTGAGATACAGAATATCATGACATTGTTATAAATAAATTTTGATGAAATCATATTACAGTCCATCAGAAATGTGCAAAAATATGACAGTTTTCCAATTATATGTGGAAATGATGTGTCCACTTTTATACCAGGTTTAGCCCTAAACCTGGAGCGGTCCTGTTATAGACTGATCTAAGCTGTAGGTGATCTCAGTGATAAGGCAAGTGCATTTTAATAGACAGGTCTACAGCCAATCCTGTGGCAGTAAGGGTGAAACTTAAGACCTCATTTAGCACACGAACATCGCATGTTTCTGAAATAGTGGCAGCGTGTGCGTTCAGATGTTTCTGTCAATAGCAGTAATGTGTACATGCTCTTAGGTTTAATCTATTGTACAAACTCATTTAAATTTTAAAGATGGATTACTCGGAAATATTTGTCCTATCAGCAAGAAATGACTATAATGATCCTGACACCCTGCTTTCGATTAATTAACAAACAGTAGATTTAGCAGCACCTGTATGTATTTTCTCTGGGTTTCGTCGTTCAGAACATGAGCCACGTGCTTGGAGAAGATCTTCTCTCTTCCTGTACGAGCGTGGATGCCCACCATGGTCACTCCAATAGGCCAGGGTGCATTTCCAATGGCCATCTGAAGGTATGCATCATTGGCCTATTCAATAACACACATTTTTAAACATGTTTAAACCCTTTTAAACAGTAGACTAGATACATTTTGCTATGATATGACCTCACTTGCAATGAATGCAATTACTTACTTTGACATATTCTCTTTCTAACATGAATTTGATGATATCTGTGATGGATTCTTTGATGTCTGCTGGTAAATTCTATGAGAAAAAAGAACAAGATGAATATTATAAATTGTAACAAGACTGTGTAATTCTTAATTCGTCCAGGAGTGGTTTATAATCCCTCCGTGTTTTGGCCAACATCTGTTTAAATGCGGATATCTGAAAGCAGTAATTTTATATGAATGAATTTCCACGAGTGTCACTTTCCCCCCATGTCTCAGACTTTGCAGAGAGCGCATGCCAGGGTGGTGCAGAAATAAGAAAGGTAGTGCCCAGTATGATTTATAAATCATGCGTGATGCATAGTGTTTAAGCAATCTTTATAAATGAGGTCTCTGGACACTGTTTTTGCAATCAGCTTATGAGTGGTTTTGCAGCACTTGTCCTCCTCACCTTCTTGCGCAGTTTCCTAAACAGAGGTTTGAGATAGGACTCTGTCTGGGAGTGTGTGGCACTGGCCAGTTTGCCTTGTACACTTCGCTTCACATGATCCTCGCGGCTGTTTAGGTCTTTGGCCCAAACTCCCAGTAAGAACTGAAAGACAACAACAGCATGAATGGTAATCATAAGAATAGTTTTTAACTTGTTTTGGTAACAGAACTGTCCAATTAAAGCTAAAGCAAGTTGCTGCTCTATTTGAAATGTGAGTTCAGCTGTCTAGTCCCACTTTAAAGATAATTCTACTGAAATCAGGATTATACGTTATTAATATTGGTAATTGTAACTGGCCTCAATACATCTATCTGCAGTGCACATTACATTTTAATACAACATAATATAATATAACTGATTAAAATCACTTACTCTCAAAAACTTGTCGATGACATCCTGGTCTCCATGATCATCTCCTCTGCCCAGAGTTTTGCCAAGAGCCTTGAATAAAATAATGTATTAATTAATTTCATATATTTAGTACTTTACAACTTTACAGGTTCAGTGACCGTGTACATTGCTGAAGTTCACGAATGTAAAAAATCAATTCACTCAGCAATTTATCAATATCATTCTTAATTCACATTCTTTTTATCAACAGTGCCACCTACTGTCCCCTTAATAACATAAACCAGCAGCAAGTATTGCATTGTTCGGGACTAAAATTAAAGTGTACTATTTTGGATACTATATATTTGAATAATATTGTTTGCCTTACCACAAGTTCTTCTATAGTGGTGTTTTCTTCATGCACTTTGAGGTCATGTTGTGTGTCTAGCTCTCCGCCTTCTGTTCCTCCAACAATCTCATTCAGATACTGTTGGTCAATCTTGTCCATTGCAGCCTTCAGGTCGTTCCTCAAACCCTGGACACAGAATCCATTTTCTATTCAGACTATCATAACGGATAATATTTCTCAAGAAGGGGTCAAGGCCAGAGGGCATGGTAAGGCTGCACAATTTTGGAAAAACTAATAACAAAACAAGTATTGTGATTGAGATAAGATTTACAATATATGTTTAAAAAGTAACTGTTCAGAGTGAGTATTGTAAAAAACATTAGAACATTTTTGTTGAGGTCTACAACATAGGCACAACAAGATTTCTTTTCTTTGAAAGACCATCTCAAATTGCATATTGTTGTTCCTTTTTGTCTGGACATACCTTGTTTACTTCAGGGGTTAAAATCTCTATCTTCCTGAGTCTTTGAAAAGCATCATAGTCCGACTCCCCAAACAGTCGGATGGGCTCCCCGCGCTCTCTTAGCCTCCTGATGACCTACAAACAGAGCAGCAGTATTGATGTGAGCAGGGGACGTTCAGTGATAGTTTTAGTATGTTATGTTTGTTGGTCCTCACACACCTCCTGTCTGGACAGCGTCATAGGCAGCTTCTCCTCGGTTAGCTCTAACTCCAACACAGGATTCTTGTTTGAAGAGGATGGTTCTTCTTCATCGCCACTGTCCACCTAACACAGAAAAGAGGCACTTATTATCGTTTCTGAATATGTAAATGCTTTTTTAAAATCCCAAAACAAAGTCACTACATTATCAAAATAAAAACAGAGTTGTAATCCAAAAACTAAAGCATGCATAGTTACATTTTGGGTTAAACTGGTGTATTACATAAGCACAAATATCCTCCTGTGAGTGCTTTAAAACTCAAAAAACAAACAAACAAATTAGAACTACTATAGAACAGAACTTACTCATGCTTCAAAAGGCCCATGCACAATGCAGTCAGAAAGTGTCACTTATATTCAAGTTGAATACGACATAATTAATAATAATAAATAAAAGCAACTCTTAATAACATAGTTAACATAGTTGGCACTATTATACTGAGAACACACATGAGCCAAAAACACAGAAAAAAATATCTCATCAGTACTAGCACATCCTTTTTATTACATCAAGTAGTCCTTAGGAATGCCAGGTTTAGTTCAATAGAGCATGGGACAGAATACCTAAAAGTCACAGCTTTGGCAAAGTTGCCTTTCTTTCTGGGGAATTGTGATAAGATTTGTGATTTGTTTTAATAATAGGATTCTCTTGAAATTTCACATTTAAAACATAAAGAATTGATGAAAAGACTGAAATATGACATGTCAGAACAGGTTTGTTCATATCTAAACTAGAAGGTTAGTGGTATTTATGCAGAATAAGACAGGCTATTGTGCTGCTTGTGGAGGAAATGATGATACTTCACCTTGCAGCCTTTATGATTTGCCAATTATGTCCTTTTAAAATGATGATTAATATTGCAGCCTTAATCCCGAGCTCTATTGTAGAAAATAATAAAGAAAAAAGCATGTGCCCTGAGGGTCTACGGCAAAAAGACTGCTGTTGTTTGTGTCTCTTAGGGGCAGGAGGGAATAGTTCGAATACACATCAGGCTTCAGTCTCTGCTCATGCATCTGGACAGTGGTACTGCACAGTGGAAGCCCTACCTGTCTCTCAGGAGTCTCGCCCTGAACCTACAGGAGGAGGGCGGCCGTGGAGCAGACAGGACAAACAGCACAGTAAAACCAATACAACACTGTTCAGTATCTTTAGGTACTTGGATTTAATAGTTTATCTTCCATCTGCAGTACATAATAATGACAGCAATAAAACACTACAAATAAAATGCATACCTTGAATCCACAGCGTCTGAAGTAATCCTCCTGCTCCTTCTTTGCCAGATCAGACCTTTTGAAGTACTTTTTGGAGTCCTGTACATCCATGCACAATAGTTTTTATTAGGATTATTCACATTACATTATGGCATGTATTTGATTAATAATGTATTCTGATTAGATAACAGTCTTGAGAAGGAAAACACCAAATTATAAGAAAACAAGAGCTCCGCCAGCGGGGCAAAATACGCCCGTACTTTGAATTATTGTATATAGAATTAAGTTAGAATTTGTCAAACCTAGTTAAAGATGAATTGTTGGTGCAGTTTGGAAGTTTGACATTCCTAGGTGAGACGGTTGTCGAGTTAGAGCGCGGACAAGAAATTGTCCACAGACAGACGGACAGACGGACGGACAGACGGACAGACAGACGGACAGACGGACGGACAGACGGACGGATAATCAATAGGGAAATCTGGCTCTTGCAGTAGGAATATGAGTATGACATCATCACATTCTAGAATCGGAATTTGCCTCTTCATGAAGACAAAGCTTCAAAGACTTCAAAGCTTTGAAGTGTCCACAGACGGACGGACAGCGCCATAACATAATACAATCTATTACATTACAATACATTTTATCACGGGCGTATAACAATGTCCAATGTTTTTTGTATATATATAATTAAGAATAAATCAGCATTGCAACTGTTCCGTAAAAGTTATAGCTTATTAAGTTATCGCTTTAAACACGTGTGTTCAGATAGATCATGTTTATGGAATCTTTGAGCTTCTTTTACTTTTATCTAGCTATATCAATAGTTTCACAAAAATGCAGAGAAATAATCAAAGTAAGATGAGGTAGCATATACGTAAAACTGGGTAAATTGTAAACCCACAATTTTGCCTAGCTTTGGTGTGACCTAACGGGGTCTGACATAAACAATAGGCTTTTCTGCGTCTTACATCAACTAGATTATTTTCTTCAAGAAGTTTCCTCTTTCGAGCGATCTCTGCTTTCAGTATATCCATTTTGAGCGCCTTAAAGTCAGTAGATTACTTGAATTCTCCACAGATCTGAGAGACTTGAGCTAACCCTCTGTGAAGCTAACAAGCTAGTGTTACCGGAAGTGCGCTCATTCATCTTCGTCTGTGATTGCCGGACCAGCGTCAAAGACTCACTGTCGCCACCTCCTGTAAGATGTCGGAACATGTAATGTACGCAGATAAAATGCATGTTTGTTTTTTCCCCCGTTAAGTGTATTTTAAACAAAACATTACACTGGACTGAATTTGGGCATGAGGTTATTTTGACAATAACAAGAAGCAATAAAAAGAACTATGGGTTTCCATACCCTACAGACATGTGCTATAAGAAAACTAAAGTCATTGTTGATTTCAGTTCTTTTTCTAGGCATTTAAATGACCTAACATGGTTGCACGAATTCCGATTTCAAGGTTTTATTCCCTATTATGAACAGCCTAATTCTACTAAAGGCATTTTTAGAGTTACTGAGTTGACAAACCCACTTGTAGGCATACTACACTTGGCCTAAAGGTTTTAAAGTTTATAAAAGAGATGAATTAGCCCAGCATAAACATGAAAGATGAGGAGCGACGCTAAGAGATTTTATTAAGAACATTTGAATTAACACACAGCGACAGGTGAATATACAGGCACATTTCACATTTACATTTCACATTTTGGAAAAGGACATTGCATCACGTGCCACGTGAGCCACACTGATGTTGCGCTCTTTGTTTTAATTATTACGGGAGCGAGCGCAGCCCGCGGACAAATGAGCTGATAATAAGCGTTGGTCACTGACGCGCTCTGGGTTTGTGTCGCTGCTGGACGTGTCTGAGAGCACCGCTGCTGCACATTATAACTATAACCCATTCTGACATATGTGGAAAGATGGAGTTTGGAGAGAGGAAGAGGAGCAGGAAGTCTCAGAGCTTTAAACTGCTCTCGGCAGGAGGTAGGTGCTTCTGTGGAGGTGAGTGAGAGCAGGAGACGCGCCTCTGTCTGGTTTGTCTGGGGCTGCTAGCACAGGGCACAGTAAACAAAGCTGTGGCCACAGCCTCATGGGGTTTATGCACAGGCAGCATGTGCACAAATGTACCTTTCATCCGCACAGACACAGTCTGACATATGTCTGACTTTGACACAGCTCAGGAGCTCTCCTCAGCTGCCCACAGAGCTGCTCCACTTCATGCCTCCTACAGGTGGTCGATCCTGAGGAGGAGGGGTGAGCTCCTCATGTGCACCATTGCTGAAGTATTACTGTTAACATGTTGAATATGGCCAACTATAGACCTATATCAGAGGTGGATATAGGCTTTGTCACAGTTTCTTAGAGCCAGATGATTTATATTTGATCACAGTTCATAAACACAGGCTGACCAATGTGGGAAATGTGTCCATAGTTAAGGATTGTATATATACCTTCTAAAGCGAGTGTTAAACATGATTACATTTTGATTTATGAAGTTGCAGCTGAAGCCCCCATCAGCGAGCCCAAAGATGCTACTGCTAAGCCCCGTGAAGGTATTTGTCCTGAGTAGTGTGATTAAACTAAAATGTATTGGCTGTTTTTGATAAATGTCCCTAAACGTTTCTTGTAGATTGGGTGGGTGAGGAGGGCATGGAGATCAAGAGGCAGATCACTGGAATGATGAAGATTCTGAGCGACAGGAGTGTAAGGGGTTATCAGCGAGTGGGCCTGGTGTTGTCCCAGGACAGTGGGGAGGATGGGGGACAGTCTGCCCCTCTGCAGCTGCCTGATCACGCATGGGCCTCTGTAGAAGGAATTGCACCTTCAACCCTGTCATCCACGCACACCAACGGACCTGGGACCCGCTCCAGAGCTCAGCGAGCAGTGCACAGCACGAAGGATTTGACCAAAACACTTCAAGTCAATGGTAAACACAATAACATGTATAGTTACATCTTGTATCCCATAGTCATGCATGTTGTGTTTTAACAGACAGCAGGCCTCCCTCAGCAGAGCCACCCTGCTGCATGTGTAACTGTAAGGACACACTACAGGCCATTCTGCAGGAGCTTCAAGCCATGAGAAAAATGATGCAGTCTGAAAAAGGCAAGTTCACAAAATGTGAACACACACTACATCACTTTTTTTGCATTATTTTGGAAATATCATTTGCACTCTAATTTATGTTGTCTGTTTTTATCCCAATATTAAACATGTATAAACAATAACAATGTAGCTCTAACCTGAGTAACTTGTTATTTGTATTTTATTACTCAAGTTATTATTTATTTCTATAGAAAAACAGGAGCCAAATGCAATATTGCCGAGCCAACCTGTCGTGCTTGGCCCCACCCCTCCACACAGACCACTGAAGAGGAGGCCCATCTACAAAGTGCCACCCCTGACAGTGTGCGCTGCTCGGCATGCACCTGTGTCTCCTGTTCCTGCCTGTGCCCCTGTCTTTGCACCTGCCTCTGCTCCTGCCTCTGCCCCTGCACACAGCGGAGGGACCAGTGATGCTGTGAGACCAGTAGACACATTCAGAGCCCTGGGTCAGTCCGTAGACGCACAGCCGGACAACAGTGATCCCACATCCCTGCTCCATCCGCCAAGTAAACATCTGGAATCAGAGGTGCTTGTAAAAAACATGGGCATTTGGAAATGTTGTGGTGTTGCATAATCAATTGTGAAAAAGTAACCCAAGTGGTTTAGGTTGATGCACAAAATATACCTTGAAAGTCATGCATTCATACCATGGCAACCAGTGCAATCCTGGCATTGTTGCTGTATTTTTGCTATTTCTCCCTATTGTTTCACATTCACCTAACATTCTTTTTTCATTCTCTTTCAGCCAGAGGTGCGTCTGGTGGAGGACTTCGACGTGTTCATCTCAAAGGCTCAGCTTGACTCCATTTTAATCAACTACACTCGCTCTGGCAGCCTGCTCTTCAGAAAACTGGTGCGGCTAAAGTTTTTCATCTGTAATGTTAATTTGAATCTGTTTTTTTTCCTTCTCATTTTCAAACTTAGGTGTGTGCCTTCTTTAACGATGCCACTCTGGCCAGCTCTTTGCCCAACGGGAAAAGAAAAAGAGGGCTCAATGACAACAGAAAGGGCTTGGACCAGAACATTGTAGGAGCTGTTAAAGGTGAGACTACAATACGACAGTTAGACTATACTGTATATGGTAAACATGTTGAGTAATAACATTAATGTGCATTTTTTAGCATTTACAGAAAAATATTGCATTGAACACAACATAGAAAAGCTGCCTGGCCCACGGGACTGGGTTCAAATCCTACAGGACCAGATCAAACTGGCCCGGAGGAGGCTGAGGAGAGGTCAGTCATGAAGGCATAAAGTGTTTTAGTGGTGCATTATTTGTGTTATTATATGTGTGCTATTCTGTGATCCTCAGATGCAGCTGAAGACAAGATATAAAAATATCTTCAAATTCTGCTCTTTTTTTTCTCAGTCAGCTGGTGTCTGTGGGTGGCCTTATGTGGTACTGGGGGCACAACATTATGACTGTTTCTTACATAATAATATTTTTTATATCTCTGCCTTTTGCTCTTGCTGATTTTCATTTTGTTTTAGGTCAGACACAAAAAACTATGTCAGTTTCATCTCTAATAATAATGATCATCTCCAGACCTATATTGATCCATGTGCATGGGCCAAATTTTGCCCATGCAGAACTATTTGTTGCAAACATTATTTAAACCCACATTATGTAACTTGTTAGCCCCAAAACATCAAAACATGTTTTTTTGTTGTTGTTTATTGTCATGTTTTAACGATGTGAAAAGTCCCTGTGCATAGAGGGGTTTGCAATACAGACAAGACAAGACAGTTTTATCTCAAAACTGTCTGATTTTTCAGCCTGTTTTCATTTTTTTTAATGCCATAAACCAGTGCCATTACTGTGTTATATTATCATTTGGCTGCATCTTTGCCCAGTGTCTTTTGAGTGTTGTGTTGTTGCCTGCTTCAGTAAACTGTCTTTTATAAAAACAGTCAAAAAGTGGTCTTAGAGTCAACCTTTTAGTCTTATGTAGCCTATAGACTTAGTAATTATGAAATGTAATAGTATCCAGACTAAAGAACCATATATGAAGGAAGTTTCATGCCACGTTTGATGATAATCCAAAAGTTGCAGTTTATTAGAATAATAAGATCTATTTGCTTTTGGGGTAATTGGAGGGAAACCACTCAATTAAAGGTACACCCCATTGTATGAATTTTTTTGCCAGACTTTTTAGCCCATTAAAGGGGAGGTTGAAGCCGCCTCCTGGACCTCCAAGGACCCGCGGACATCTTGTGAATATTTTCTTTATATTTGTCAT
Organism: Odontamblyopus lacepedii; assembly: GCA_034769755.1. Classification (NCBI taxonomy): domain Eukaryota; kingdom Metazoa; phylum Chordata; class Actinopteri; order Gobiiformes; family Gobiidae; genus Odontamblyopus; species Odontamblyopus lacepedii. Next base: position 39,022,765 of record CM068348.1, read on the forward strand.
CATTTTATTACTCGACATGTGCTCGGGATTTCCATGCGTGTGCATTTGTGTACAAATAAACAATCATGTAAAGGTTTGATCCGCGCTGTGCGCAATCTGACCCTGTTTTAAAGCAAACCATGCGCTTTGTGGTCAGGCAGTGGCGCAGGGCAGCTAAATGTCGCCTCGGTGCATTGTGGGTGCAGTCCCCGCTCTTGTGCTGGGGATCGCTGCTATCGTGAGCCTGGTAAGGAGAAACTGGCAGGGCAATTAAAGGGGAATTGTTGCAGGAATAAAACTCCGCTTTGGTCCTAGAATCTGTCATAAAGCCGCTGTAAACACTCGTATTGCTCCATGTCCGCACAAAGTTTGCACAAGGCGCATGCAGACTGCTGTTTTGCACACAGGGGCTGAGATGTTGCGCTCGTCGCATGGCGGAGGAGAGGAAGGGGTTAATTTTTTCCGCCGCCGACATTTTTCTTCGCTCTTGTAGCACAACTTTTCAGCCTACACGCTTCACGAGTCTTTGTCAGGTTTTATATTCGCCACATGGACTTAAATTGTGCAGGGCTCCAAGCACATGAGCGGATTTTGCAGCGGCTCGTAACTTGTGTGTTTAGTTCATTGATGCTTGTACACATCCCCTGCCCCTGCGCTTAGCAAGTGTTAGCACGGAAACACAAACAGAATTCTACCAAAACAAAGCCTCAATGAAAACAAAGCTCTTGATCACATCCGTGTGGACTTGTGCACTTGTGAAGTCGGCCATAACCGTGTGCGTAATGTTCGCAGAAGTGCAGATCTGATGCGGTGCATTCATCCCAGAGTTGAATGAACTTAGCCATGTTACGGTGAACACTCCCCCTCCTGCACTGCACATGGATCAGGGAGCTCCTCTGGTGGTGATCCAAGTCTGCATCACTACTCACACCTAGAAGAAACCGCATTATTCTGGCACTAGTCCAGCAAATTAAAAAAAGTTTGATTATTTATTGAAGTTATGCTATAAGTGGTTTGTGGGATGAACTTTTACCTGCATTCGCCCAGTCTTTTACAAACATGTAAAAGCTCCTACTTGGTTTCTATGTAACCATCTAACAATGTTTGTGTTATAAACTGTGTGTCACTCACATAGGGCTGTTTGGTACTTGTTGTATGCCTGATTGTTTGTAGATTAAGAGTCCTTCTTTTCTCTTGTAATCTCCAGCAGTGGTGAAGGCCCAGAGTTTCTCCAGACATGTCTGTGAGGGAGTCTTTTAACCCAGAGAGCTATGAGCTGGACAAGAACTTCAGGCTCACGCGCTACGCAGAGCTCAAGGGAACGGGCTGCAAGGTCTGTGGGACACTCTTTACCTGTTTACAAGAGTTAAGATGTTATTTGTTTGCAACATGTGCACTATTTTACTCCAGGTGCCACAAGATGTGTTACAGAAGCTGCTAGAAAGTTTACAGGAAAACCACTATCAAGAGGATGAGCAGTTCCTAGGAGCAGTTATGCCTCGACTTGGTAATTTAACATTTAACTGTCTTGAAAGGAAAATAGCTTGGTGTTAAATTATATTACAATCAGAACGTATGTTGTACAGATGGAAAATGGAGAAACTCAAGGAAAAATGTCCTCTGCAGGCATAAATGAAAGAGGATTAGGATTGGATTAGGCATGCACAATTCAGCACCATTTATTTGTGAATTATAAACAATCACAGCATTCATTACAAATTGAATCAGAACACATGGCACTGGTTGTTTTCTTAATAATAAGAATGTTTCTAATCATAACAAAACGTACCTGCTTTTTGTGACAGGCATAGGCATGGACACCTGTGTCATTCCTCTCAGACATGGAGGCCTTTCACTAGTTCAAACAACAGATTACATTTACCCCATTGTGGATGACCCCTACATGATGGTACTTGCATCTATACACTAATCCAGTTGGTGTTTTTTTAAATGCTAACCAAGTCTATATTTTTCAGGGACGAATTGCATGTGCCAACGTTTTAAGTGACTTGTATGCCATGGGAGTAACAGAATGTGACAACATGCTAATGCTTCTCGGTGTCAGCAACAAAATGTCAGAGAAGGTATGACTCCTGACACTCAGTAACATGATTTCTAATGGAAATGTAACTAATGTGTTTGTTTTTTTTATGTTTAGGAACGTGATAAAGTCATGCCACTAATCATCCAAGGCTTCAAAGATGCGTCAGAAGAGGCAGGCACCTCAGTGACAGGAGGTCAAACGGTACTCAACCCCTGGGTGGTGATGGGGGGTGTAGCCACAACAGTCTGTCAGCCAAATGAGTTTATTATGTAAGAACTATTTGAGTATTTCTTATATAAATGCTATTGTGTATTTTTGATGGTGATGATGGTTAAAATATTGTGATGTTATGTTGTTTGACGTAGGCCCGACAATGCAGTTCCTGGAGATGTGTTGGTCTTAACTAAACCTTTAGGGACACAAGTAGCTGTTGCAGTGCATCAATGGCTAGATATTGTATGTATTGTTTGATCACAAAATAAATAATTGTGTATGTATATTTTAATCATACTTTGCTTGTAACCGTTAGCCTGAGAAGTGGAACAAGATAAAGCTTGTTGTAACTCAGGAAGACGTAGAACTGGCCTATCATGAGGCCATGATGAACATGGCCAGACTCAACAGAACAGGTTAGTTGTGCATCCATAGATTACTGTAAATGTGTCATTGCTTTTCTAAAGCTTTAGTTTGAACTGTCCTTGTAGCGGCTGGTCTCATGCACACCTTCAACGCACATGCTGCAACAGACATCACAGGATTTGGGATCTTGGGTCACGCACAAACTCTGGCAAAACAGCAAAGAAGTGAGGTGTCATTCGTCATCCACAACCTTCCGGTACTCGCCAAGATGGCTGCCGTGTCTAAAGCTTGCGGAAACATGTTTGGACTTATGCATGGCACCTGCCCTGAAACCTCAGGTGTGTTAGTACAGATAAATCATAGATATGTACTGTAAACCCAAGCCTGTCAATATATTTACCTAATCATAACATCTTTTTTTGTGTGTGTCTTTAGGGGGCCTTCTTATCTGCTTGCCTCGCGAACAAGCTGCTCGTTTCTGCGCTGAAATTAAATCACCCAAATACGGAGAAGGTCATCAGGCGTGGATCATCGGGATCGTAGAGAAAGGAAACCGCACGGCTCGCATCATCGACAAACCCCGGATTATAGAAGTAGCTCCACAGGCTGCCACTCAGAATGTCAATCCAACCCCTGGTGTCACATCTTAATCCTGCTTCATAAACAGACCGGACCCTACACAGCTCTGCTCGGTGATTTTAGACACATAAACCTCCAAACCATCATTCACATGCCTAGGCAAAATGACTGGGTTGGTCTGGATCAAGAGAAAACAGCTTCACACAGTGGCTAAAGTGGAACGCTGCACTCTGTGGACTCAACCTACCTGTAGGTTATAGGAGCTAGAGCGATATTAATTTGCCTTTCATGTCCTGTATTCTTTTATGTTAAAGATTGTCGAATGACACTGACGCAGATGAAGACAGCCATGTATTCCTGTTGAATGGGTTAGAATGTGTCAGGCTGGGTGTGTGGTTGCCAATGGGCCTTTTAAACAGCTTTGATCAAACAGTGGGCAGTGCGTTTCTGTTGGTCTATTCTCTTTGTACAGTTCTGAAGCCTAGTTTTAGTTGATTGCTGTATCTGATGCCTTGAAAAGAAACCATTTGAAAAAATCAGTTGTTTTTTATTACTTTGACTTTTTGTATTGTCCCCACCTGAACTAATAAATACCCAAAAACAGTGTGTCAAATCTATGTTTTTTCATATATACAGAATATTCTTATTACGTACTGTATGTTACATTAAACATATTTACAGATTTTACACACATTTACAAGCTTAAAACATTTAGTAAAGACAACTTGCATCTAAACTCATTTCACATCACAACTAGTTAACAATTCCCTCAATGGTATATTGTATAATGGTACAAAGTTGTTAAATTTGAATGACTGGAGTGTAACCTGCCCCCGTAAAGACATATTTACAAAAAAATACACTGCACATTTTAAATTTGATGTCCAAAACCTTTACCCCTTTTCTCACATATGCTTTTTGCCATTCTGAACTATTGCTGTCCCATTTCCAGTTGAGAAAAGTGCCTGGATATCGAGCATCGCCTTCTGAATCTGCTCGCCAAACCTGTACGAGTCCTACAAACAGAAAGTATGTTTAGAAAAGCCAAGTACAATATCTGTAGCTGTATATTTGTGTGTTTGACTGACCGTATCAGGGCAGGAATACTTGCAGGAAATGTGGAATGTGATTAGGTTTTCCCCGACAATGATGTAAGAAACGCCATAGCCATCGTCAGCCACCTAAAGGTCAAATAGATTAAAAAAAAAACTTAAACTTAACTTAATTAACTCAAAAGTACTGATCTTACCGGTCCAAACCCGCCTCCAGAGCTCACATATTTGGGAAACTTATTAATATCCACCAAGTTAAGCTGCTGCTGAGGAGTCTGACTGGTGGACAGCTTCCAAGGTTCAGACAGGACCTAAAAAACAAGTTAAGAAAGAACATAAACAAATATAATGATAGAAGGAGTGACAGATTTGGGAGGATCAAACCTGCTTGAGGAAAGGCGAGCTGATCCCGTAGTACTTGGACATAATGTAAAGACAGAAGAGGTGTCGGTCTATGCCGGCTCCAGTCATGGCCAAGCGGTACATGTTCTGGTGCTTTTCTGCAGCCATCTTGAACAGGGCTAATCTCTGGGATTTCTAGTTTTAAAACATAAATATAAACTGTAATCATTATATTCACTTTGGCCTCATATGTAAGGCCATGGAGTTCAACAGTTTGGATTCACCTAATTTAATTAGTAAAATATAATCACCATAAAATATAGTTAATGTAAAATATGGATAAATATCAGCCCGATTAAAACAGACCTGCTACATGATAAGCTTCTTATCAATTTAAATCTGTATTTTTAAATTAAAAAAGAGAATTAATTTAAACAAAATGTAATTGTTACACTTTGTGAATGGGACGATGAATGGTAAATTTGCCTCACTATTGAACACTTTTGAACACCACATGTTATTTGATCAAATATGACATTTGAACTGAACTTTTTTATCATCTCTTCATATCTTTTCCAGCAGGTTCTGGTGACCGAGCCCTGGAAGGATCAGTCTGATCCTGATAACTTTGTATTTCCTAGTACGTGTATTTACTCACTGTCGCACTAGAGTCCTCCATAGCTCTGACAAAAGCCACCGCCTCAGAAGTGCAGGAGCGCACTGTCTCCGTGCGCCCGTCTCTGAACATGCGCGTCATTGAGGATTCATACGTGAGGCAAAACACCTTCTGGTCCTACAATGGAAAAGAGTGAAATAGTATTGTGAGAGAAGAATGTAAAGGTGTGACTATGTATTTTCACTTTTAAAAAATTAACTTTTATGAGCTTTTAACCATGTCATTACAGTGTTCCCTGCTCAAAATTGCATGTTTCAGTCATTTTCTATTGTTATTTAAAAAAACAGACTCCGGGTCATTAATGTAGCTCTCGGTCTTCTTGTAGCTACTTTTCAACAATACAAGTAATTGAAAATCTGCAGTTTATTATGTGGTTTGGAACTTTGAAAACCTGTTAAAGAAAATAATGATCTGTGTTTGTTATGCACTATACAGTTAGTTATTCGAAACACTCTTACTCTGAACTGGGCGAGCTGCAGGGCCATCTGAATGAAGGCGTCGGGGCTCGTCCTGCACTTCTTGATCAGACCTTTCCCAAAGTCGTTAAACAGATATCCATAGAAGTCCACATCGTCCGCTATCTGCTTGGCTAACAGGTAAGATGACTCGATGACCTTCTGACACTGAGACATCACAAACAGTAAATTATTGTGGGATTTGGAAGTGATATGAATGAATGATTTTGGCAAAACTTCAAATCGCATTTCTTTCTGTAAAACATTGAGATTGTGGATAAATTGTTGCAGCCCAAGTGATTGTGATTAGATTTGTGATCAGATTTGGATTCTGTTCAAAGTGTATATTTTATCTATAAACATCAGCATTAGAGAGATGACTTTTTTAGATAATGAGACAGGATATTATGTTGTTTGCAAAGAGCTTACTGCAGTCTTTGTGATTTGCTAATGCCCAAGTATAAATCATACCTCTGCTGGAAGGTCCCACTTTAACCGGGTGGGAAAAGGAAGGCTCTTGTTCATGTCTCCTTTACAGTGCCCCTCCTCCGTGTATCCAAGATGGAAGCAGTCTGTTGCAAGCACATACTAGGAAAAAACACCGCATCACAGCTCACTTGAACAACAATCATGAAAACTGTTGCGCAAATCCCAGACCTTACCTCCCACATGTGTCCGATGATAGGCGCATCAGCCCAGGAATGCTCGGTATTTATGCCCATTTTTCCATTCGGATATGAGATTAATGTGAAGGATTTGTCAAACCAGCTGGAAGAAAAGAGTCATTTTAGGCCAAACATCTGTGCTGAATTGGACTGGATATTATTCTGTTAAAAAATTGTGATTGGCTTCACATAAACTCACTATACAAACCTTGCATCTACAAGGCAACTCAAATACATCACTTTTTGACACTGGAAAGAAATAAATAAAACTTTTGTCTTAATTTATTTGTTGTGACTGAATAGACTTGCAGACAGGCCCAGTTATTAGAGATATTAAAGGTACAATGTGCACATTTTGGCTTGTTTCCACAGATATGTTACTGCTTTGCCTGGAATATTCCATTGTATAAAAATAAACCTATTAATTTCCAAGGAGAGCAGCAGGTGACGCCACCAGGAAAAGTTATACGTCATAAAAAGTATAGATACATTTAATGCCACACTATGAAACATTCCAAGCAAAGCAATAAGCTGCCCCCCTACAAGAAAAGTTACACAGTGCACCTTGTAGTGCATCTGGCAGGTTAAACTACTAATTTCTCTAAAACATAGTTAACATGATTAGATTTAGGATTTTACTAAAAATCTGGCATAGTCTTTTCTAATTTTACAATTTTGGTGAAGGTTTTAATTTTACTCCCTGTTTGGACACAGGCAGCAGATATGATACGTATATGTAGTATGTTACCTAGCAACCATAAAGTTAGCAAGGGGCAAAACCTGTCTAAATTACACAATAGTTAGGATTTGACAATTAAAAATAAATGACAAGACCTCTGTTGTGTTATCAATGTTTAAACTGTCAAAAAAATCCTTGCTTCATTTTTGTAAATTGTCTTTGAATTTTTCGGGGGAATTGAAGCCAGCTGATGACATTTTTGTTTTCTACTTTTCTTTACAAACGGCCTCTTATTTGGTCTAAAATTATACTGAATATTTAAATGAGGTGTTATCCCACCAAACCAAGTCATAATTGAAAAATATATCAATCTGTCAAATGTACTTAAACTGGGTCAAAACATCAACATTTCTCATCTTCAGCAGCAGATTCCACCATAATACTCCAAAGTAGTTTTTACTATCTGGTGTTCTTACCGGTCATAACATTTCCCATGGAGCAGGGACTTGGCGTAACTGTCCAGTGACCTGTTCTTTGAAGGGTCAAATCCCTGTGGTTCGTCATCCAAAGCCAGGAAGAAAGCAGACGACTCTACTGCACCCAGGGACTGCTTATTCACTCCAGCACTGAAATACCGGTGTCTGGCCTGGGCCCATGGGATTCTGCAGAGACCGAACATGGAGGGTAATGACTGGAATTATTTATAGTTCTTTCACCTAACATGGAATCCTTGTGCTGTACATCCTGATTTTTAGGCCGCTTCTGTTGGAATGGGATTAGTGTAGGTTCACATATTTTTTTATTTTCTACAGGCAGATAAAAAATATTCCTTAAAATTCCCAATGTTTCTGGGACAGTGACAGTCAGTTGTTTCCTGTTAATACTCATTCAACAAAATTATATTTTAAACATATAATTCGGTTTATATTTTTCTTCAGGCATAATGTATAGATTAAAAGGGTTTTCCTGAACTAGAAGAATCAAAAGTCGGCTATAAGCCCTTGAATTTAAGAATTTATGTGCTAATATGTTTGGCTTATCTTTATTTTTATGTCATTGACAACTGAAATATTATTACTAATTGGGGGGGAAGTGTTTTACCCAATCCAATCCACTTTATTTATATAACACATTTCATAAACAAAAGTGCTGCTTCCAAGTTTCCAAAGTGCTGCACAAATACATACTAATAGCAACAATAATAATATAATGAGAAAATAAACACTTAAAACAATAAAACCAGTAAAATAAAATAAGAGCAAAACCAAACAATGGCAATTACATTTAATACATTTGAGTACCTGTTTCCTGCTGTGAGTGCAGCCAGTTTAAGCTCTCCGGGCTGAGGTTTGGACGTGTCATTGAGAATCCTCTGAAACTGCATCTCCAGCTCACTGGGTAACAGGTGGCGCCCCCCGGTGTATAGCCACAGCTTAAAGAATCGGCCCTTGTGGTAAACGACGAGGTGCTTTCTGTCATTCAGGTGCTGCACAATATCTAACAAAGACACACAGGAAACGTGCAGTTCCTGATTATAAATAGATGCAGACAGCAAGCAGGGACATATTTTGACCACAAGAGCTACTTATACAATATATCTGTATGGGGTCAAGACAAATTTGGTGTGGAAAAAAAAATCTTGTACAGGGCCTTAAAGTAACAAGTAAAAGAAGAAGGGCAGAGAAGTAGAGCAGTGCGGAATAGAGCAGTTTATGCAATGCTAAAAACAAGTTCAGAAGAATTTGAATGCTGAAATAATCAAATCACGTGTGGTCGAATATGCACTTTAAAAACACAGTGGCACGTCTCCTTGATTACCACCAGATGACATAATGAAATGGGACAAAGCACTGTGGGTTCTGGAGGGATACAGCCTAAATATACTGGGTTATATAAACATGTGCGGATGTTTTTGAGGAGGAAACATCAGTTAAAAACTCAAAAAAAAAAAGAAAAGTAGGCAATTTAAAGATTTTCTAACATGTCGCCGACCTGTTTCAACGCCAGGCAACCGTGTGGTATTGAACATCCTCTCCATCTGAGTGGAACACATAGGGACAGTCCCCAAGGCCCTCAACTGAGAAGAGACCACAACAATTCACATTATATTAAAAAATAATAATAATAAAGAAGAGAAGATGCAAATGGCCGCTTGACTTGATTTGAGGATGTAACAGTGGTCCGTTGTAAAAAAAAAAAGCAAAACAAAAAAACTTTTCTTTCTGTGCATTCATTACCGGTGCATGTTCTCCTCGCTCCAGTTTGCGCCTGTACTGCAGCATCGCATGGACCACATTACCCGCCCTGGCAGCCTGGCGATGTGTTGGCGTAACATACAAGAGATCCTATAAGCAGATTTCACTTGTGATTGTCAATACGAACTAAATAAATATAACATAAAATAATCTTTGTATAGTTATTTACCATCACATAGAAGTTACTGTTGACCATTATCGGGCTCCTGCCTCTGAGGTAGATGTACTCCTCCCACCAGTCACTGACCTAAACACATTTTAAAAACATTAATATAACATCACAGTTGGTTTACTTGACGCTTACTGATACTCACATAATTATTGGACCACCAGGATTTTAGGATGAGAAATCTTTGGAGCTTGGTGGCCTGGGTATCCTTGAACTCATTGGCCAAAATCGCCATCTGGTTGTACTTGTCATCGTCCAGCAGGGGGCGGACTGACTCAAGATACTGTTAGGACAAACATTATTGACATTATGTAGTATGAACTCTTTTTGGCTGTTACGGCGGCACGGTGGCTGAGTGGCTAGCACTCATGCCTCACAGCAAGAAGGTTGCGGGTTCGATTCCCGGGTCGCCCGGGCCTTTCTGTGTGGAGTTTGCATGTTCCTCCCCGTGTCTGGATGGGTTTCCTCCGGGTGCTCCGGTTTCCCCCATCAACCCAAAACATGCACTGTAGGTGTGAAAGTTGTGTGAGTGAGTGTTGGTGGTGGTCGGAGGGACCGTTGGCGCCGGTTGGCTTGGCAGCTGCGCCTCCGTCAGTCTGCCCCAGGGCAGCTGTGGCTATAGCAGTAGTTTACCACCACCGGGTATGGAGTGAATGAAAAATGCTCTGAATAATCCTCTGTAAAGCGTCTTTGTGACATATGTCTGTGAAAAGCGCTATATAAATAAAACACTTACTTACACACCTACTATTTACATAAATTGAACAGATTTTGATAAATGATTTAAAATTGGTATATCACAGTTAGACAATTGCAATAAAGTTAACAGCAGCAATTACAAAATAAAAACAGAAAGTTTGATTAGATTAAATAAAACCAAATCTCCAAAAAGTCAACAAATGTAAATATAGGCTAAGTATAATGAACTGACCCTCTGAATAGTATCTTCCACACTGGGCACAGGCAGTCTGGGTAAGGAGGCCTGGAAACTGTACAGAAGAGGGCGGCGACTAGAGAACATTTTTACTAGGCTCTGTAAAAAACAAAAAACAGAAAATTACTTGCACACATTCATACAGGTAAGGTAAAGTTGGTAAAGTGTCTTGCTCAAATACAATGAGTATGCACAAGCCCTTTTTCACTGTGCAACTGCCTCTGTAATATACAAGCTGCAACATTACAACATAAACCACATAACTGTATTGAAACATCAGTTTCTATGTGTCTATTTTTGTGCTGTTATTAGATAATTACAATAAATTTCCTGCATTTGGTCCATCCTTGCACCAAGTGCTGCAGAGGCAGGAGCAGTGAGCTGTTGCCGTACAGTGCTCGGGGATTCATCTCCAGATTTTGAGGTAGGCTTGGTCAGGACTACTTTAGCTGGAGGATTTTGCCTATTTTGGGTGCTGTGAGAAACCAATGCACCCAGAGGAAACCTGCCCAGACGCGGAGAGAATTGTATATATTCCACACACAAAGGTGAGAGCGACCCGCAGTACATGGACACAACATTTATGTGTTACAGACAACGTTTCAGACTTGTTTTTTTCTTAAGTGCAGTGACTTACCAGCCAGACTTTGGTGGAGGTGCTCATCCTGCCGTGTGACTCAAAGATCCAGCCATGGTAGGACAGCAAGATTTTGAGGGTGTATCTCAAGAGAAAGATCAGAAAGAGCCATAGACCCGTGGCAAATATAATGGCCCCCAGCACTGCTCTAGTCTGCACACTCATGCAGTCCCTGTGTGCAGACACCAAAACCAGGTTAGTGCTAAGTTTAATAAGCCAATAAACCAGGATTACACAGGTCCAAAGCAGGACTGTGCCAGGACTATAACAGACCTGTATATGATGTAAATGCTGCTGCAATTACTACTAATACTACAGTCTTACTTGAATGGGAGAGTGTCTTTGATGGTGTCAATCGATCCCAGAGAAAGGTCAATGTGAGTGTACAGAGAACTCATCATGAGGATCACAACTATGAGCCAGCTGGAGGGACTGGCCGGGTACACCCCAGCCAAGACACCATTCTGAAGAAACAAAACATAACATGACTCTAGCTAGTAGTACATTTTTAAGTACTCAACCAGGGCTTGATTTATTCGATATTTTGTATCTTAACAGGTTAAGGGAGCACTATGTATGATTTCTAGTGGAGGGGCCGTCACCTGATTTAAACCTGGATTAAACTTAGACAGTCCACTAGAAAACTTACATAGTGCTCCTTTAATGATTGCTTATATAATGTAAATAGTTCCATGGTTTTCTCTATAAAATATGGAGGAAAATTATGCAGCAGTTGCGCATCTTACATCCATTAATCTGCTCCATTCAGCGTCAACTGTGGCTGTGTCATTGAGAAAGACATTCTGTTTGAATGTGTGTGCAACAGTGCAAGTAAGTGAATGATTTTTATAGAAAAGTATTCAATGTGATACTTACTAGATTAAGAGTGAACTGTATGTAATATTTTGTTCAAATCATATATAGCTTTTATTAAGAACAATATTACATAAACATTGGACATGATGAAAGCAGAATGAGCAACACATGAGCCTCTCACTGAACTACATAAACACCAGTATCATTAATCAGTACTAGTGGAGCCTCTACACTTCAGTGAGTGAATTCTGGAGGTTCTGAGCTTTCCCACGAGGCATGGCCTGTCCATATACTGACAATGAGAAAAACGGCATCTGTCCTGCCGGTTAAGATACTGGCAAACCAGGTTCAGTTGATTGTAGTACAAAATTAAAAACAAACAAAATGCTACAATACAGTTCCTTTAATGAAACCCTCTTCATAGATTAGTCATCTTCTCCACTTGGTATTGTTAAATGACTGTCTTTGTGTTTCATTGTAGTATAGAGTCACTGTGTCACACTGTCTATCAGTTACATGTCACCCTGTTGTGTTGTTGTACCTTAAACTGGATGGCGCGCTTCTTCCACGCAGTGACCCCACACAGGTAGATGTTTTTGATGACCTCTCGACTGAGCTTGATGTCGACTCCATCTGGACGCACAGTGAACTCAAAGCCCACCGCCTGATGGGCTTCAGCCATCGCTCTATCTCACTATAAACAGCACACAAAGAGATAAAACCAAGAGCTCCGCCAGCGGGGCAAAATACGCCCGTACTTTGAATTATTGTATATAGAATTCTAGAATCGGAATTCCACCAATCAGATTGCAGCAACAGAACTTAAAGACACTACAAAGCTTTAATGTGTCAACGCTCAAAGAAGCAGAGAATGTGGGTTGTTCTCACTTTCAGCAGCAGAACATTTGAGAAGAGAGTTCAGATCTTTCATGAAGACAAAGCTTCAAAGACTTCAAAGCTTTGAAGTATCCACAGACGGACGGACGGACGGACAGCACCATACCATAATACGTCCCGTCTTACACAACGGGCGTATAATAAAATATCTCTGATTCAAAATTCTAATTAAAAACAGATTTTTGTCATGTTTCAAACAGAGTAGTGGCATTCCAAACATGGTATTGTTCTCACAGCAGGTCTAGTATTACTTTTTCCATTGCTTGTCATATGACTGTACATTCACTAAGTGGGACAAAGTTCATTGGCCAGATATAGCAGTGTGCCGGCAGAGCATGTGCAGTCGTCAGAGCTCAGGCTAGCAAAATATAAACACAGAACACAACCAGTCGTTACAAGCTACATTTTTCACTCCTTCAACAACATATGGAGCAAACAAACAGATGAATGTAATGAATGCTATGGTTAATATACTGTGCATATGATTGTGCTAATGCAATGTCCCAAGTCTCACATTATTATTAAACTAACTAAACCGACAGCAACCCTTTTTTCATTACAGTGTAGACAACATTAATAAATTATACAAATATTAGCCTAGTTTTATCATTTTGACAACAGTGAATTTGGAATTTGGGAAAAAGTAAAATTTCTATCTGTCTAAACCTTTGTGCCATGCAGTTAATACCACGATGAAGATCATTTTGAACATACTGCTTAATTTACCTTTCAGAATTGTAAACATCTTACAGTTAACATAATTTATGCATCAAAATAAGCAGATTTACAAAAAAACAAAGCAAAACATAAACATTTACCTTATGTCAAATCCCGTTCAGTAGAAGCCTAGTAGTTGGACCCACTTTGACTCTGCTGTCCTTGGAGTGGCTATAAACTCAGGTAGTGAGGTCAGCGCGTTTGCCCTCCCTCTTCTCTTTCCCAAATGCTCTCCTTCACCCCTCACACACTTTTTTTTTGTAACGCGACACCAGCAGCAACGCAAGTCTTGCCCCCATGTGCCATTCACTCCCTGCTATGCAACACTATCCTTGCCAAGTAGAGGTGACAGCAAGGTCCCCTGTCAGTGTAAAGCAGGTCAAAGTGCAGTGTGTGTCCTGCATCACAGAAATGCACTGTGTAACTTTTCTCGTGGAGGGGCTGCCACCAGCTTGTACCATGGAGATGTTATTGCTTTGCCTAGAATGTATGAACAGAACTGTACGGCATTAAATTTCATCTTTAATTTTCAACCCCGCTCACAGTAAGAATGCATGTTTTTCAAGGTATTTTTGAGCAATAAAAATATGTTAAATTGAGATAATGCAAAATAGACGTGTTTAATGTCAAACTGCGGATCATTTTAGGCGCAGTATCCACCACCTGCTTATCTCCATGGAAACATTATTGCTTTGCCTAGAATGTCCCACAGTCTCCATGGTGACAAACAGGTGGCAGTGGCAGCAACAGGCCAAGTTACTGATCAGATCTGTGGAGAGGCAACCCTGCTCACTGTAATAACACATGTTTCCAAGGTGTTTTTTGAGCAATAGAAACATGTTCATTGAATATGCAAAATAGAAATGTTCCATCTCATACTGTGGAACATTCCAGACAAAAGTAATACCCCCCGTAGACAGGCAGGTGGTGTTACAAGACCATGTGGAAGGCAGATTCATAGAGGGCAGGCATGGGTAGTTGAGGGAGCCTGTATAAAGATAAAGTGTGGACATCCATCTTCATAACCGTATTGTGTTCTGTACTTGGGAGAAAGACGCAGTCGCCAGACACTGTCCCCTGCCCAGCAAAAGCTACTTTATCAACCATCTGCACCTGAAAAGAAAAAAAATAAGACTATTGTAATATTAGAAGTCTCTCGATAATATATATATAGTTTTTTCTATTTTTATTTCCAGCAAATTGTAAGTTACTAGACCAAAAATCTTCGTTTTGTTGTAGTGGCACGGTTAATAAAACAGGGAACTTAATATTAACTTTTTGGTATTTTATTGACTGAATATAACGGCATAATAGTAATTGCCAGAGGTCGGTACAGAAGCATCAAATGTACACAAGTAAGAGTAAAAAAGTATTTGGGTGAGGTGCTACTCAAGTTTCAAGTAAGAGTAAATGTAATGTAGAAAAAATAAGATTATAGTGTCAGAAAACTACTATGAGAAGTATATTTTAAAAAAAAGTTAACATGAGTACTACCCACCTCTTGTATTTAGTTTAGTATTGTACTGTAACTAACATAGAGTATCTAACATTATGTAAATTATGATACGTTATTATTAGTGAGTCATAACTGGATTGACATGGTTGTTGAATTCGCTTATACCTGTTCCCACTTCTGTGACTGAAGGCAAAATGAGGTCAACACGTTATGGGAGTTGTTTCCTCCAATCACAAACAGCTTCTCTGCAGCACCCAGGAAGTAGAGAGTGGGCAAGTCTGCATCTGCTCTTGTCAGTGTGGGGAGTATTTCACACCAGGAGTCTAATGGACAACAATAAACATTAAAAAAACACTGTATGTGATGATATGAATGCTTTTTACAGATGTTACCTTGTCTGGTGTCATACTGAAGGAGCAGTTTTTCACCAGTTCTTTGAATGTTTCCCAGAACATAAAAACAGTGTCCACGACTGGCAGCCAGAGGCACATCATGAGACAAAGACACAGTAAACTGGAAGTCTGTGAGCGGCAGAGACGAGACCAACCTGCAGAAAAACATTTTATTTTAGATCAAAAAACATATATCTTAAAAAAATACGATGTGTTGTGAATGTGAAAGAGTAAAAATGCACAAAAGCTATTCATAAATATCAGTTTCCTGTTTATTGATGATATGTTGAAGACTTATGCTCATTCAAAACATAATATTTTGTTATGAATTGGTAACTGCTATGGCAACAGTGCTGGATTTTCATCACAAACAAACATTGCAGCTTCGCCATGCTAGAACTAATGTACTAGTAGTAAAACATTTTACTGGCATTCTGTCCTTTTCTTGGTCAATACATTTTGTGGTTGTCTTTAAGGTGTTTTCAACCACTATTCATATACAGTTGTGCTCATAAGTTTACATACCCTGACAGAATTTATTATTTCTTGTCCATCTTTCAGAGAATATGAAAGATAACACAAAAACTTTTATTTCACTCATGGTTAGTGCTAGTGATAGTTGTGGATGTGTTATTTTCTCTGATGGTAAAGGTGCCCATTCTTCTTGGCAAAAGGCTCCAGTTCCTGTAAATTCTTGGGCTCTTGTCTGAACTGCAGCTTGAATCTGCCCAGAGGCTCAGTGATACTGAGGTCAGAAGAGACGAACACTCCAGAACCTTCACTTTATTCTGCTGGAGCCAGTGACAGCTCCACTTGCCTTTGTGTTTTGGATCATTATCATGTTGGAATATCCAAGTACGTCCCATGTGCAGCTTCTGGACCAAAAAATCATAAATTCTGCCAGGGTATGTAACCTTATGAGCACAACTGTACATATACAATAATAATAATAATGATACAATAAAGGACTAGACACAGTGTTTTCCCTCTGTTGACACTAACCTCCATGAGTCCTCCCAAGGGTCATAGCGCTCCACAGCTGTGTACAGAGCTGTGTTGGAGTCAGGGGTCACCAGTGAGTCCAAGTACCAGCCTCCTACAGCGTAAATACTGCCGGAGCAGGCCACCGCGCTGAAGTGTCTACGGCACTGGAAACAACACAATAAAACTGTAACATGCAACATTCAAGCTTAAAGATACACTGTGTATGGCATTCAACTTATCTCTCTCCATAAAGAACAGCAGGGGACATAGGTGAGTTACAGAAAATTTCAAAAATTATATTAAAAAAAAAAAAACATTTCATACTCGATTTTGATACTAAGGAATAGACTTTAAACTCAATATTGACACCACAATAATCATTTGTTTAGGTAACAGAATGTGATTTTCAACATTAAATAAAAGCACTTTTATATTGCTATGTGTGGCCTTATATCTGTGTAAAAGTAGTTTCCATAGTGCTCCATGGGTGTACACTAGTCTGTGTGGTATTATACTTGTAGGTCCAGCTCAAGATCATTCATTTCTGCCTGTGAATGTAACTTTTTATTATTTAGTATTGATACCTGCTCAAATGAGTATCTAGTCTCGATGGTAGGTTCAGTATTAATTAGTATCTGATTTTAAATGCTTTTGACAAGCCTAGTCTTGAGGTGGTTTAGCTGCGTAGTGGAAACAGTTGACTCATGTGGGAACAACCCTTCATGCAAAATTATCCTCAATTACACATGACTGAGAACATGTCAGAACAGACTGGCCTCGATATAAAATTTTAAGTGCAATGAACAGGAAATCTCACATGTTAGAATTAAAATTGTGAAAGGGCTCTAAAGCAGGACAACACTATCATTAAAAAACATAAGCTGTGTTTAGCTGGAGTCAATACTGAGTCCTTGAAGTAACTTATTCAACAGACCATCTATATTTACCTACCTTTATCAGGGGAGCTGTAGTGACCCATGTGTTAGTGAAAGGGTTATATCTAAAAGAAGACATCTTGAAGTCCCAGCCTCTCTTGGTGCGCTGCCGGTACCCTCCTATGATGTACAGGTAGTTGTGTAGGACCACTGTAGTGAAGCACCACTTATCGGCTCTGAAGGGGAGCTCTGTTAGCGGCCTCCACTCCCTAGTCTCCTCGGTCCCCTCCAGAACAAAGACATACCGGGCTTGTTCTGTCTGTGGATCAGTCCATGTGGTGAGGTTTTCCTTTCTAAGGCAGCACAGGTGTAGGGCACCATCAGTCCTCAGATGGACCAGTTCTTCTTTTTCTTCTTCATATAAGTTCCTGCAAAATTAGAGGAGAATGAACAGAGACTGAGGAATCATCACCAAAGTAACCTAATGGTGGGAAGTACTCAGTTACATTTAGGCTTAGTTATATTTACTAAGTGACTGAGTTTACTGAGTAACTTATTGTAAATAAACTGTACTTTTCAGAGTGTTGCATAATATTTTTTGTAAAAATAAAACACCTAAACGGAACACACTGATCAAAGGCTCCTGAAAATGTGGACATCTTGTATTAGATAAGATTTTTAGCCTTAAAACTTTTTGGCTGTGTTTGCAAATGTGTGCATTGTGTCACCACGGGAACTGCTGAACATTCCATCAGAGACATACATGCAGAGCTTGATGAACTGTATGTACCGGACAACATGGGGTAGCTCCAGCATGTTGTTCTTCAGGTATTTGAAGATGGCCTGCCTCAGCTCTGGACAGCAGGTCTCTCTCTCCAGGGTCAGGTAGGACGCACAGTTGTGTGGGCTCAGTTCAGATGCCAACTCGGACAGGCACTTAGCGAGGAAGGCCTCAGCCACAAGATAACTACAAACCTTTATACAGACAAATATTCTGAGTATTCTGTATTATAATTCCCTTATATGGAGTGTTTAGTGTCTTTTTTGCTGCTGATTGTTGCTATGATAAATGTTATAAATATTACTGGTACGTGTACGTGTTACGTGCTCATATTCTAAATTTCGTGTTTATCATTTCAGACAGGGGTCAGATTCACTGTTTTTCAAAAAAATATCCAAACAGAAAATACATAAATGTTTAACCTTATCATTATTTGTTAGGAATTCGCTCCACAAATTTTCCATATTAATCTTATGGATCAAAGTCCTTTCTTTCTGCTGACAACAATCAAGATTTTGGGGTTGAATAATGGAACCACTTTCTTAAGATATTGTGAAAACATTTGTGTATTTATACTAACAGAGAAGACGAGATATTAACCATAAACCAGGTAAACAAATCTGCAATCTGACAGTTAAACAGCACTACAGCGTTCTGACCTGTCCCACAGCTTAGTTTTAAACTAGAGAAATCTTAGAAAGTTGTTATGTCACTTAAACACAACCTAGTGTCAAATGACAAATACCATAGTTCTAAGTATATCTGAACGCAGTTAACTCTGGATGCCCTTTCTAGTTAAACCATCTTTATGTACTATTATGAATTAATAATTAATCATGAAAGTTTGCAAAAAAAAAAGTTAACTTCATTAAGAGCGCTATTTAAGGTGTACTATATAAGTTTTGTGGTTGAGGGTTCACCACCTGCTTATCTCCATGAAAATGTATGGCAATATGGAATAAAATCTTTCTTGCATTTATTCAATTACAGTTATTTTTATTGCAAAAAGCATACATTCTTACTGTGAGCAGGCTTGCCTCTCCACAGATCTGACCAGGAACTTCTGGTGTCACCTGCATGTCCTTGAGATAGATACTGTCAAATATTCCAGGCAAATCAATAACCTCTCGTGAAGACCAGCAAGTGATGGACCCTCCACTAGAAAGCCTTGTAATATGTCATACTATAGGGTGTTGTGAATGTAGGAAGCTCATTTTGAACATGCCACTGTTTCTTGAACCTATCAACTTCCCCAAACCTGTGTAACCGTGCTGACGTACAAAAGCCCTAGAGAGTATCACGGACAAGCACTGAAGACAACATACCTGGATGTGTGAGGCCAGTTCCTCTGGTCGGACTAAAAACCGTCCATAAAATGAAAACTCAAGAAGATTGTGGAAAATGGACGACGGCACATGCTCCAAATAGATGAAGTTCTCTGTAGTTTCTCTCATTCTGGACTGGGATAAGGCTCGGAAGTACTCACTGCAAGCTGCTAGTCTTTGGAGATCCACCTGAGGAAATTGAAATGTGAATGTTATGTTAAATCAATGTTAAGTTAATTGTTAATTGGGATCACACATTTGAATTTAGTTTTAGTAACAGGGCTAAAATGGTAAAAGACAAATGGTTCTAGACAAAGCATCTCCATGGAGAAAAGCCTCCTCTAGAAGTTACACAGTGCTCCTTATCCCACTTGACCCAGGTTGTATATCTGTGAATTATAGTTTTGTAGTTAGTTATATTTTAATTTCTATCTGCACAGAGAAAAGAATAGAGAAAAAAAAATCCTGCACACTATCTTACTTGTAAAATGTGAGATTTATTAGGACCTGCAACGTTTCGGCACTAGGCCTTCATCAGGCAAATAAAGAATGAGGGCTCAGGTGGCTATCTTAAATAGGATGTGGCAAGCACCCAAGGGTGGCAGGTCATAAAGGAACAGTGTACCCTCTTTTGTTTATTTATACTAACAGAGTAGACGTTGAACTTTGTGCCAGTTTTTGTTTGATGTGAATAAGCAAGTAATTTCAGAGATATTAACCATAAACCACGTCAACACATCTGCACTCTTACAGTTAAACAGCACCGCAGCGTTCTGACCTGTCCCACAACTCAGTTTTAAACTACAGAAATTCTCAACAAGTTGTTATGTCACTTAAACACAACCTAGTTTCAAATGACAAATACCATAGTTTTAAGTCTATTTGAACACAGTTAACTCTGGATGCCCATATCTATGTACTAATATGAATTAATAATTACCCAAAACAACATAATTCAAAATACAAAAGCAATCAAAACAGTGTAATAATAATAATAATAATAATAATAATAATAATAATAATAATAATAATAATAATAATAATAATAATAATAATAATAAACCGTTCTATTTTTTTTCATGATTTATATTACACTGTTTATATTTTGACTACCTTTGTATTTTGAATGATGTTGTTTTGGGTACACTGTTCCTTTATGACTTGTCACCCTTGGGTGCTTGCCACACCCTATTTAACATTGCCACCTGAGGCCATGTTGCAGGTCCTAATATATCTCACCTTTTGCACATTTAACTTTTTCCTCTCTGTTCTTGGGCTGCTCCCTCTCCTCCAACGCACCCATTCCACAAATTGATATGCGAAGTATTAATTCTTTTAATTTCTATCAGCACAAAAATAGATCTCTGCTTATATACTCACAGTGTGCGCATGCGTGCTGGTCTGGACAGTGATGGCGTCGTCTCCGTTGCCATAACAATAAATGCGTAGCTCCTCATTGGTCTTCCACTCTTCCGAGTCTCGATGACCATATAAGGCATTTCCTGTTTCAGTAGACGCTTTCCAATCACTTAATTGTACAAAAACTTCCCACATTCTTGTAATAGTACTTCGCAATAAGATTATCCAATTTATGAATAGGTTAAAAAAATTTCTAAGAGTGTTCATTTTACTGAATTTGTTCTAAAATGTCCGATCCTAGCTGCTTATTTATATGTAAAAGTATCTCAGACGTTCACCATAGCTAGCTAGTGTATGCATTGCACTGTTAGCATGCTCTTATAGTCAAATAGTACTTTTTATTAGCTACCCATTCTAAAGAGATGACTACAGAACAATTTCCTGCAAAGATTAACAACATATCACCATGCAGGTTACTGTTATCAGCTAAATAATTCCTGTTTTGCCTTGATTCTGTGGTGTCCTTCCATTTCTTAGCAGTGCTGTGGTCTTTGGAGCTGCTATTTTAGGCTGGGGAGGTGGAGCTAAAAACTTGTCCCCTTCACTGCATCACCTAGGGGCACTTCAAGCTAACTGCAACTACAGAAAAAGAAAAAATGAAATAGCATCATAGCATCAAAACGGTTAAGGTTTTTAATGTAATGAACAAGTGCAATGACTGCATAGTCTACAGGTAAATGAAGTCCAACAACTGTCCAATGATGAGAGAAAGTAATACATTTGGTGCATTAACCAAAATACTTAAAGGACAATGTACATTCAAAATGATATTTCTGGAAGCTTATAACTTCAAAATGCAAACTCATCATGACTGAAATAGTCAAATAAATGTTAAACAAAATAACAGAAAAGGTATAAGGTAGTTCCACGTACAAAACAATGCAGAACAAAAATACAAGAATCAAATTATATTTATAACTGTTAAAATTATTTTGTACCACACGTCTGTTGCTTAAAGGGCCCATACAGGAGCAAAAAATATACTCCAGTAAAAGTATTATGTATTATAGTAAAATGTTGTAGTACATGCTCAAAATTGTACTTGTACAGTAAAAAGTATTTCATAAATGTTTGTTTGCTCAAAGCTGGGATTTGACCTCAAAACCTTTAAACATGGTGTTACCATAAAGGTGCTAAAATACCCTCACAAACCATATGCTGTATTTTTACAGTACTTTTTACTTTTCCATCCTGCTCCAAAATGTAGTGAAGTAGAGAGTACAGATAGCTGCTCTCAGATGTCGTATATAAAATACAGATACCCAAATGCTTTTACTTTTGTACTTTCCACCACTGTTTTATTAACAATTCTAGCTGCTTCATTTAGGATAGTGGACTGGATGCTAGATACTAGATACAAGTAGCCCTTTTTCTGACTCTGTAATTTTCATAGTTACCAGAGGGAGATAGAGGGAGTGGCAACTACAACAACCATTGAAATTCTCCTACAGTCATTATGTTAGTGCTAAACAGTTATTTGAAATTCTTGTACAGCAACTGAGTAACTGAGGTAAAACGATTGATTGGACCACTGAATGAATAAATCAGATTAAAGATTAAAAAGTAAAAGTAATACTTAAAGACAGATAAGGACATCTTATTATGTGCACATTCCAAATAGTATTTCACAAAAAGGGGACTATGCAGGCAGTCAGATTGTGGTTCTGCTCTGTGCTCCTGTCTGTCACTATGCTGAGCTCTAAGGACTCTGTCACAGAACTGCAGTAGAAACCGAAGCTTTATGCAAAGATCTTCTTCTGTTTGAAATAGGCATCAAAACGGACCCGTGCATAATCCTGAGAAAGCACAAAGTTAAGTCCAGCTAATCAGTTGATTTAATTGTATAATACATGTATTTCTTTATAAATACTTACCATGTATCCAAATTCAATCTTTGATAATTTTGCCTGAATGATGGACCAGAGCCCCCAGAGGAAGTGAGAGGCTAAAGCATATCTGCACATCCAGACACAGTCATTAACTACATTCCTCATTCAATATTTCACCCAAAAAACTATAGTTAATATGGTTAAGTTTAAAGAGGGGGTATATTAACACTTCTAAGGGGTATTAATAGCTAACACATAACATACTTAGATCATCACGACTGTTTAATTTTTGACAGCCCGAGTCCCTCCTCTTTTTCTACACATGGAAAGTCACCCGCCCTCTAATGAAACTACTGCACATCGTATCAGGTTTGTGAACAACAACAATACACTACAATATGTATTGTTTTGTATTAGGCTTTTGTATATGTATGGAAAATTGCCATGCAGGAGCATGAGTGACGTAGGATTGTGGGCTGAGTCTTGGACAGAATCGTACTATTAGATAGAGTTGTAAATAGGCCAACAGATACTTCAACGATAGGGAAATTCAAGTTCAGTTGCAGCAGCATTTCCACTGCACTTTTTCAGCCATCTTTGTGTCTCAGTCCCAGGTCTCAATGCTAACCATAAGGAGGGTTGGAATAATGCCCAGGAGAGATTGCTAGATTACTCAAACATACAAGACATATAACATAACATGACATATAAAACCTCATGGATGTTTATCATGAGGAAAGCATAAACTGGGTTTTGCATAATACCCCCTCTTTAAGAATATACTTTATGTTTAAAATAAAAAATCCACACAAAATTACCTGTTAGCCTCAATAATCAGGTCCTCTTCTACCCGAGTCCGGTCCACCTTCACATCAGAGTATCTCTCTTGTTCTGCCAAATAACTCCTGAGGAAATGAAGCTATGGAGGACATAAGTTCATTGTGTTAACCACCAGATGGCAGTGTAAAGCTGAGGAGCAATGTTCTAAGAATGAGTGAATGAACTCCAAACATGTGCCCCACTCCAGTTCCACTTCCTTCCTTCCTTCCTTGTGACTGCTAGATTCCTTTGCTGTCGATCACATTTACTGCCAAGGGAAATAACCTTGCACTGTGCACTATGGCCCTATGTCCTGAGTAGGATGGGGTATTCAAGGAGACAAGAAAGACATGGCAAACAGAATGGGGCAACAGTAAAGTTAATCTTACCTGCTGCTCTCTAGTTGGGTAATTTTCTGGTGAGGCTTTGTAAAAAGGCCATTGATTGTAGGTATAATCATACATCCATTCACAAAAGTGGTTTCCAAAGTCAAACCCTCTGAAAAAGTATCATGTATTATTAGCCTACTATCAATAATAAGGTATAGGTTATGACATCTAATACCTGTAGTTATAACTGCTGTATTCAAAGTCTATCAACATGAGTCGTTCATTTGACGATTGGGCCTTATCTTCAAGAATTAAAATGTTACCTGAAACAAGACAAACAAGACTCGAAAGTTTGGACATACCTTCTCATTCAGTGCTGCTTTCCTTTATGTTTACTACTTACATTATTAGATACATTTGTAATAGTAATTAGAGACATCGACTATATGAAGCAAGATGTATGGAATTACATACCAAAGAATGTTTTAATAACACTAAATATTTTAATTCCTCAAAAGTAGCTACCCGTTGCTTTGTTGACAGTGCTGCAAATCTCCTGAAAGGTTTTTCACTTCCTTGCATTGTCAGGGTTCATAAGTGGAGAGTGAGCAAAGCAGGAACCAAAACATAAAACCAGTTTGGAGATTTTTCACACTTCACTACATTCCATGTGTGTTTATTCATAGTTTTGAAGGCTTTAGTGAGAATCTATAGTGTAAGTTGTATTTGAATAAAGAAAACAGTGCATAAAAGTGTGCCCAAACTTACAACAAATTACAACAGCAGACTTATGTAATCACATAATGGCAGCAGTAATAACTACTACAGAAATAAATAGATAAACCAGGCTTTGCAAAACGACTTACCTTCCTGCACATCATTGTGACAGAACACAACAGGGGAGGGAGTCGCAGCCAGTAAAGCACTGGTTTGTGGGGAAATAAAGTTGTTATTAAAATTACTTATGAACATTATTATTCAGAATGTATTACTTTTCTGTTATGTTTCTAAAAAATATAAGGATTGACAAAGCTATCAAAATCATTTGAACTTGAAGATAAAAAGGACGCTATCAGTGGAATGTTTTCGTACTAGATATCCCGTGTGTCTACAGATAACATGGCCAATAAATATAGGCTGATTCTGTTGGCTGCCAATAGAAGTGTGACAGAGAGATCAGGAAAGAATAGGGCAAAGGTCACCAGAGGAAAAAAATAAAATAATATTGCAGTATTGTAAGATTCTGGGATTACAAACTGAAATAACATAGCATTCTACTCCTATGTCTGGTTAAAATGTTGGCTATGATGGGGTACCAAGTAAGGGCCTGGTAAAGCTCTAGTAACAAGTTGTTACTCAATCAATGCGCCTGCTGTGGAATGTTTGAAAGTTCTTAAAAAATGAAATCTACGCTGGAATCTCAACTCACCGAAGCCTCTCCAATTCACCAGGCAGGTCCAGCATCATCAGCTTCTTGTACTTTTTTACATGTGCCTCTCGGCTAAATTTAAGTTTCATCACTTGATCCATGTATCTGAAAAGAAAGGGTACATTAATCACACGGATGACATTTGTGAAACTAGCTAAATCAAAGTCAAAATGTAAGTTTCTTACTTGTCAATGGTCTCAAAAAGCCACTTGGGCTCTTTGTTGAAAGGCATGACCATATTATGGAAACGTGCCACTTTTGTAGCAATCTCAGCAGAGATGGATGGCTCTGAGAGTTGATCAGTGCGCATTCGAGTATTCTGATATAAAGATATAAATAGAAAATTACTGTATTCTAGTCAGAACTTTGTACTAACTCAGTAGCTGCAACTCTCACACTCTAACCCTAATTCACACTAAATACAGAAGCCTCATACCGTGAGGTACTGCTCTAACCGGCCTTCTGGAAATATGCCATAAAGTTTTGGCCCAAGGGTTCTTTCTGCCAGTATGGCAAACATGACACTTTCTAAGACCAGTGAGTCTGCACCCTGAAAACAAACACACAGGAGGGGCATGTTACAGGTTTGTAATGACAGAATAGTTACCATGCATATCTCTATACTGACCTGTAAGATGGCACCATAGATTCGGAGCAACACCTGCCTTGGCTCCTCTCCCACCACAGGCACATGGTCAGGTAAAGAACACAGGTAGAGCAGGTTACTCAGCCCACCACTGGAAAGGAATCATCAGTAAGCATAAAACTGCTTTGGGATTCGCCCATAATTATGTTATTACACAGTAACAGTGCCACTAACCCTGTACTCACAATGCGTAGTTAAGTCATAGAAGCTTAATTTACCTGGCGATGCTGATATGAAAATCCCCTTCTTGTATGGTCGAACTGACCATGTTATGATTATACAGTAACAGTGCCATCAACTCTGTACTCAGAATGCGCAGTAAGGTCCTGGAAACATAATTTACCTGATGATGCTGATTTGAAAATCCTCCTCTTTTATGGTCTTCCAAGACCCGGACAGAAAGTCCTTGCACCACGCGTACGCCCTACCCTTGGTGTCCCGGTCCACCTCCTCAGTTCTTCCATCCCGAAAAGACTCTGCCTCGGAGTCGTCATCGCCCACCTGGGGGCTGGGTGTCCGCAGTCTTTGGACCGCTACATCCAAAGCTTGCCCCACTAGGTTCTTCTCCACGGGTGGATCAGTGTTGTCTGGTTTTATGCAGCTGAAGTTCACTGTGCCTGGTCCCGCTACGCCTCTGTTATTGTTCATATTGCCTGAGTGCATCATGAGTTTCCTGGGGAACAGCAAAGGGAGCCCGATGTGAACTGTACGTCTGGAGCGGCAGCCGGAGCTTGACAAGCGCACGACGCCGGTAAATCTACTTACGCGGAATAGCCAAACATAGGACAGTACGCACCGCATGGGAGGAGGCTGGAAGCGGCTACCCACGTATCGGATTCAGAATATGGCTTACCTTTACCCTTCAAAGCCAACGCAAGTGGGTGAGGATTAGGCAAGAACCAGGAAATAAAGAAACTGGCGGAGCAAGCGTCCAATAAGAGCGCGTTTTACGTGCACAAGGGATTGTGGGAAATGAAGTCTGCATTTTGTAGGCTGGTTTTGTTTATTCAGTAAGTCCACGCTCAGTTCTGTTATTGCGTATTTTCACACACGAACGCAATGACAAATGTATAACAATATTTATTATATTCTGTATACATTCATTCTAAAACAATTTTGACATTACATGTTATTAATCATAGAAAATTTATAATATTTACCACAACTTTAGAAATATCTAAATCTCTGTAATGAATATCTAATATATATTTCTGTGGTTACATTTTTGTGATTTCAACAATATGCCTGTAAACAGTCTACGAAATTGTCTTGGATACCTTTGTATTGACATGTTTATAATAACAAAATTACATAACTTGTCTTTGATCCACAATGATGATGCCTTGACTAGTCACTGTAGTGGTTTCAGCTCTGGACTCACTCTTCACTGAAGCAGCAATATCTCTCCCTGTTTGTGCAAGCACATTTAGTATTATATATCATATATTTCCAAGGACATCAACAACAAAAAGGAAATGGCCAAATACTCACTCTTTCTGAAGCACCGAGGTTCACAGTTGCTTTGAGGACTTGGTTTGCACACTGATGTGTTACAGTGGATGTACACCTGATGAACAGTACATGTATTCAAAACATTTTCATTACTCATACTACAGTATGTAAGTTCTACCTTTTCTTTCAAAGGCGTTAAAACACCTCCTTTTTGCAAATCCTTAGCTGAATCAGATGGAGTAGATGCCACAAATGTAAACATCTTGAAAATGAATCTCCTGTGGTGTGTGGGGTACGTGAGTCCCGAGGACGACCCCACGCTGACCAAGGTGGTTTGATAGCGATCATCCCGGTAAGGACAGCTGCAAGATTGAAAGAGAACAGTCTTACATAACACACATATGACAACTAAACATACAGTATATAACTGTCAAATGCCAATTTAAAGTGGGCCTAATCTCTTACAGTTCACCCACATCCACATTTGTGGTGAGTGAGAGAAGATGAGAACAAATTTCACCCCTGCAGCCAGGTATTGGTAATTAGAAAAAAACTTGGCTGTAATCAGGGCAGTCTTTTGTGATATCACCAGCTACTATCACTACTAATTGCACTGGAGCCAGTACACTCTTAGATTGAGGTACTTTTCACCAAATTTGCAAATTTCCTTAGTTTGTACTAAAGTTGCCCAAACATTTGTCCTATTAAAAAAAAACATAACATTGGCAGCAAAAAAGTGGATTTAGTGTTTAGTTCCACTTTAATCTTATAATCTTACCCATCAATCAGCAAGTCCCACTGGGGTAGACTCTGAGAGTAGGGGCTGGTGGTGGCCCAGCAGCGGCCCAATGTCAGCACCAAGTTTGGGTCTGTTCTCTCTAGCAGTCTCACCTCCACATACACAGGGTCCCGGAGCACCTTTGTGACCGGATATTCACTATCCAGGTAGTAGGAGGTGTAGGCCACGTTCTCTGTTCAGACAAGCACAGACTTATTCATCACAACAACATAGAGACATATAGTAGATAGAATAAAGCGGCCATGGAGCCCACCTTCCACACACCCCTTTACTGTACACTGTCCATTGCCCAGCCTGAGCTCCACATGCAGAGGACCAGCAGCAGCCACAGGTGGAGGAGGAGGGGGGGTGCGCACTTCAACCACCAAAGCTTCCACTGAAGTTCCAATGTATCTACACTGGACCATCAGGCTAAAGCAGACACATCAATATTTGAAGACACTGGGTGTACAATGGTAATTTCATTCTCATTTATTCAAGAGAGCAATACTTAATCACACTCTAATTTATAAAGTTTTTTTGTGTTGGCCAAAAAATACTAAAATACTTGTTAAAGCATGTTTTTTTTTAATTTATTTTTGTTTACTTAATAGCACTAAAAAACAGGCGTCCTTACTCTGAGGGGGCTTGCATCTCCACAAACCTGACTCTTATTTGGCCTGGAGGAGGGCCTCCACCTACTTAGTTCCTTTTGCTATAATCTTTCACAGTAGGGCAGAAAATGCTTCTA
The DNA here is from genome assembly GCA_034769755.1 of Odontamblyopus lacepedii. Taxonomy (NCBI): domain Eukaryota; kingdom Metazoa; phylum Chordata; class Actinopteri; order Gobiiformes; family Gobiidae; genus Odontamblyopus; species Odontamblyopus lacepedii. The sequence continues at coordinate 39,051,505 of CM068348.1, forward strand.
TCACCATGGAGAATGTTACACAGTATGGTTTTAACTTTCTATTTCTATGGAATCATGCAGGTGCCAGAAAGATACATACTGTGCCATTAAGAGTCTTGCACAAAGGCACAAATAAAACTATACAAAGATTAAAACTAGTTGTACCCTGCCACTTTAATATACTTAAATTTCACTTGTTTCCACCTATTCCAGGAATGTATATTATATTTTACGCCTTAAAAAATAGCCAACTTACTCAAATTGGCTGTCCCTGGTAATGGCTCCATACGGCCCAACAGCAACTTCATATGAAGTCGACATTCTGTTTTCGTAGGTTAGAATCCCGTTTTCAGACTCCTGCCACAAATACAGTCATGTCAAGAAGTGATAATTCACTTTAGAAAAACTTGTTCCTATGGTAATATACCATCACAAGAGTCCCACAGGTCGTAGCGGGGAACTGATAAACGGCAAATGCTGAGGTTGACCCAACAGCCTGGCACTGCGTATCAGTGCCCAGAAAATGAATGGACTCTAAGTCAATGTTGGGCAATGTAGCATCTCGGGCAACTACCACAATGAACTGGGCATCTTTTGTGCACTGCAGGGTCACTGTTAAAAGAGATGGCTATTACAAATATTTTCAGTAGTAGTAGTAGTAGTAGTAGTAGTAGTAGTAGTAGTAGTAGTAGTAGTAGTAGCGCAAAGAGAAACACTTACCAGCTTTGCCGTAGTAGCACATCTGCCCATCAAAGCAGCAGTTGATGGCCTGGCATTCTGACGCACTAATGCCAGGGAGCCCACACTGGATCTTATTATTCGCTTCCACCTCACAGGTTGTAAATTCCGTCTGTGGTGTAGTGGGGTGCTGAGCCTGCCCGGGTTGCTGGGGTGCAGGTTTCTGAGGGCCCTGTGGTACTTGCTTTGGAGGTGATTGGTTAGGTCCCTGGTGCTGGGGATAGTTGGGCTTGTTAGGGCTCTGTTGGGATGGTCGTTCGTACAAGGTCCAACTCTGCACGTTCTGGGAAGGCTTAGGTCGCTGAGGATCCGGAGTGTTCACCTCCTTGAAATACTGTGCACTTGCTAGACTCCCCAACAGTAGCACTGCCAGAAAACCAAGAGTTAAAAGTCTGACTGCCATGGCTCCCTGCTCAGAGATCCACAATGGGCAATGGGCATGAGGCTGTGCAAGGTGCACAGCAACAGCTAGATTTTATAAGTATGGTGAGGTCTTCCAGGCACAAGCTCCTCTCCTATTGGTTGAGCACAACCGCCAATCAGATAGGCTTGAAATAGGTCGGTTCTCTAAATAATCTTTCATTCTGAAGAAGAATCACATTTCCATTATACAAAGATGGGCAGTTATTAAGGTATGTTGCCTTAATAACTGCCCATCTTTGTATACTTCAGACAATCAGATGTATCTTTAATGTACTGTATGTTAAATAATGCAGCTAGTGCCATGAAAAGGAAGAGTATATTGCAGTGACCAGGGTCCAACAGGTCTGTATGACCAGAACTGCAGGTCACACGCACAAGTTATATAACATGTGACATCAGAAAAACATGAATGTTTTTATGTGATGCAAAACAGACATGCCTATATCATACTAAATTCTTACATAGACATATGTAACAAACTATTTTTGAAATGTCTTTCAACTTTTTCATTTTTATGCTGAACATTAGAAAATACATGTAGAATAATATGCATTGACACCTTAACAACACAGAATAGTCTGACCTATTTTACAAACAAGTGTTTGCTCCTCTATTGATTTGTTCCAAATCACAAATTTACTTTGGCAAATAATTTGGTTTGACATTTTATGTGGAGGACAGGAAGACTTAGCATCAGGTCAGTGTGACATTTTGCTGAACTTCAGTGGTATCAATGGCTCTAAACAAATGTAAATCTAAAATGGAATACATATACAAAATATCCACTCTACATTTTTCCGATATACATCCATCTCTCAGATCTGGAGTGGCCCTCTGAGCTATTAGTTTAACTCAACAGTGCCAGAGAGTTGGTCCACAGGGTACATGGTGACTGGCACCAGAGGGTGGGCTCTTGGGGCATATAAAAGGACCTCCCCAGACGTCAGGCTCCTCTACAGCACTGAAGGGAGACCACTGGTCGCCAGAGCCATGCTGTTGAAGTGCACTGCTACGTGCCTTTTGGCACTAGCGCTGTTTAGTATCTTCTGTGATGCACAGTCTCTAAATCCTTACCAACACGGGAAGCAATGGCCCTCAGACCCTCAGCAGGCCAAGCAGACCTTTGAGAAGCCTCTGGGATGGAAGTACCCCGAGGACCCTCAGAAGGAGACCCTAGTCCAGCCCGCTGAGCACTTTGAGGTCAGACACCCTGTGCCTGTGAACACTGTGGCAGTGGACTGCAGCGAAAGTATTGTCCATGTGGAGGTGAAGAAGGACATGTTTGGAATAGGACAGTTCATTCACCCTGGAGGTCTGACACTGGGAGACTGTGCTGTCTCAGCTGAGGACAACAGCGGCCAAGTGTTTATCTTTCACTATGAGCTGCAGCTCTGTGGCAGTGAGCTGAGGGTAAGTCTGAGGAACACAACACAAACAGACCAACTCTAAATGCTAATGTTTTTGTTTTTCTTACAGTTGACAGATAACTCCTTCATTTACTCCTACATCTTGAACTACAATCCTCAAAAGTATGGGGACTCTCCTGTGGTGAGGACCAGCAAAGCTGCTGTCATTGTGGAATGCCACTACCCAAGGTTTGTCCATTAGAATAGAGCTGCCAGTTTGAATACCACTGGAATGAATAATTAAATAATAATTGTAATAAAATATATTAACTTACCTTTCTTTTTCTTTTAGGAGGCAGAATGTGAGCAGTTTAGCTCTTGATCCACTCTGGGTTCCTTTCTCTGCTGTGAAGGTGGCAGAGGAGCTTCTGTACTTCTCCCTGAAACTTATGACAGGTGAGCCTGCCCTCTTTCACTTCTTTCAGTGTGAAATCTATGCTGATGTGGTTTTACTGCACAGATGACTGGGTTTATGAGAGACCGAGCAACCAGTTCTTTTTGGGAAATGTGATTCACCTTGAGGCGTCTGTCATGCAGTACTTCCATGTCCCTCTGCGGGTATATGTGGACAGCTGTGTTGCTACAGTGGCCGCTGATATAAACTCCAGCCCCAAATATGTTTTTATCGATAATCATGGGTGAGAAGCAGCCCTGTGAGATACATTACATTCCGTGTTTTCTTTGACACTGATTGTTTGTGTTCGTACACAGATGTTTCATTGACGGCAGAGTGACGAGTTCAGCCTCAGCCTTCCTGCCTGGCCCTGCAGAGAATAAACTTCGTTTCCAGCTGGAGGCCTTCAGGTTCGAGGGAGTGGAGTCTGGAGTGGTGAGCAGTTTTCCTCATTGGCACTTTTTCTTTTCCTTTACCTAATTTTAATTTATTTTTCTCAAGGTTAATACTCTTTACATCATGCTTTGTATGGTAAAAGCAGTTAAAATTTTACATTGCATTTTCTCAGGTAATAACTAATACAGAATGTACTGACTAGAGATGTCAAAAATCATTCTCATTTGAGCAGGTTTTGATATTAAAAATGTCACATTCACAGGACAGAAATAAACCTTTCCTGAATAGCTTTAGAATGATCTTGAGCTGTATCAGAACAGATACAAGATCACATAGACAAGTATACATACTAGACTATGGAACATACTTGGACAACTGAGGAATTGCATAGATAAAACAATACATGGTAATATATCTTTACTATTATTTAATGTTGAAAATCACATTGTCTAAATAAAAGGTGTTTTGTATGATCATTGTGGTATTAGAACTGGTATTAAGCATCAAGTCTATTCCTCAGCATCAAAATTAGTTTGAAATTTTAGTTTCATGACAATACTACTGACAAGGTCACCTGTAATTATCCCAGACACTTGATTCTCTGTCACCTTCTGTGCATTTTCAAGAGGCAGAGTTTGGAGAAATATAAGGAAACAACTGTAGAATACTACCCAGAAAGGACTAAGAGAGTGAGGCTAAAAGTTCAAACTAAAACATGTTCCTCACTCATGGCTTGAAATCAGGCACAGGCCCTTTAAATAACAGTGTTAGTGCGCTGTGATAAACTCAAATCTAACCCTATGCTCCAACAGATGTACATTTCCTGTCTCCTGAAAGCCACATCCACTGCACACACCATCCATGAACAGCACAGAGCCTGCTCATACATCGGCAACATGTAAGTACCACACACAGACGAGATAACAACTTAATTTACAAAACATATTATTAGTTTTAGGTATTTAAGTAGGTAGGTACCATTAAAAAGTATCCACATAAATAAAGTATCAAAGATTTCATCACTTATCTGTTTTAGATTTCTATGTAAAGATTAACCAAAGCTGGTACAGTTAGGCATTGATCATCTTCCTTTCCAGTACCGATATTGATATTTTGACTTACAGTAGTGATATTGACCAATACCAGTGTAGAGACAGAAAATGGCACTTATTTCCTTAATACACAGTTAACTTACTACACAAGAGAGCCAACTGTACTGTGGAACTGCTGCTTATCATTCAAACAAAAGTTCAAATATTATGAGACACTGTAGGTCAAAGTCAGTCACTAAATATTAATCTTGTTACATCCAACCAACCATCGCAATATCGTGAAACCAATATTGATCCAGAACATTTTTCAGTATCCCAGTATCAGTGCATCCCTAGTGCCAGTATTCTAATCTAGATCTTGTTGTGTAGTAGTAACTTAATTTTAATTATCCAGTTCTTAAGTACAATTCTTAAAACAGTAAAACAGACATTAATGATTAGAATGTTTTCCTCACAACCAAAAGTAGATTTGATCATCATTTTCTGATTTGAAGCATGTGGTATTTTAACTTTAGCTTGAAGAAATAGTTTGAGTCCTTCTCTGATGACTCATGCAGACTGTAAATACTCTAAAAAGCTCTGACATGTGTGTCTTACGTCTCAGGTGGAAGGAGGTCAGTGGAGCAGACGCCGCCTGTGCCTCCTGTGAGACAATCAGTGACACTGTGGGTGGGGGTGGGGGTGGGGGGGGGTGGGGGTGGGGGCGGGGGTGGGTCAAAACAACAAGTTTCCGGTTCCTGGACAACTTATGGGGGTGGGTCAAAACAACAAGTTTCCGGTTCTGGGACAACTTATGGGACTGGGACAAAACCAGTTTCCGGTTCTGGGACAACTAACTGGGGTGGGACAAAACCAGTTTCCGGTTCTGGGACAACTAACTGGGGTGGGACAAAACCAGTTTCCGGTTCTGGGACAACTAACTGGGGTGGGTCTGTTACTGGTACCGTTTCTCAGGGGGGTGGGTCAACTACAGACTCTGGGACACAGTATGTAAAGTATAGCACCGGGTCCTTGTCTCCTCGTTGGAACGTTGTTGTCGGAAATCACCCACCTGCTGAAAGGAAAGTTCGGGACGTATCTACAGAGGAAGGTATGTACATATGTACACAGTATTTCAGTAACATTTATCATAACTTGGAAAATACAATTCATTCTTTTTTTTTCTGCAGTTTTTGATTGGGAAGGTGAAGTCACTGTTGGTCCTTTTGTCATCCATGAGAAAGTAATCAAATCAAATGTCTAGATTCTAATATTTGAAATAAAATAAATTATAAAAAATAAATTGCGAACTGTACAAATATTATTCATCACTGCCTATAGGTTTAACAATATTAACCTTAACGAACAATAAAAATAAGAATACATAACATAATGTTAATACATCTAAAATAAATATCATCCTGTGTTATTAGATATGAATTTGTTTTAGCTCATGTTCCTTTTCTGTAAAACATTGAAATTGAAATAAAATGTTAATTAATTTTAACTAAAATAAACTCTTTTGCTTTTTTTGGTGCTTTCTGCTACAAATAAATAAAAGTAAGTAAGTAAGTGTTTATTTATATAGCACTTTTCACAGACACATGTCCCCAAGGACGCTTTACAGAGCATTAATAACGGAGCATTATTCATTTACTCCATACCCGGTGGTGGTAAGCTACGCATACAAAATAGGCAATGTTTATTTTATTTTATTTTATTTAACGTTTATTTTACCAGGTAGGTCGGTTGAGAACCAATTCTCATTTTCAATGATGACCTGGGTGTGGCACCTGGAATTCCCAGTGGTCTCCCATCCAAGTACTAACCAGGCCCGGCCCTGCTTAGCTTCTGAGATCTGACTTTGATAATGCAGTATGGTCACAAATACTACTAATACACAGCCTAATACTAATGAGCGCTCATCATTGAATCGAAGATGTGTACCTCAGTAAAGCACGTCCTCTTGTGGGCAATTTATGAAACTACATTTCGGCTCCATTTCAGTTTCAGCACCAGAGACAGCGACAATCTGAAGCGGTTTCTGTAGTAGACCTACCAGTGGAAATTAAAACAGATACAATCAGTCATGCTGTGACAAAATTCACGACAACATTTTTAGGAATCAAAAGCTTCTCTGATCACAGTGGCCAGTTTCATGGATAAATTATATGATTTTTACCTTGGCAGTTATACGGGTTATGTGTTTGTCCTGTTTTGCACTCTACATGATATCGACCCCACTTCTCATTTCCCGTGGCATTGTTTAGTCAGCACACTTTCAATCACGAGTTGATGGTATCACTCTTGTAGCTGCGATCCGGATGAGTCAATGGCTTAAAGGAACAGTGCATAGTTTGAATCCTACAATTAAGCTTTGCGGGGAATCCCATAGCCTACAGACCGACATCATACGCAAAAAGCTATTTATTTGACAGGCTCAACTTTGATCAGTTTAAGTCAGTATAATGAGCTTTCCGCAGGTGTTTTGCGATGTCTATACGTGGCTGCATCCTTCTCAGTCACGCTGCTGATACGAGAGCGTTACTGACGTTATGAGCATCCCTCCTCCCTCTCCTCCGCTCGTCTCCGCACCGTTGGCTCGCTCTGTGGCACGCGTTTTGGTTTTCCTGGGGGTTGGTTTGCTGCTGTTGGACACTACACTGCGGTGCTGCCATTTTCACAGGAGAACATTTTTGGGTGCACTTTATTTAATTTCCTCCGACCATTCTCTCATCGCAGCGCCTTCCTCTCTCCTCTTTCCTCCTCTCCTCCTCCCTCCCGCGCCTGGTGTGTGGATGTTTGACTGCAGATTTGATGGTGGTGCTGAGCAAGCGCGTGTGATTGAAGGCTCTCGGCCGAAGGGGGGCATCAGAGCTGGGGCCAAAATAATCGACCCGGAATCCCGCTTCGTAGCCATCCGAAGGCCCGCTTTCCTCCACCCTCCGCGCTGCGCTTGTGGATGGACTGCGCGCAAGCTGATCGGTGATTTTTCTGCAGTCGCTGTGAGTCATTTGTGGTGAAAGAACAAGAAGATGGCGGACAGGGCTGAGATGTTTTCCCTCTCTACTTTCCACTCGCTCTCGCCCCCCGGATGCAGGTAAGGGATTTTTTTTGCAACAGCGCGTCAAAGCTCGGAAGATCATGCAAGGCTTTTACGCAGTGACATTGACGGTAAGATCGCGCCTCGTGGTGTGCTATTGCTATGCTAAATACATTGTCATTTGTGATGCTAGATGTTGATTGCATCCTGCCCGGGCCTAGGTGTTGGGTAGCTAAGCAGAACGTGGTGATATGGCAGGTTTGGTGAGGACTCTGCGTTCTCTGCCAACACGGATCCCCCAAAATACGCGTAAAAATCCTCGCCTTTACAGGTATGAAAGATTTGTTTTTGATGACACATGAGTGAGTTGTCGCGACAGCCCTCACTCCTCAGGTCCTGCGCAGTCTCCGTGCCATAGAGAGGCCCACGCCCTATTGAGTCCCATCCCATCCAGGCAAGGGCAGTGGCGGTGCTTTCCATACCGGTCTTGTCTGGTCTCTAGGCGGGTCTTAAACGCGTGTAATCTGGCCTCTGTCTCCAGCAATATGTCATTTGTCTATACGGTGTCATTGCCTGAGAAAGGACAAGGTGGCTGCTGGGGTTCTTCTCAACAAAAATCAATAAGATGCGTTAAGGTTAAAGATGGCACACTGGCTTTTAAGTGCAATAAGTATCGATCTCCAGGGATTTGAAGATTTGACAAACACAAATTAATTGCCTTGTTTTTGGCTCGGGTTGGATGTTTTCTCACCATTAACAACGCTCAGATGGTGTAATTTAAAGAGTCCACATTATGATAAATCAACTTGTCCGTTGTCTTCTCATCAACATGTCTGAGGGAACTTTTGTTTCTTTTACAAATATTTGGTTTGGTTAATCAGTTTAGGCTGTGCCCTGCTCTATAGCTCAGAATGCTTGGTTACACCTTGTGATGTCATAGGTGGTAATCTAGGAAGTGCATTCGCCATTCGCCATTTTCTTTGTCTTCTCCAAGATACTCAAAGCTGGTAGCTAATGGTTTTACTTCTGAAACCGTTCAAAAGAAGTTTACAAAGCCTGTATGTAACTTTTGGTTCAAACTTTTTACTTATTTATTTATTGCATGGAATGAACATGAGCACTGTGAGTGTTTTTTCCAAAACCTCAGAGCTTATACCTGTTTGTTTTCATAGAAATGTTGTTCTCCATGGAAAATGTTCTGAATTATGATTTTAACTTTCTGTATCTTTCTATATCGTGCCACCTCCAGAAAGTTACACACTGTACTTTTGATATAGAACTGTTACAGCTAATGATTCGGACCATTGTGCATAGGCTCACAGATCATAAATGTAAAAGTAATTATATTAACATATTCCGATTAATTTTTAAAGTTTTTTTGTGTATAGTGTGTCAACAGTAAATACAGTGCTTAACAAATTGATTAGACCACCCCCCAGTATAAGGTGTTTGCTGCTGCTGCCACATGTAATTTATCAGTATTTTTGTTTACCAAAATGTCTTTTTATGTTTCTATAATAGTTAATCCACCAGTATATACAAGATCTTTTCATCAAAACAATATCTTTAATGCTAAAATATAACTATTGTTGCTATCCATACATTTTTAAGTTTAATGTTCTCCAAAAATGACACCAAAGTCTCCCCCAAAGCAAGTCTCTGGGAACAGCTGATACTATTTGGAACTCACTAATAAAAGAGATTTTGCAAAACTACATAACAATAATGCAGCAGGAATGCAGCTGGTATCTGCGGCAAAGGTGGTCACACAAAATATTGACATTTTTGGTTATTATTTGTCAACAAGGACTATTCTGTTATTCCAATTGGTCATTTTCTTAACGAATAACAATGAAAGTTTTTGGTATACTATGAAGTAATTTACGTTTTCTTGTTTTCATGACATGGTCTGATAAATTTGTTAAGCACTGTACGTTTGTGTACATTATTGATTCAAAGGCAAATAACACAGAACTCCACTTGACTTCACAATAGACTTGTGATTCAGCTGTACTTTCATTTGTTGATCATTGCAGTTCTGTTAAGATTCCGAGTGAGAGGACAGCTCAGGTTTGACGTTATTTTAGATGACGGCACATTCAGGGATCAGGAATAATGAGTAATGTTGTGGTTTAGCAGCTTAGAGCCAACAGGGAAAGAAGATTTATGGAGAGTGGATGGAGAAAGTGGCGGAGAGGTACGTCATTATGATTATCCTCTCTGCAGCCTCTAAATGCCACTATAACACTAATTCATTTAGATAGCACTTTAATTTAGGATACATTTATTAATGTAAAGCAAGCTTCTAATTTGCATAAATGTAAGTGTTTAATTTGATATTCATTTGTAGCTATTTGGCCCTTGTATGTCTTATGCATATTTTCATTTGACTCCTAATTAGAGTCATTAATCTGATGTTTGGACGTACTGACTACACTTGAATTAAGATAATGGTGTTTTTACTTATTAACGCTTGTTCAAAAATGTCCTAAGATACAAATAATCAGTAATAGGAAGTTTAATTTGATATTTTTTTCTTTTAGTGGTGCTGCTGACTGGAGGTACGGTACATTGACAGACCAGGGGACCCAAAATTCATTCACTAGTTGTGATTGAGAGATATTTTACACGTATAGAGTGCTCTTGCAGACTCAAACCCACGATCTTCTCATTGGGAGGCCATAGCACTAACCACTCTGCCACTGAACCCCCATATAAAGTATAAAATGTATCCATAACTCATAACATCGGGCCCGACTACACCATATTTACTATTAAGGAGACTAAAAGCCGCAACAGCCATTTTGTATTTGTATCCTAATGTCACCATCGCGATCATTCTACTGTAGATTGCAGATTTGTTGATGGTTTATGGCTAATATTTCTATAATTACTGGGCCTATCCACAAGAAACAAAAACTCACACCAAGTTCAACATCTTCTTTGCGACTATAAATAAGCAAAATTGAAATTATTATTTTCAGAATAGTCTAAGAAAGTGGTCCCATCATTTATTCATTATTCAGTTGAAGCTACAAAGATTAATATTGCATGTTTGTGAGGCCAGTTCCTAATAGTATAATACTCAATACTGTTCCTGATACACTTTTTTTTGTGATTTTCAACATTAAATCAGTACTTTCTTTATATTACCATGTGGCTTTATATCTGTGTAATCCCTTCGTCGTCCAGGTAGGTTCCATTGTGACTGATGGGCGTCGTATACTAGTCTATTTGGTCTTATACTATGTGGTTTTTTACTTCTAAATCATCATTCTCAACTAGAGCTGGGCGGTATGACCAAAAATTGTTATCACGGTATTTTTTAAAATTATCACGGTATCACGGTATTTAACGGTATTTTTGTCTTTGGCTAAGTGGAGTGTGATAGAGTTGGTAATATCATTCCAACGTTTGCTTTTCTTGTCATAGACGGTCCCTTTAGACGGAGTGCGCGGCTCCGCGCACCCGCGCTCTCGCCCGTGTCACAAAACACTACACAGACGGTCCCTTTTAGCAAACGCGCCTAACACTACACAGACGGTCCCTTTTAGCAAACGCGCCTAACACTACACAGACGGTCCCTTTTAGCAAACGCGCCTAACACTACACAGACGGTCCCTTTTAGCAAACGCGCCTACCAGGGACGTCTGTGTAGTGTTTTGTGCTGCAGTGCCAACGTTACGCAGAGATTGGGGAGAAGATGCAGATTTTACTTTCTACTCAACTCGCTATCCTTACCTGGCTTGTTGGCTTGTTTGGTGTAACACTGAAAAACAGCCCCCGCTCAATCTACCGCTGTGCGACGTTCCGCCGCTCTGTGTTGCCGACATATGCGCGCACACACGGTATGGCGGTAAATAAAAAATTCATATCATAAAAATAAAAATTACCGGTATACCGGTTCAAACGGTATACCGCCCAGCCCTATTCTCAACCCATTTCTGCCCTGCGAATGTGACCTTTTTAGTATCAATATTTGCACAAATTTGTATCTAGTTTCAATACTAGTAGACAACCCTAATCCCTAACGAACAATGACAACGTTTAACATTTGTGAATCAGAAGTGCGGATATTTCTTTCAAAAACAGTGAAACAGACCCTTGCCCACCATCTGTGATTATGACGTTATAAAACTGTAGCTTATCGACTAGCACTTACTCGTGTACAATCTGTTATCCTTATCTGGTGAACAGGCTCGGGCTAATCAATAGTTTTCGCCTGACCAGCAGCAGTGACCTCGGGTGGAGCACAGTTCGCCAGCTCTCATTGCGTCAATATTGAATTCAGGGCGCTGGACTGTAATCTGAGCTAATCTTTAATGTACCACAGGAACAACAGAACGGTTTCTCTCTATGCGCTCCACTCTCTCCAACTGCACATCAGGCGTTTTCAGTTTACGGCTACTAAATCAGGCTTTTTGGGTTCAAAACAAACCTAAAAACAAACGTATTTCATTCGTTTACATTGTTAAAGGTGCACTGTGTTAATTTCCTCCAGTGGATGGTCTGCTTGTCCCATCTGCTTGTCTTCATAGAGATGTTACTGTATTGTTTTGCCAAGTTACAGGTTAGTTCTGTGGAGAGGCAAGTATGCTCGCAATAAAAATCTCAGTTTTTCAATTGTTTTGTCATAAATTGATAAAACGTAATATACTTCCAGGCAAAGCAATGACATTTCAATGGAGATAGTGGAGGAATTGGACTCCCACCAGAAAAGTAACATATTGTGCCTTTAAATCTACATTATCAGATGAATTTTGTTAATTTTAGTGCTTAAATTGACTTCCCTAGTATCATGTTGATGTCACACAGGCAAAAAAGACCACATCTATGCATAAATATTGACATATGATAAAAAAAAAAGATACAGTCAGTAGCAATTGTGCGTTATTGGTGCCTTTTGTTTGTCACAGATTTGTCAGTCATTGTGAACAGCTCCCATATTAATCTCCTTTACATAACTCATGCCAGAGCTTAATCCACACAGCAGCAGGAGGTCTTTCCTTTTACAGAAGCACATATTTATGACATCCTATATTTCCTCCATGACTGACATGGGGCCGTTTCAATGACAAACCATTCAAAAGGAGAGCCCAGTCAATCAAGTCAATGGGCCCGCCGCAGTCAATCACACAATGAGGACACGCAGTATTCCCCAGTGGCTCCCGTCTTCAGAAAGAAAGCCATTCACTTATCTTTATCTGAATTCGAAGTGATATTACGGTGTATTATTGTACGACATAGGGCTGTGCAGGGATGAAAAATTGTAATTGAACTGAGATCCAATTAGGGTTGTCAAAAGTATCGAAAATCATATACTGAAATGTGTCATTCCAAGCAAAAACAAAGTCTAATCAAGTTCAAATGACGTGATTTAAACAAGTTTGATCATGATTTGAGTAAATTTCACTTGCTTTTTGTACTTAAAATATGAAAATACATCTTGCTACACTTAAAATAAGAAAAACAACTTGCTTGAATTAAGAAAAACACACTTATTCCATTGGTAGATAATTTTACTTGTCAAGTTGAATTTACTCAAATAAAGTGAAATGTTTTTAAAGTCATTTAAAGTCATTTTAACTTATCTAGATATTGTTTTTTTTTTTTTTCCAGTGTTGAATGGCCGTGTCAGGCTTTCGCTTCACTTCAATACTAGAAAAAACAAAATCTAGTCAAGTTAAGACGACTTGAATTAAGAAAGTTTTACCATGATTTGAGTAAATTTCATTTGACAAGTAAAATTATCTGCCAGTGGAATAAGACTTTTTCTACTTAAAATATGAAAATACATCTTACTGCACTTAAAATAAGACTTTTTGCACTTAAAATAAAAATGCTTGAATTAAAAGAAAAACACTTATTCCACTGGCAGATCATTTCACTTGCCGCGTTGAATCTACTCAAATAAAGTAAAATGTTCTTAATTTAAGTCATTTTTACTTACCTAGATATAGTTTTTTTCCCAGGGAATTCAAGGTTCTGTTACTCATCTTTAAATGAATCCATAATCTGGCCCTCACCTGTCTCCGTGATCTCCCCCACACCACCACACATCACCACACACTCCTCCTCCCTCCAGCTCTGTCGCTTCTGCTCTTCAGCTCTGAATGTCGCTCCCACCCGACCGTCGTAATCTTGATTCACTCCCAACGTTCAAACACAGGCTCAAAACCCATTTATTTCAATTAGCCGACCCCATTAATGTCCTGATGTTTTAGAACCTGCCCTGTACCGTTTGATTGTTTTTAATTATGTGTCTTAATTGCTGTTTGTACGGTGTCCTTGAGTGCCCAGAAAGGCGCCTTTAAACAAAATGCATTATTATTATTATTATTATAAAATTAAAACTAGATACTCATTTGAGCAGACTGCAAAAAAAAATCAAGGCAAGGCAAGTTTATTTGTATAGCATAATTCGTAGACAAAGTAATTCAAAGTGCTTTACAGAATAAGAATCCAATCCAACTTTATTTTACCAACACAAAGTCTCCAAAGTGCTGCACAGAGTAGGCACAATATAAATGAACACATTAATTAATATAAAGCATAAAATAAATAAAACGCAAGTCAATAAAAAACCTTAAAATACTAAATTAGCAATAGAAAACTAGCAAATAAAATGCATTAAAATCACTTTAAAGGTGCACTGTGTAACTTTACTGGTAGAGGGTTCACCACCTGTTAGTCTATGGATAAGTTATTGCTCTGAGCTGGTACAGTGTGGGCACATGTATCTCCATGGAGACGTCACCGGGCCAAGTTACCGGTCCGATCTGCGAAGAGGCGAGCCCAGTCACAGTAAGATTTAATGTTTTCGAGCTATTTTTTTCAATTATAAAACCTGTCATGAAATAAATGCTGGATAGATGTTTAATGCTACACTGTGTCACACTCTAGGCAAAGCAATAACATCTCCATGGAGACAAGCCAGTGACAGATCAGAAAAGTTACGCAGTGCACCATTAACAAAAACAGTTTTAATGTGCGTTTGAACTTTATCAGAATGAATATAAGACCACATAGCAACATAAAGAAAGTGCAATTTTGTGTTGAAAATCTGTTACTAAAAAGGAGCATGTTTTATTTTCATCGTCGAATCGTAATCGGTACTGACTGAATTCCTTTTTATCTAAATGCAGTAAAAATGTTTGTATCTACTCATTTCATACCTTCAGTGATCAGTTTGGGTTTTTTTGCAATGAGAAGTGCACAGCCAATCCTCTGTTAGTGATTATTCATTAGAAATCATCAGTTTATAACATTTAAATTAGACTGGATTAGTTTAAACATTTATAGATTTTGTAAAAGAAAATTAAATTCTATCAAGTGGACAAAAGTTATTAAGAGTAAATACATTTTGCCGCTTTTGCTTTTTAAGTTCTGACAGGATATTGGAAAGTTTTATATCTGTCTGAAGGGAGGAGCTAGATAATTACTAACAAATTATTTGACTAGTTAATAATTACTTAAGAAATGATTAGCTAATTAAATATTAAAATTCTATTCTTTTTTTTACACATACATATGTTTTTGTTAAGATACATTACAATAAAGGATTTTCTAGCATAGTTAAACTGACTTGAATTAAGCAGATTCATCTTGAAAGACCAATTTAAAGATTTTTTTTACTTAATAAGATGATTTTTTTTTAACTTGTTTTAAGATATTCCGTCCTGATATGTCTTATCTAGATTTTACAATTTATTCTAAGCCCTTTTTATATTAAACCAAGCCAGGTTAAGCCTCTTTAACTTCCTTCTCGAACCAATAAGGTGAAAAATCTTGCCATAAATACTTGATACTCGTGTTTTCTGCTTAAAACAAGATTCGTATTTCATCTTGTTTTAAGAAAACTTGGTAAGTGAAAATTTCTTACTGCACTGGCAGATAATTTCACTTAAAATAGGGCATTTTTACCTCAAAACTAGTTTTTTTTTCTTATTTTTTGATAGGGCTTTTTTGCTGTGTCACTTGTACTGTAATTCTGCTTCTTGCCCATCAGTTATAACATGCCCATTTTAGCCCATTTTAGCCCATTTTAGCCCATTTTAGCCCATTTTAGCCCATTTTAGCGAGTATTTCTCCAAATCTTAATCGGAATTATCGACTGACCATTATATACATTGAGTGGCTCAGGCCCTAAGAGTAATTTCCAACATAAAATAGTAATATTTTCTAGTAGTAATTTTGTTACTGTGATTTTTTTTGTTCAAATAAGTATCTAGTTTCAAAATTTGAGTCTAAGCCTCTTGAGAATGCAGCAGGGAGACATTACTGGGCAAGTCTTATAATGTATTAGTGCTGCCACTAACGACTAATTTTCTAACGATTAATCTCTCGACTAATTTTTCGATTAGTCGACTAATCTAAACGACTAATTAAAAAAAAAAACAAGCGGTTCTAACACACACAAGTGGGTGTGTTAGATTTTCCCGGGAGGTTACCTTGTGTGTGCGAGTTGCAAAGGTTATTGCTGTTATGTCTGTTGTGTGTGCTCATTCGACAATGTTGAACGATATGCACACACAATGCACGAGTTTGCACGAGCAGCATATGCAACAGTATTCTCAATACCTCATGCATCGTGGTCGTGCTCCCGTGATAAGCCAAAGAAGTCTTACAGAGTGTAAAAACCACTCTACCACCATCTGTCCGAAAGTATTCCCAGACTTTCGGCCGCTGCCATTTTCATACCGCTCTCAAATGGTCAAATCGGGGGAAGGGGGAAGAGAGAAAGAGAGAGACCAGCCAGCAGCGTGCGCACGGCAAATACTTCCTCAAGTTTGTTTTCTTTGGCGGTGCCATTATATACCACTGCTGTTAGCCTTTGGTGAAGCCGAGGTTAGCCACCTCGGCGTCAACCCCGGATGTAGCCGCTGTCAGCAGCACCGGTGTCCGCCTCGAGTGTAGTACTACTAGTGGTGTGGAGGGGAAATACCTGATCTCAGGCAAGCGAAAGGTCTCTGGACGAGCCGTTTGAGACCAAAAATAAATAAAGGCGAATATTCGACCAAAAAAATTGTAGTCGACTCATTTTCATATTCGATTACGTCGACAACGTCGAATAATCGCGGCAGCACTATAATGTATTCACTTTATTATTCATGCCAAATATAGCAACAACAATAAACAACGGCTGTCTGTCCGTCTCCTTCGTGATGAATTAGAAATGTAGGTGTTCACTAGTGTTTTACAATAGCAGCATCATTATACGCTCCTGTGCTTATTGAGACATTTGGTTTAGAAATAGTACGTTTGCATTTTTGGCCGAATTTATTTTCAAATGTTTAATTATTCATCTTGAGTTGCTCCCATTTTTTTTCTATATTGACATTCTCACATGTTAAGAAGCCGATGCTCCACTTTTAATTAAAGACTCTTTGAAGGCGTCTGGAGCAGGGGCGGTGGTGGGATACAGTGATTTGTAAGAGGCTCATTATGAATATTTATGCAGAGCTCTTGTCACATGTTACTGTCTGAATAACGGGCTTGTTTTTGTAGAATAGCAGTTTAGAGAAGGCGTGTTTATGTTTCATGTCACAAACATACTTCAGGAGTTTAAGTGTGTGTTCTTAAACTGTGACACGTGTAGGATTCATCGTTGTGGAGGCGTTTTGGCAGTGAAAAACTAAATGCATTGCTGCCTAACAGAGCTGGAGTCATGGGTCTTGGTAATTGGTACTTGGTCAAGTAATTATTTTATAGGGATTTATATGGGAAAGGAGCCACAGCATTAATGTAGCGCATCATGAGTTTAATCAGCATTTTTTTCATAAAACACACAGTTTCCTAATACTTTTCTGTACTTTTCTTTTTGGATTAACTCTGTGCAGATGTAGTTTTGCGAGTGCAGTTTTGGTCGGCTACATTACATAGATAATAGAAATATTGAATAGTTTGGGCAGTTTTGCGACATGATTGGCTGAGTATTGACTGGGTTTTAGTGACCCAAGAGTTTCTTTAGGCGACTACAGCCCTACTCACTACTATAAACTGCATTAAGCTGTCTATAGTCAAGGCCGTGTGAGCAGGGTCCAGCAGGGCAGCACTTTATTGTGATGACGTTTCCAGCAACATACGGAAAACAGTTGACTTGTTTCTATTTTAAATAGTTTTTGTTCAATATTGCTGTTTAAATCTCCAAAATATACATAATTATCCATAAAGGACATAAATTATAACTGTATAACTATTATATAACTATAACTACAATGGAAAAAAACAAAATCTAGCCAAGTTAAGATGACTTGAATTAAGAAAGTTTTACCAAGATTTGAGTAAATTTCACTTGACAAGTAAAATGATCTGCCAGTGGAATAAGTAGTTTTTTCTTAATTCAAGCAACATTTGATTTTATTTCTTATTTTAAGTGCAAAACGTGTAGCAAGAAGTGTTTTCATATTTTAAGTAAATCGTACTGCACTGGCAGATTATTTTGATGATCTGTGAAATTTACTCAAATCTTGGTAAAAGTTTCTTAATTCAAGTCATCTTAACTTGGCTAGATTTTGTTTTTTGCTGTGTATAACTATAACTATATAACTATGTAAATTATAACTACTGACAAAACAACAAACAAACTTTAATTATGAAGCCTTTTATTGCAGGTATTGTACATGTGTCAGTAACGCTACATGACACAACCCACCTGTAACACACATGTGTATAGCACAAGACGATCCTCCTATGAAACATTTACTTTGCTTAAACCAAGAAATAACGGAACAGTGCACTAAAATAAACGTTTGTGTACAGAGCCATTTCTTACTGGAATAAACTGTACAAGAAATTACACCGATACACAGTCATCTTGCTTTTAAATCAGTGTTTGCAAATGAAAAATGCTTAATGGTTAATGTAAACTATGCACTGTGATTAACGTATGTGTATTTTCTTTCTGCCTATTTCCCTTATAATAAAGGTTGCTGTTATGTATTGATTGTCAGTGTGCTTTTAGTGTTAATGTACAGTCAAAGTGTTATCCTTTTATTTTGAAATGTGGACCCCAGGAAGAGTAGTTTGTGCACTCGCAAAGCACAATGTGCATAAACCAAAACAAAACACATAAAACAAACACTATACAGTTACATCCTTGTATCTCTGGCTTTTATTCCCCATTTAAATCATATGCTGACAATAGCTGATTTACCCGTCTTTGTCTGGAGCTCCTCTGTTACACTGAACCATGGCTTCATTAGGTTAAGGGATGACTCACTGCTGTTGTCCGTGTGTGTGTGTGTGTGTGTGTGTGTGTGTGTGTGTGTAACTGTGCATCACTGGAGATGGAAGGGGGATTGATTGTGTAAATGTTTCAGAGGTCCGCCCATGTAAGCTGGCGTCCTTGAATGCCAGAGGGAGCAGGTGCCGCCGGCTAAAAGGGACCGTAATTACAGCGCCACGGGTTGGACACCCTCGGCTCCGGCCCCTGGTGCTTATTTCACAGATTGGATTTGTAGAATGATGGATGGAAGGCTATTCATCTTGCATAGGTCTATTACGTAAATGCTATCAGGGTTTTCCTTCAGTCCAGCAGGATGTGGTGTGCTGCTGTGTTACTTGAACTGCTAATGCTATAGTTTACGGTGGTGCAGTGGTAAAGCCTGCTGAAGGTTTGCCGGTTTGAATTGTGTAAAAGCAGAAGTAATAATGAATGAAGTTGGTCTTTATTCCAGTCCAGTAGTACATTTTTGGTATAAATAACCATTGTTTTGTTGTTGTTTTTTTGCTCAGTTCTGTTTAAAATGAAGAAGTAACCATAATCTTTAGATGGGATGGTGGAAAGTTCTGCGTGGTTAAGTATAACTAACCGTAAGGAGGGTTCAAATAGTGCCTGTGAGAGATCGCTAGATTACTCAAACATGCCTGGATGACATAAAACATCTGTGGGCATGTTTTCGATGAGGGGACAGCGTTATAACATTGCAGAAAGCTCTATGTAGTTGCTTTTCTACTGTATTTGATAATAAAATACCAGTAAGTTACATAAAAACTTACCACATTTGCATTTCTATCTTTGTCATATGCGATTCATTCTTCAAAGTGACTAATAGTTATGAAACACAATCTTTTTTGCTGTTAATTCTTCAGGGAATGTTATTGTGCATGTATGGGGATGGGATAGGACAGAGTAGCAGCATTGTTTGGGCTGAGGAGCAGAGGAGTGGAACAATTGTTTCTGAGTGTTTTGTGCTGACGTTTTCAATGCCAAGATGCTGATCTCATTTGGACCGTTCTAATGTGTGTAGTGTCTTGACATGCATATGGCAGATTTTTGTGTTTTTCTGGTTTGGTGGGATAGTAACTGTGGGAAATATTTATTGTACAGTAGTTTTACATCAGTGGCAGTGATGGAAAAAGTACAAAATACAGGAAGTAGTGCTGAGTTCTATTTTTTTTTCATTTATTTATTAATTTCATTCATTAAAACAAAACAAAGCAAATGCAACATACTTGTTTCTATACAACTTTAACATAAATATGAATGACAGGGTACAGGAAGAACCAAAAGCTTATAGCATCTGCTCCTTATCTACGCAAAATTATATTACAACTCTGATGGGTTGCACTGTATACATTCAACAAAAAACATACTCTTCTTTTTATACCAAAGTATTATATATTTTCAATAATGCTACTTTCTAATCTTCTAAAACAAAATATCGCTACCTGTGTCATTTTATTTTATTTATTTAATCAATATTTTGCCAGGTAAGTCAATTGAGAACACCTTCTCATTTGCAGTGACAACCAGGCCAGGAGGAAGTATAAAACCACATCAGAATACTCTCACACATCAATCGTGACATGAAACAGTGAATAGAAACATGAGACAGTGAAACATTTGCAAATGGAAGATATAAAAGTGTTAAAAGCATGTGCAGTAATCCTGCAGAATACGCTGGATGCAGCTTTTAAAAGTCGACAGAGGTAAAAATGTCATCAACACAGAAAATTCCTTTAAAAATGACAGGGACAATTTACCTGCGAGACCGATGCATGATGTGTACGTCTCTATTATATTAAAAAAAAAAGTATTCTTAGCTCCTAGCCATATTCTGATCATCTGAATGTTATATAGGTCCATAATAAAGTTATATTTATCCATGGACCATCAACCCTTCAGCTAAACATTAAAAGCCATCTGACTTTCTCCTTGTAAATGGGCCGACACCACGTGACTCAAATGCTCTAAACAAAGGATCAATCACATTGCCGGGATGTGATGTCATTAGAAACCAAGGAAAATCTGAAAAAGAAAAAAATACTTTGAACTTGGCAATATGGCAAACATGTATCATTCTTTTCCGCATATTCAAAGCTACCTTGCTATACTTAACTTTATACTTAAAGTGAAATACTAACTCAACTTTTTTAGCTACTAAACTAAACTGTATATGGTGTTTAATGTCATTTTTTCACAACTTTAGTGCAAAATTGGTATATTTTTGCAGCTCTCTGGTCAATTTCAAGTACTAAACGGCATCACACATGACTGGTCCCATTACAGTTTCTGATTTCACCTAGCTACAGGGCTGGAGTTGGAAGTTTGGGACCTGTTAGACCAATCACACTGGTCTGGTTCTTGTGTGTCCAGACCCACTCATCTTTCCCCTTCACTCTTTTAATCAGTCCTCCAGGTACTGCCCAATTTAGCATCTTAATTTGAAATGTGGTTGTAGGCGGAGTTTATGTGTTTAGCTCCACTTTAAACAACACAAAAATGTACTCCCCCGAAGTAAATCTGCTCTAAACCACATGATAATTGTCCCTTTTAAATGATCTTGATGGATTAGATTTCTATACACTGTCTAAATTTGCTCAATTGTGTTTTAGCCTACAGAAGTTTATATCAAAGGGTTGTACACAAATCTGTAGTGCATCCCCCCATGCAGAATGTATGTGCTCACTATTCTGTCCATAATTAAACTTGACATTGTGTAGAAATTTATGCAGACGTCTACATTTCTCTTTCCTCTGTCTGCTTTGGTTGTCAGCAGAATGTAGTGCCCATAGTGAAACCCAGAGTCCAACATTTTAAAATACACTGTTGTCTCGATGTGGAAGCTGGTGTCCTCTGCATCTGACCCGTCCTGAAAGTGTGTCCTTCAGTGGAGCGCCCCAGATCTTGTGTGGAGGGGGTCCATTCTCAGGAGGACCAAGTATTTTAGGGCTGAAAGATTTGGGGAAAATATCTAATTGTCAGTTCACATATAACTGACAAGTTACTCCAAGAATCAATTTCAGAACATGTATAGATCTAAATTACATGGTAAGCAGCTTTTATTCAGAATTAGACAGGATATTTTGTCATATGTATTGCTATATTTTTGCAAAATGATGGTACTTCATACATTGCAGCCTTTACAGTTTGCTAATTGACCCCATACAAATTACAAATCTTGCAGCACTACCTTATTTTGCATATTTTAGGTCGATAAGGTTTAATTTAAGACTTCTCATTATTGCAAAATCATCCGTAGTACAATATTGGCAAACACAATTTCCATATTGCAAAAATTGGCTCTCAACGGGAGCATCTAGTTCCAATCAGAGGGACAGTCGGCTCGACCATTTCCTGCGTAATGTAATGTCTGTGTGGTTTTTGCCAAACGCACAAAATCAATAAATCCTGACAGATCAGGCTGTGGACAGGAAGCTGCGGGCGGATGTCACTGACAAAATGTTTAATCCAAATGTACAAACACTTCTGTGTTTACAAAGGGATGTCTCTGTGCTTCGATGCTAATGCTAATGCTAACTTCAGAGACTAATAAATATTAAAATATCACCACTGACAGAAATACAGCAGAAGTGTCCTCCGGTGGAGAAAGGTCCTTGTCCTTATGACTAATACATGGAACAATTTGTCAGTTTAATGATGTCCTCTTCTGGATGCCAGTGAGTAAAGCTTTTAAAAAGTGAATTATCACAATTATCACAAAGTGTCAGTGTTGTGTAATATACAAAATATCATTCAACAAGTTTTTAATAATACCATGTATGTAATGACATTCAAGAACATTTCCTGAATAGCTTTAGAACGATCTTGAGTTGTATCAGAACCAGTATAAGAGCACATGGAAAAGTGTACACTGATGGACCCCTGTGGGCCCTGGTCGAGTGCTATTATTTAATGCTATTATTTAATGCTGAAAACCATATTCTCTTGTCTAAGTAAAGAGTATTTTAAATTATCATCATGGTATCAGAATCGGTATTGAGTATTGAGTCTGTTTTTTCAGGACTATCATAATACTCTCTATAACCCTGCTGTATACATGCTGACTAATGCAAACCGCTGTAAGGACTTTCAACCCTGTTTATGTCATGTCCGCTCCACAGAAGTGACATTGGTACATACATTATCTACAGTAGTCCTATAGGAGACGCACTGTTTGCTCGCATCTCTCCACAGTCCTGTACGTGGAGAGAAACTGCAATGCACCATTTTACGCCACATATTGGAAGAGGATGCTGTGATGGAGAGAGGCCGAAATAGTCGCATAAAGATGGGGAAAGAGAGAGAAACATCGCCAAGATCTCAATACCAAGCTCCATTTCACATGTACATGACGACAACACCCCAGTATGTATGTGTGTGTGGCCTGGCTGCGCTTGAGTTTCTAGATTTAAGCGCACTATACACACAATATGCACTATCCCTGCAGAATGTTGCGTCCCATCTGAGGAATAAATGTCTGTGAAACTTTTCCGGTGGCGTGCTACAGAGGCTGCACTAGCACTGACTAATGATAGGTGCAGGAGCTGGGAGCATTTTAGGTTTAAACTGACTGGATTTCAGCATCATGTGAGGCTCATTCTGCTTTCTGGCTGAATAATAGTCTGGAGAACAAAACACAAAGTATAACATAGACCCATTTTTACGCAATTAAGTATAAATCTGCATTACAATTGTTATCAGTAAAAGCAATAAGGCAATATAGTCACATGACCCTGTGCTGTATTTTTTGCACTTGTCTGTTTTGCACTGATCATTCTCTGCTCTGTTATATTCTTGTACATGTTTGTGTTACATTATAGTTTATTGTTTTCTACTTTATTTTATCCTTTTTAATTTATTACATGTTTAGTGTTTAGTGCCTATGTTTCGCTCCAAGTACCGCAGCAATTTCCTAATGTTGTAAATCTGTTCACTCATATGGCAATTAAACCTTTCTGATTCTGATTCTTTGATTTTCAAATGTTTACATATCTGGGAGCACAGTTAGGTCATGTTTGTTAAATTTGCAATGAACTACTACACTGTAAATCCGAATAAATTACCAGAAGTCCAACAAATTGAGGCAGTCGATTACCTCAATTATTTGAAGTTGATGAACTTAAAAGTCACAATCTTCCAGAACTTAAAAGGTTGGACTCGCTACTTGTACCTTTTAAAAACAGAGGAATAAAAAAGTGCTTGTTTATCTCAGCTCAAATATTTGCAGTTAATATGATTTGTAGATTTCTGTTAAGGCAACGCAATCATTTTGCAATTGTGCAGGGTTCCTACGGTGTCTTAAAAAGTCTTAAAAACATTGAATTTATGAATTTGGAAATAATACCTTAAAAAAAAGTCTCATTATCTCATTTTTCATTGAAAAAGTCTTGAATTTTTATATCTGGTTCTTAAAATTTGTGCAGTATGTAACTTCTCCATACCTCGTTTCTCTTCAAAACTTTAATTTGTCAAACATTGTTATTTGGTTAAATAACGTCACCTAAATAAAGAGCGGTGGAACCAATAATTGAAAAAGAAATGCAGCCCCCAAACACGTTGCTGAAGATCACGCGCTACAGCAACACATGCAACAAGCTGAACAGAAGTGTAAAATCAAAGATAATCTCAGCAGAACACAAAGTTTGATTTACGCCGTCATGTTGTTTTTTAATGTTGGTTTTACGTTACCACATTTCACGCTGGAGTTATTCCTTATATTCCAATATTCCTTTGTTTGAGAGGTAAATGAACACAAATTCATGAATTTAGTTTTTCTGAAACAGGCAGTTTTTATATAAATGGTCCTAAAAAGTCTTAAAATTACTTGAATTTAACTTGAAGAAACCTGTAGGAACCCTGTTGTATTATATTTTAGCTTGTACTATATACATGTTTATTTTTAAATCATCCCTATTTGAAACAATAGAAATAATAGGACTTTTAATTAGTTAATTCTACTAAGTTGTACCTCATCTGTGTTTTTAAGTTATGCTCAATTACACCCACAATAGTTTCACTTTAATAGAAAAAATATTTGTTAAAATTACTTAAAAAGAAGAACATGTTACAGCAACTTGACATCATTAAGTTAGTAGGACTATTTCTAAACCTCTGAGTGTGCACAACGTCATCTATTTAATTACTTTGGTGAAAAAAAATCAAACAAACTCATGGGTGGTAGCTCTAAGTAATTATTATTTGTTTGTCAAAAACATTTCTCCAACACAGCAGGTTATTTTGGACAGTTTATATTAGGGCTGGGCGGTATACCGTTTGAACCGGTATACCGGTAATTTTTATTTTTATGATATGAATTTTTTATTTACCGCCATACCGTGTGTGCGCGCATATGTCGGCAACACAGAGCGGCGGAACGTCGCACAGCGGTAGATTGAGCGGGGGCTGTTTTTCAGTGTTACACCAAACAAGCCAACAAGCCAGGTAAGGATAGCGAGTTGAGTGGTGAGCATGGACGAAGAAAATGACACAGACACAGGCTCCCTTTTTCGGAGAGCGGGACTGCGCGGAGCCGTGCCCGGGCGAGAGAGCGTAGAGCGGGAGTGCGCGGAGCCGTGCCCGGGCGAAAAGGTGAAGAGCGGGACTGCGCGGAGCCGCGCCCGAGCGAGAGCGCGGGTGCGCGCAGCCCCGCTCTTCACCTTTTCGCCCGGGCACGGCTCCGCGCACTCCCGCTCTCCGAAAAACGGAGCCGTGTCACAAAACACTACACAGACGGTCCCTTTAGCAAACGCGCCTACCAGGGACGTCTGTGTAGTGTTTTGTGCTGCACTGCCAACGTTACGCAGAGATTGGGGAGAAGATGCAGATTTTACTTTCATGCAATCTTCGTATTCTCCGTCTAAAGGGACCGTCTATGACAAGAAAAGCAAACGTTGGAATGATATTACCAACTCTATCACACTCCACTTAGCCAAAGACAAAAATACCGTTAAATACCGTGATACCGTGATAATTTAAAAAAATACCGTGATATCAATTTTTGGTCATACCGCCCAGCTCTAGTTTATATTAGTGTTAGCTGTTTTTTTCAGTGTTGAGGTTAAGATGCTATTCTTTACGGTAAATCTCAGTCTCCCAACAAAGTGAAAAGTGGCCCGTGCTCTCCATTAAATGATCAGTTCAACTTTTCAAATGCGCTAACGTTATTTCTCTGTCCTTTTCCCCGTGCAGACCAGCCCATGACATCAGCCTGGAGGAGTTTGACGACGAAGACCTGTCTGAGATCACTGACGACTGCGGGATTGGCCTCAACTATGACTCTGACCCCTATGAGAAGGTCAGTGCTTTTTATCATTAAATACCGTAGTCTACTTCCGTTATTTCATCCTACTCGTCTTTTTCCCTATTGCCGCTTTAATCTTGAATATATTTGAATAATTAGTGATGAATGACCAGTTTGTTCTGAGTAAAAGCCGTCAGTTGCAGAAGGGTTTTGTCACAGACGTCAGAATTTAGCAGAGTTTCATTCTCTTTGCATATGAGTGTCTTATATAATGGCCCCTAATGTCCCGCTCCCGCTTGTCTGGACCTCTTAATGCAGCTATTGACTTTCCTCTCTCCCTTATGCTCTCACTTCTTTCCCGTTCTTTCCTCCCTTGACCTCTCTTCTCCTCTCCTCGCCCTCTCTCCCTCCCTCTGTTCTTTTCTCCGCCGACACGACCTCCTCTTCTCTCTACTTCTTTTTGTATTCCTGTCCTCTGTCCACTCTTTTCCTGTCTCCTAATCTCACCTCGTCTCCTCCTCTCGTCTCCTCTCTTTTCCTGTCTCTCTTTCTCTCCTCTTTCCTCTACTTCTCTTTGTATTTCTCTCCTCTCTTCACTCCTCTCCTGTCTCCTAATCTCACCTCGTCTCCTCCTCTCGTCTCCTCTCTTTTCCTGTCTCTCTTCCTCTCCTCTTTTCTCTACTTCTCTTTGTATTTCTCTCCTCTCTTCACTCCTTTCCTGTGTCCTAATCTCACCTCGTCTCCTCCTCTCGTCTCCTCTCTTTTCCTGTCTCTCTTCCTCTCCTCTTTCACCCCTTTCCTGTCTCCTAATCTCTTCTCGTCTCCTCCTCTCGTCTCCTCTCTTTTCCTGTCTCTCTTCCTCTCCTCTTTCCTCTTTTCTCTACTTCTCTTTGTATTTCTCTCCTCTCTCCACTTCATTCCTGTCTCCTAATCTCACCTCGTCTCCTCCTCTCGTCTCCTCTCTCTTCCTGTCTCCTCTGTCCTCTTTTCTCCTCCACTCTCCTGTCTTCTCTCTTCTCTTTCCTCCTCCCTTCTCTATCCTCTTCTCTCTCTCTCACCATCTCCTGTTGTCTCTCCTCATCTCCTCCCTCTTCCTACTTTTCTCTCTCCTCCTCCTCTCTCTTGCTTTCCCCCTTTTCTCTCTATCTCTCTCCTCCTCTCATTTCTCTCTCTTCCTTTCCCCCTTTTCTCTCTATCTCTCTCCTCCTCTCATTTCTCTCTCTTCCTTTCCCCCTTTTCTCTCTATCTCTCTCCTCCTCTCATTTCTCTCTCTTCCTTTCCCCCTTTTCTCTCTATCTCTCTCCTCCTCTCATTTCTCTCTCTTCCTTTCCCCCTTTTCTCTCTATCTCTCTCCTCCTCTCATTTCTCTCTTCCTTTCCCCCTTTTCTCTCTATCTCTCTCCTCCTCTCATTTCTCTCTCTTCCTTCCCCCTTTTCTCTCTATCTCTCTCCTCCTCTCATTTCTCTCTTCCTTTCCCCCTTTTCTCTCTATCTCTCTCCTCCTCTCATTTCTCTCTCTTCCTTCCCCTTTTCTCTCCATCTCTCTCCTCCTCTCATTTCTCTCTCTTCCTTTCCCCCTTTTCTCTCTATCTCTCTCCTCCTCTCATTTCTCTCTCTTCCTTTCCCCCTTTTCTCTCTATCTCTCTCCTCCTCTCATTTCTCTCTCTTCCTTTCCCCCTTTTCTCTCTATCTCTTTCCTCCTCTCATTTCTCTCTCTTCCTTTCCCCCTTTTCTCTCTATCTCTTTCCTCCTCTCATTTCTCTCTCTTCCTTTCCCCCTTTTCTCTCTATCTCTCTCCTCCTCTCATTTCTCTCTCTTCCTTTCCCCCTTTTCTCTCTATCTCTCTCCTCCTCTCATTTCTCTCTCTTCCTTTCCCCCTTTTCTCTCTATCTCTCTCCTCCTCTCATTTCTCTCTCTTCCTTTCCCCTTTTCTCTCTATCCCTCTCCTCCTCTCATGTCTCTCTCTTCCTTTCCCACTTTTCTCTCTATCTCTCTCCTCCTCTCATTTCTCTCTCTTCCTTTCCCCCTTTTCTCTCTATCTCTCTCCTCCTCTCATTTCTCTCTCTTCCTTTCCCCCTTTTCTCTCTATCCCTCTCCTCCTCTCATTTCTCTCTCTTCCTTTCCCCCTTTTCTCTCTATCTCTCTCCTCCTCTCATTTCTCTCTCTTCCTTTCCCCCTTTTCTCTCTATCTCTCTCCTCCTCTCATTTCTCTCTCTTCCTTTCCCCCTTTTCTCTCTATCTCTCTCCTCCTCTCATTTCTCTCTCTTCCTTTCCCTCTTTTCTCTCTCTTGCCCACGTGCCTGTGTGGCCAGTGCCGTGTGGTGCTCTTCTGCAGCACAGGGGGTTGACCCAGTGCAGTTTGCTGCTATGCAGAGTTCCTCCCTCCCTCCCTCCTCCCCCCTTTCCTTCCTCCCTCCCTCCCTCCCTCCCTCCCTCCCTCCCTCCCTCCCTCCCTCCTCCCTCCTTTCCTTCCTTCCTTCCTCCCTCCCTCTCCCTCATCTCTTTTCTGTCACTTTCTTTTCTCCTCTCATTCTTCCTTGCTCTTTCTCTTTTCCTTTTCCTTTTTATTTCTCTTTTATCTTTCCTCTCTCTCCCTGTCACTCTCCCCCTCATTGCTGTGGTGCTCCCCCTTCGTTCCCTCTCTCCCTCTCCGTCTGCATGTGTGTTCTCTCTTTCCCTCTGCTACTATGGAGTTGCTTAGATACAGAGCTCAGAATCCCAGCGCTCCACACCCTCTCCTCCACATCTCCATCGCCGTATAGACGGTGCACAACGCCTCCGCTGCCCCCAGCCTAATCCGGGCACTTTAGAATATGACAACAGAGCGTCACTCGTCTTTACTGCGTTATTGTATGTTCAAACCTGGTTATAATTTGTGTGTTATCCTCATATTTCAATCTGTTTTAGCACTGGCTTCTGAGCTAAAAATAAAACAATGTTAAAGATCCACTATGGAACGTTTCTGGTGAAGGTTCTGTCACCCGATTGTCTTGTGAAAATGCTATTGCTTTACCTGAATAGTTCTACAGTGTGGTAAGAACTTAGCTTTCTTACATTTATAATTTAATTACAAATGTTTTTCTTGGTCTTGGTGGGGTCTCTTGCTTGTCTCCATGGAGATTTAGTTTTATACTATTATTTGAACATTTCCAAGCAAAACAATAACATTGCTATAAAGAAAAAAAGGTTCTTTGTAGCAACCCTTCACCTATAAATATAAGTTTATATTTATGCAGGGCTGTTACACCTGATCGCTGGTCAAATTGTGATTTTTCTGCCAAATATAGTGATTATATTTGCAATAGAAGACTGTAGCGTTAAACCTGATTTTGATACTAAAGAATAGACTGATTAGAGCGATTTTGATGCTCAAATGATCGTTTTGAAGCTAATATACATAATAGTATTTGTTTATTATATTATGTAGTCTTACACTAGTTCTAATAAAGCTCAAAATGAAGCAGCCCTACCACTAGTTTAACCCATTTACGGCTAAAACGCTTGCAAAAAACAATCCTTAGAGTTTTTGAAGAATTTTGTTGAAGAAAACCGTCATATCTCAGCCTCTGAAACACATAAAAACATGAAATAAATCACATTTAAAAGGTTAGACTCGCGTTTATTCAATTATGTCATGAAATTTGATGAAATGGAAAATTAAATGAAATTTGCGTATTGAAAATGAGGACAAATCAACAATAATGCCTCATAAATGTGTCCGGCATAAATGGGTTAAGGGGAGAACAAAATGGTTGCTGGTTTGATTTCTGCCCTACTACATAATGTCATTCTCTCCCTGGGGTCTTCATACTTTTCATCCTTGAACTATTTGCTGAGCTTAAGCTATTTGCATCTGCACTGTCCTTTTCAAGTCTTGTCTAATCCTTCAGCACAATGTATCAGAAGAAGTCGGCTAAGTCAGGATGCGGCATAAAGGGCTTAACTAGATGCTCATAATGCCATTTTGTGAACTTTTTTTTCGGACGTGTTGAATAGGAGCTAGTTATTCACAATATTCAGAAAGAGAGAGAGGGAGCAAATCAGGGCAAATGCAAATCTGTGCTAATAAAGTCTAAGTAATCCATATTTAATGAGTCACAAACACACACACTGACCTGGATTGGCAACTGTGTAATTGACTGCAGCAAGTCAATTTCTTGCTTTAAAATACTCAAATTAAACAGTAAACAAGAATGTGCTGAGGCCAATAAAATTAAAGAATACATTAGGATTCTGAGAGAAGTCAAGGATTTCTTCGGTTTCTTATTTTCTTCATGCCTTTGTTGTAGCCGAGTACATTTCAAAGTCAGACCTCTGCACTGTCTGCATAAAGGAAAGTATTTTGTGTGAAAAAAGGAGTTCTACAGCTGTGCACACAAAAATGAACGGATAGATCTAAATACACACATCAGGTAAAGCAGCATTAAATTATACTGAGCTGAGCAGTATTGATACTTTGGCTTTAAGTAAATGCTGATACTGTATAATAACCCATAACAGTGTAGGGACTGAAAATGGCATTTATTTCCTTAAAACACAGTTAAGCACAAAATACACCCAACTGTCGATAAATAATTTGGACTGCTATATATTTTAAGCAAACTCATTTCTATGTCACAGGTTGACCTTGGATTTTCAATAAAAATGTATTTTACTCACATTTTAAGTTGTTAGGATGGGATAAGAGCTAACAAAAATTGCCACAAGACTGCACACGTATGAGAAATGTGATTTTGTGAGATTATATGTTTATTTGATTGGGCAAAAAAGGGTTAAGTGTTGGTAAATTACATTTCTTACAGTTACAAAAGCAGTACTAGAATGGCAACTAAAATATTAAATGAGATAAATCAAAAAATTGTCGTGCTAAAATTGGAAACTGAATTGCACAATGTATATATTACGATTTATGTTGAAATCTCATCTTATCTCATGGACCCAATCTGGTATCTTGTTTCGACTTGTGGAAATTGTGTCTTGTCCCTATTAAATTGCAGACAGTACTATTTCTTCATTGCCTAACCTAACTAACCTGAAAACTAACGCTGTACTAAAACTAGTCTTTGACCTTGCATTGAGGTCATGTGTCTATTTTCCCTTTATTTACCCCTGACGGCTCACTGGACAAACAGCAGCTTCAGCAGACAGCTCCAGACCAGCGGATGCTCCATCATCATCTGTACTGACACCCGGATGCCCTTTAGAACAATCTGAAACATAGGCACATTTAAACAGAGGTGGTGCTGCTTGTTGACAAAGACGACAGTCACAGGGCCGCTGGGATTGGTTAAATTGGGGCCATTGATGTTCACAGTGCAGCAGCCAATCAGAACAGGGATTATCCGCAACCTTCACCTGATTCATTTACTACGAGGCTGTATTTCTAATGTGCATTAACATTGAAATCTATAATGCTAGTAGTAATGTCACAGTATTAGTAGTAATTTCAATACTGTGATTAGGGATGCACCAATACCTTACTTATATCAATACTGGAGCCTATTTAGAAAAAAATATACGGTACTCATATGTTTCAGCTATTATTTGGGCCTGTACAAAGCTCCATAGTTACCTGCAGGATAAATAACAGTTACATAACACATTTGGGTCAGTTTTGTTATATTTTATTAGTATTTTTGAGAAATAAATGGTATTTTAATTATCTGCAGATACTTAAAGCCACTGTGGATCTGTATATGTAGGATTGTGCCTCCCTTATTTGGATACTAATGAGTAACTATAAGACGTGACACAGATTTCAATACTTTTTAGTCACTAGGCTGGAATTTTCAACACAAAATATTAGCACTAGTTTATGCTACCATGTGGTCTAGTTCTGATAAAGCCGAAAATCATTTGAAAACTATAACTAAAACATAAACTAGGCCTTGTTCATGTAATTTTTGCCACACTGATACTGCAAATTAGGATCTAGTTTCAGTAGTTTTAGTATTGATTATTATCTGATATTGGATACTTTGATAACCCTACTCGACACTCACAGAAATCACGAGACCTGCATGGGCTGGAGGTTTCAAATTACTCATCTTTAGTAACTAAGCCGTTTCTGTGCTAGAGTCAAATATATGTTTTAAATCATATTTTTATTTTCTCGTGACCTTTTTTAAAAATAACAGATGTTGCATAAACAAAACAAAGTGGTTTTATTCACAGGAAGCACCCCAGCTGCTCGGTCCCTTCCTCCTGGTCTCCTCTTCCTGTCTCTAATATGGCCTGTGCTCCCCAGTGAATCCTGCTCAGCCTCATCATGTATTATTCACTATAGCTACCTAGCACTGGTCTGTGTGTTTGTGTGTGTGCGTGTGTGTGTGTGTGTGTGTGTGTGTGTGTGTGTGTGTGTGTGTGTGTGTGTGTGTGCGTGTGTGTGTGTGTGTGTGTGTGCGTGTGTGTGTGTGTGTGTGGGTGCGTGTGTGTGTGTGACAGAAAAAGAGAGAGTGGTTTTGGGGAGTACAAGGACTGCACAGTGTCAGTATTGTTCAGTGTCACAGCCTCTTATGTAAAAGACGTCGTACTGGAGTTTTACTGTTTTAAAAATGTGGAAAAACTAGTTTATTTAAAATGTTTGCAGTGCTCTAAAGTTATTCCTCACTGACCTTATGCATTCTCCTAATTATTCACAGTAATGAGTTTTTTCCTCCTCTGGGTACTTTTCACAACTTTCTGAGACAAACGTGTATGTAAACATGTGTGTAATGGATCAGCCACATTTTTACTGACTGCAGCAGTGATAATGTACGATTTTGGTGGTTTGTATAAGTGAGAGAAAAGTGAATATAGTAATTATCTTGACAGGCCTTAATGTACCCCACTGAAACTTTGAGAAAAGACTATTCAGATTATTCAGATTTCATGCCTGACTTTTTTTTGTGCTGTATTTAGCTACTGGTATCATGATAAAAAACACATTCTTGCCAAAAGAAGGGCTGAATTGACTTAGTAATGTCATGTTACATATACATACATACATTTATCTTGACAGACCTAACTGTATGTATATGTAACTGTATGTATGTCATGTTACAAATACATACAGTTAGGCCTGTCAGGATAAATACTACAGTATACTGACTTATTGTTCAATATATGATAGATGGAACAGTATTTTTTGAGGTTCAATATTTATCGTAAGTACTTTTTCTTTGTACTAGTGAAGAATGTTTTGTTATTTGCCAGTAATACGATGATATTTGAGTTGTAGAGGATTGAATTATGAACTTCTATCTTCATTATATTTACTAACTAACTACTTAAGTGTTGCATTCTGTTATTTATTTATTGCAGCTCATGTTTTTTAACAATATTGTACATTGATAATATTTTTTGGGGTAATTCTGCCGTATGGTTTGGTTTCATTATTGTTGTTTATTTATGTGTTATTGCGACAGGCCTACGTACAGTAGATGCATTTGCACTATATGGTGTTGGCTCAGATTACAATGCCCTCTGCACGACCTCTGGACACTTGAGAAGCAGAAGGGCTTTGCTGTCACTTGCGCAGTTCAATAATCCTCTATATAAGTTGGCCGGCTTTCTCCATGGCTTTAAAGCCCTTCTTAAACTCACCAGAGCAGAACTGTTGTTGCTTTGAGATGTCAGCATCTGTGCCAGTTTGGCATTGGCACAATTAGCTCTGCTGGATTAAAATGGAGGGGTCTTACCGAGCCGAGCTGTTTTCCTGTTAGCATGTTAGGACGGCAGTGCAATGTGATGCAATGGAGTCATATGAGAATTATTGATCGAGGTCCAAGCATGACTAATGTATTGTGCTCGTATGTCCTTGGTCTGTGCAGGTATGGGTCATGGTTACCTTCAGATATCTCCTGGATAAGTACATTTTAGTCAGATATTTGTATATTATTTATTTATCAAATGGTATGAGACTTATATATCTTGTTACTGCGTCGTTTCATCATTAAACGACTGGCTGACTGAGGGTCATTTTCTTATCTGTAATAATAGCTGCAGTAGTGTTGTACTTGCAGCAGTTGGCTACCAGCTTTAAGATATACAATAACATAAGACTCACATTTTAATACAGTTTATTAAAATGATCTGATCTGTAACCTGGCCTGGTGCTGTCACTTGCTTGTCTCTATGGAAATATAAATTTAATGCTATGCTGGGGAAATTTCCAAGAAAGCAATGCCATGTCTGTGGAGACAATCTTACGGTATAAGCAGATCCCCACCACAAGTGACGTAGTACACTTTAAGTTAATGAATGATTAATATAGAGT
The DNA here is from genome assembly GCA_034769755.1 of Odontamblyopus lacepedii. Taxonomy (NCBI): domain Eukaryota; kingdom Metazoa; phylum Chordata; class Actinopteri; order Gobiiformes; family Gobiidae; genus Odontamblyopus; species Odontamblyopus lacepedii. The sequence continues at coordinate 39,085,638 of CM068348.1, forward strand.
TTGTGCCTTTGGGCTGAGTGCATTTCCACATCTGTGGCTAAGGAAGTCCCACAGTCAGCAGAACAGCACGGACAATATAAGACAGAAAAACAGCAGCGGCTCAGAGCAGATCTATCAGTGGCTTTACCTGGTTCAATCACAAATCAATGCGGCTGAAGAACTGTTTTACACACTGCTTACCACTGCAATAGCTCTTTAACAAACCTGCTTTTACCGTATTGTGACAGATATGCAGTTACTTGATTTATTTATAAAGACTATGGAAATTGTATGTACTTCTCTGAGTTAAACACTGAAGTAAAACTCACTTACACCATTCTTTTTTACATATTGAATGGGTGAAATGTTTTGCCCAATGACACCACTGCAGTAAACACTTGTTGAACTTCAGTGGGTTTGTGTGTGAGTGTTTACGCTGTGGATTCTAACCACTGTGGCACCAAAACCAACTGGGGCTTCATTCAGTATTTAAAAACAAAACACAAAAAAACTTGGTATAATGTAAACCTTTTATCCCTTTTATCATATTAACTTTAGTATGTTGTTTCACGTTGCTGAAAACAGGATTTGGTGTGTGGGCGTGATTTGGCCTGTGTGTATCTGTGTGTAACATGATGTAGTCTACTACCATCTATACTCTCTCTGTCTCACTGTCTCTCACTCTCCCACAGAGGATATTAGCGTCTGTACGATAGATAAAAGCTTTGTGTTCAGAACATCAGTCCTCCGCTGTCAAAACACTGCAGGATTTAACGAGCTGACTAGAAAGTGTGGATGTCAGGGCAGAAGCTAATAAAACGAAGCGATAACTATAAATAACTCTAAATAAAACAAAAACCCCAACACATTAAATCCATAAAATCAGACTTGAACAGGTGCATTCTGTAACTTTTCACTGGCTTGATTTTACGGATATGTCACTGCTCTGCCTGGAATGTTACACAGTATGACATTAAACAGCTCAACTTAACATTTTTTTCGATTACAGGTGGTTTTATAGCCCAAAAATACACAGAAACACAGGCATTCTGACTGTGAAGGGGTCGCCTCTCCACAGATCTGTCCTGTAATTTGAAGATAGAAATGTCCACTGTACTGTGAAACATTCCAGACAAAGCGATAACATTTCCATGGAGAAAAGCATCGGATGGACCCTCCACCAGTAAAGTTACACAATGCACCTTTATAAATCAGGTTTGCATTTGGCTGAAAAGTGTCTCCACCCAGTTCTAAGCTACTTTCAGTTTGAAACTTTATCTTAAGATTTCTTTTGTTTAGTTGCTTAAATATTCTAGGATAATATCTCTTAAACATGTGTGTAATTTTATTTTGAATAGGTGTTTTATGTTAAAATAATAGCTGATGTTGGTGGTATTATTTTAACATAAAACACCAACAATGTACCATATTTTTCGGACTATAAGCACCGGAATACAAGTCGCACCAGCCAAAAAATGCATAATGAAGAAGAAAAAACATGTATAAGTTGCACCGGACTATAAGTTGCACTTTTTGGGGGAAATTTATTTTATAAAATCAGAGACCAAGAATCGACATTTCATCTTGAAAGAAAAGTTATAGGAATTATAGTAATAAAAACAACCCGATAGAGAAGAATCCGTGTATCATTCGTTCATTCCTTTTTCAATGTAGAACCAAAAATAAGAAAACGATAAAACAAGTCTATTCTTTATTATTTGTCTCTAAACCCAAAATGAAAAGAAAAAACAGATAACGATTAGTTTTTTTCATTTTTAATTCATATATACGATTCATATATATGGTCTATGGACTGTCAGTGTGAAAAATGTAATATATAAGTCGCACCTAAGTATAAGTCAGACCCAAAGACCACCCAAACCCTGAAAAAAAGTGCAACTTATAGTCCAAAAAATACGGTAATATTCTGGTTGGGGAACCGCCACCTACTTTTCTCCATGGATATTATTATTTTGCCTGGAATATTTCACAGTATGCATTTCCTCTCCACAGATCTGACCTGTAACTTTTCCTAGTGGTAGGCTTGTCATCATGGGAATAGAGATTTAATACCATTTAATACCAATACCTGTGAAACTTTCCAGCCAAATCAAAAACATATCCATGGAAATAATCAATTACAAAATACACATAATGTCAAAACCTTCCGCCCAGGTTTAGGTGGAATTCTAGCCTTCTTCATTATTATAATATTTTTGTTGCTTTTATCCTGCCTCATACAAAAATATCATGTACTGCTGTTATTCTTTTCAAACTTTAATTCCTGTCTTTTATTTTATATTTTTATCTCTCCAGGACTCCCTGATCCTAGAGAAGAGCGACCTGCACCACCCAGTCTGCTCCTTCCAGGACGACTTTCAGGAGTTTGAGATGATCGACGACGAAGACGAGGAGGAGGAGGAAGAGGATGACGAAGAGGTGGACCCGGACGCCCCCCCCTCGCCCTCCGCCTCGCCCCCGCCCTCACCCACCTTTGGCACCCTGAAGAGCAGACCCACCACCCTCAACCTCACCACCGCTGTGTCACAGGTAAGCACGTGAAAACAGGCAAATTAACAATAGAAACACAATAGGAAGACGGCAGCTAAAAACAACTGGAGGTTCAATCTTTAACACTGTTTAATACTATTGTGTTATTGGGCATGATTCTTCATCCAGACTGCCAAAGAATTATAATTTAGCAGTTGAATTGATGAGATAATATTTACACTTAGAAGTCATATTGCTAGAGAACAAAAGCAGCTCCTATCCAGAACAAAACTAGAGCCAAAACTAAACTTGGATTGAAGCCATATAAACCCTTTTAGTGTCCGTAAACAGTGATGACGTAGGCTCGGCTGCGCACAGAAGTACGGCAGAACTCAGTAACTTGTCGAGCTCTGCAAAAGGATTATCGTCAAAAAATCGAGAATATTTCCTCAGAATGCTGACTTTGACAAATGGTGTCCAACTGCCAGCTCCTTATGTAATGAGTGAGTAAAACTTTAAAACTTTAGTCCACCGGTAGAATACTGATTCTGACAACCACACACAGATAACAACCAGATATTATGGTGCTGGAAATGTTTTTATCTCCGTCTTCTTCTGTCCATGTTCCCTCTGAATGAATTGGAATGAATGGGAAATAATGCTACTTCCGTTGCCAAAATGCGCATGCAGTTTTTTTTTTCTTTTTATCACTTCCGCCCTAAAATCAGTAATAGTAGAATAGCATAATGTAATGAAAACAAGAGTTAAAAAGGACACTTGCCTGCACCTTCTTTTCGTGAGCATAATGTTACTGTATATATAGATTTTAACATGGTATCATCTGGTAATAGCAACAACTCAAATATGATTGTCTCACTAACTCTATTATGATAAGCCTAAAGTTCCATTTAAAAGTAGCTTTCAAAATCACAATGCCTTGACTTCACTTTTATGTTTAGTAAATCTTGACTGACATTAACTCGATTCATGAAGTCTCAAATGGAATCGTGGCCCGATCTAAAGAATTTTGTTGAACCACAGCTCACATACAGAAATTTGTAAATGCCTTTCTATGTGACTTATTGTACCATCACTTTGACAGGACTCACTGAACAACAACAGCAGCCTCTCTCCAAAGAAAGGAAGCTGGCAGGACTCTCTACGGAACCCAACATCACAGGGTGAGTATCAGGTTTCCACATCAATGTCACCTCATTTTACCTAATAAGAACTTCAGTAGGGAGGCCATCTTGCCGTGCCGTAGAATAATAGGACTACCATTTTGGCAAAACTTATAATTAGTCTGGATTATATTGTAATTTGGTGAGTCTAAAATAGAAGCGGATTCTGTGTAGACCATGATCCATTCCTCTTTCAGTTCATGCAACATTTAAACAGCACACATTACATTATTTTCTAATCTATGATATTGTTTCCTCATCAAAAACATACCCGGGCTGATGTTTTGTTTCATTCACACATATTCACATATTTAACACACAAATCCGGCATAGTTATTCCGAGTTATTTTCAGAAAAGACTCTTGTGATGTCATGTGCTCCACTGTGTGTTTTTTTAACGATACAGCTTCACTAAAATCACTTGGATAGTTTCATCCCTGGAAGTGCCAATTTTCGCCGAACGAAAGGGAAACGGTAGCTGTTAACTTGAAAACTACTACTTCATGACATCACTAGGTGGACCAGAGCATTTTGAGTTTATGTAGGATGTAGACAGACTAATAATAAATGTGTGAATGAAACAAAACACAACTCCAGCTATGTTTTTGATAAGGTAACAATATTCTAACATGGTTTTTTATAGAAGCTTAATTTATTATTTTCAAATATAATAATAATGGTTGTTATAAAGGCCCATTATTTATTTATTATGTATTATTTTTTATTTCTTCAGTGGTATTTTAAAACACCATTGACTGCAACTTTTGTAAACAACGAAAAAATGTGTACCATAATAATACTATTCTGAAAATTGTTGAATCCTTCTCCTTCCAAAAGCAAAATTCAGGCCAAATACTAAGAATGAATCATATCTGTCTTTATTGTTATTATTCATTGGTGTTGTGGCTAAGTGTGGCTGAGTGAAATATCCCAATGTAATTTTTTGTCTCCCCGTAGGCCATCTGTCTCCTACCCACTCGTGTATGGAGGATGGCAGCCACATCACAGGCCAGTGCCCAGCCTCTCCGGTCACCCAGGCTCCGGGGCCCCAGAACAAAGGTACTCCCCCCAAACACGCAGGGGAGGGCGGGAATTCCCACTCCCCCAACCGGCCCCTGCTTTGTGACATGGAGGGCAACAGGCGGGAGAGGCCCGAATACGGTAACAACATGGCCGACCAGAGAGCTTAGACTGGCTGTTGTGGAGTGCTGTGTGTCTAGTCCTGTCGTGTAGTGCTGTAGTGTTATGGCATGAAACATCAGTAAAATATCTCATTGTTTTTGTTTGTTTTTTTATTATAATGATTATAACTTTTGTTGGGCAGTATATATTTCAGTATTTGATCATTTGTATACGTCTTTATCACGTGCCCTTTTTAATTTGCCAAATTAAACGAGACATATTATGCAAAATCATGTTAAAATGGTTTTACACGGGAAGTAAATGCTCTACATTCTATTAGTGCATTGTTTTAGAAGAAGATTTACATAGAACAAAATATAAAATAATGACGTTCGATAGGAATTACTAAATACAGAGGTGGGTAGGCCCCTCTATTTTGTACATTTAGTTGAGTAATATTATTTTGTAGTAATGATACTCTTACTCCTAAGTACATTTTTGCCCACCTCTGCCTAAATACCAGAAAAGGAAATACAAACGAGTATTTACCATCATCTGTACTACTAGACTAGCAAAAATACATTTACACATGTTTATCATGCATATATTACACATTACTCATTCAACCTTTTCGTTCTTCTCCCTTACAGGTTCATTCGGTCACCACAAATCCCACCCCTGTACCGGCGAACTCATATCAGACCCCTCCGTCCAGAAGAGCAGGGTACCATCGGTGGACGAGCACTCGCAATGTTCTGACACGGAGGTGGACCACGACCTCAACAGTGACCACAACCTCAAGCACTCAAGCACCAACCGACGCCCCACGGACACCTACACCATCACCAGCGAGTCCGCCATGGAGCCCGAGACCGATCCGGACCCCGACGGGACCAGCCGCTGCCTGTCCTCCACTGCCCCCATAGGAACCATCGAGGGAGCAGATACCCCGCTGTCCGACGAAGAGCTGGAGAAGGACTTTGAGGCAGAGTGCAATATTACGAGCAAGGAAAACGGCTCTTCCTACGTAGAATTCCCTCCCATTGAACCGCCCCAACCTGCGTCTTTCTCGACTTACCTGTCCTCCAAAGTGGTTGACATATCGTACAGCTCAGTTAACGTTCCTTCGGTTCCTCCAATGCAAGCCCCAGCGAATGACTACACCTCCCCATCTTCAGACCCAGGGATAGCAGATATGAACCAGCAAGGATACATAACCTCGGATCGCGATAGGGATCTGAGTTCTCCAGGATCGGACTCAGATGTTGAAGAGGAGATTGAAGAAGCATTCGCCTGTGGTCCAGTGGTGTCCAACATGATCTCCTCCATCTCGGAAACAGAAATCGACTTGACCAGCGAAGAAAGCAGTAGTGGACGCTCCTCCCATCTCACCAACTCCATCGAAGAAGCCAGCTCTCCCACGTCAGACCAAGAGCTAGACCCAGATACCGAGTTGGAGCAGGATAGCGGCATCGTTGGATTGAAAGAAGCCCTACTCCTTGGCCAACCAGATCCTATCAAACGGGGTTCCATGGTACCTTCTCCATCTCCATTGCCCTCACCTACCATCGCAACCCCAGGCTCTCCTCTCCTACCCCCAGATTCCTACGAAAGTTTGGATGGACGAAACTTGGGCGATGACCAAAGCTGCGAGCATCAGGCTGATCCAGATGAGACGTTACCCCCGGCGGAACTTTGTGAAGACACTCTTTCCAGACAGATGGTTCTCCAGATAGAACCAGACCATGGCTTGGAGAGCTTCAAACGTTCCTTCTACCTGCCGGTGGGTCCAAGGCTTATGCCCAGTTCGGATGACTATGATGGGACCAGCGAGGGAGAGTCCGATTCAGATAGCGAAGACGATTTAAGCGAGAACTCGGATTCGCCATGGCTGCTCAGTAACCTCGTAAACAGGTTGATTTCAGAAGGTTCTTACCCGATCAGCTGCCCAGAAGAGTGTTTGAAGAGAAAACCGTCAGTGTCTGATACTATCTCACCGTCTTCGGATATCGGCGACGGAGATCTTGCAGATGAAGAGGCCGATGAACCTCAAGACGTCAAGGAAACTAAAAACGTCCCAAATCTGTACTTGACTAATCTCATGGAACAACAAGCAAGGGCAGGAGAGAAGAACGTGGCTGACAGGTTATGTAAAAACTCAAGACAGGAGGAGGCTGAGGAGCCCAATAATGACTTGATGATGCTACAACAGAGGAGGGAGCTCGACTCTCCCAGCCTCACGGAGAGCGTCATCAGTGACAAGGATGAAGGCAGAGAGACAGACCCCCACGTCCCCACACGATCCTCGGCCTCCCTTGAACGCATCACGGAGGTCAAAAACAGCCTGACCCTAGACCTGCCCACCTCCCAGACCAACCGCTGCTTCAGCCTCACCTACTCCACAGACAACGACGAAGAGGAGGAGGAAGATGGGGAGTCGTACCCCTACCTGACCAACGCAAAGAATCAGACATCATACAGGCAACGGTGGGTAGGAGTTAGTTACAGTGTTTGTTTTCTTTAGTAGATCCTACCGTGGTGATGCTCGGCCATAACAAAAAACGTATATTAAAATAGCATAATATAATATGATTTATTTGTCAATTAATCAGTCAAATAAAGTGACATTTTAGGCCAGCACATGTCAAAGAGGGTGGGCAGGTTGGAGAATGGTTCTGTTCTTACTGTTGCTTCTATATTACTTAAGATTTTTTACTTCTTCATACAGTATATCTATATAAAAGCTTTGGTCAGTAGTTTTACTTGACATGTTTCAAGAATACTCTGGTTCCATTTTTTCTTAATTTAAATGAATTTCCAGGTCCTAATCTTACTCCACTGGTACTAATTTTTGCATAATTATCAACAGAATCAGCCAGAAATGAATGATTAATGTAAATAATTCTTTCCAAAACTACTCAAATCAAATGATCAAATAAATACATCAAGATAAATTAAAATCGGAAATCAGTTCTCCAGTCTAGATATTCTCTTTTTGCAGTATGAGAAAAGCTTTTTACAACATACATTTAATGTCTATCTCTTTGTAATACTTTCACTTTACACCTTACACCTTTGCTAACAGGGGCCTGGAGTTAGACAGCTCACCGCCCATTGACCCCAGTGTTCCAGAGCCTGTCCCGTCTGAACACGACCTTCCACTGTGTGACAGAGGACAGCAGCAGAGCGAGGACGATGGACTGGCCTACGACTCCATGAAGTACACGCTAGTGGTGGACGAGAATACAACGCTGGAACTAGTCAGTCTTAAAAGGTTAATTACAAGACTCGAAATACTTCCAGATGTTGTATTCAAACTTGCCCTGCTTAGGTCTTGGTTTGATCCCAGTTTAGTCCCTCTATTGTCCAGATGTAGACTTGGGCTGAACACTTGCTGCTATTTGGTCATAAATTGAGGCCATTTTAGTCTCGATGAGGACTTGGGTTGGTCCTGTTTTAGTCCTGATCTTGTCTAGGTTTAGGCTTTGTCTTGGTTTAGTCATTTTTATGTGCTGAATGTGCAAGTGTGAATGCACCCTTGGTCTGGTCCTGTTCTAGACTTGGTTTAGTTTCACTTCAATGCAGTATAGTCCTCAATTTGACAGCGGATTTAGAGTTTTATATAATTAGTTAATGAAAGATTATTGGTTTAGAGGCAATAGTATCAGACTATGAATGGCTGATTGTGACAAACAGATGACAGGAAATATTAGGAACATTAGAAAGTAATGGGAAGGAAATACAGTCTTAACGGCTGAATTTACACAATAGTTTTATAACTAAATTGAAATAGTTTAAAAGTGAACTGGACGACAGGTCAGAAATCTACTATGGAGAATAAACACAAGTGGAATAAGTCGTTTCACAATAGCTTCAGAAAGTCAGTTGTTAGTTGAAAGGCCATAAGATTAACATGGAAACTTTGTGGAGTCCATCCCTAACAAATAATGATAAGCTTCAACATTTGTGGATCATAAGTTTGGATACGTCTTGCAAAAATGTGCATCGTCCTGCTCTCCGTCTAAAAATATATCATAATCTAATTCTAGAGTGTGAACACAGACGATTTTATTGGAAACTCAAGCCTGTATTTATTTTCCAGGTGCACTTCAGTTCTCAGCGATGACAGCGAGCTTTCTACGATCTGTGACGAAGAGCCGCTGAGGCCCAGAGAGGTGGTCTACGGCAGGGAGGAAGAGGAGGAGGGTCGCCCTGAACTGAGCTCCTCTGAAGACTCCTCTCCCGAAGCCGACATGCCGTTCTCCAAGAAGTTTCTCAATGTCTTTGTCAACAGCACCACCCGCTCCTCCAGTAAGACAGCTCTCTCGCTTGTGGTTCAGACATGTGGTATGGCTACGGTTTAAAGGGCCCATGCCCATTTTTCCCATGTATTTGAGCAAAGTTTGTCTTGCTCTGGTATAGATATTTTATTTTAGCAGAATCAAGAAGTTATTAGCGTTTACAGTGATGGCAAAACTCCACTCTGGTCTCTGAACGTTAAGAAAAGCGCCTATAAACTCGTCATGGTGAATAATTAGGACGCTCTGAACTGAATAACTCATAACTTTGGACCACGGCAAACTGTTTGAAATGAACTAGTTCTGTTTTTAACATTTTAAGACAGTAAAGATCGGGTACAGTGCCTTTGAGAATATTTTTGAATAATTGATAGACATGTGTTTTGATACTTTAGTGAAAATCTAATTAAAACACAAACTGACATCTGATCATGCTGTCTTATATTAATAACAAATAAGAGCAGCATTACTTGGGGAAACTTAAAGGTTCTTCAATTCAATTCAATTCAATTTATTTTTGTAGCGCCCAAAATCGCAACAACAGTTACCTGTAAGGGCGTTCCAAGATTTGGATGAGCAAAACATACACACAGACATATCAAAACAGGAATAAACAACATTCATGTAAAGCAGCAAATGAAAGATTGTCCAGTCATCCCCTGTCCTTAGACCCTCCTTCTCAGCAAGGAAAAACTCCAAAAAACCCAGGGTCCTGGGAAAAAGAAGAAACCTCGGGGAGAACTACAGTGAAGGAGAGATCCACTCCCTTGGACGGACAGGCTATAGATGTCCAGGCCCGTGGGCCAGTTCGGCCACATCTACCCAGGTGGGGAAGGAGCCGGGCGAGGAGGGGAGGCCGGGCGAGGAGGAGGAGCCGGGCGAGGAGGAGGAGAGGGGTCCAGCTGCCATCAGGCGTCTGAAAGAGTTACACTCCACAGGGGGAGTGGGACAGGGGACAACATGTGAATAGCAATGAACGAGCTACAGATGAGAACATAGTAAGTGATGCTGATGAGAAAATAGGAGGAAACAGAGGACAGTGCTCAGGTTGCCACACTTCCCCCAGCTTGTTATCTCCTGCAGCAGCTTATCTTAGTGACATCAAACGAAGTAACCTGGTCATAAGCTATTCTGAAGAGGAAGGTTTTAAGCCTTGTCTTAAATAAAGAGACTGTGGGTGCCTGTTTAACATCAACAGGGAGTTGGTTCCATAACACAGGAGCTTGGTAACTGAAGGCTCTCCCCCCCACTGTACTTTTAGACACTAGGAACCACTAATAATCCTGCATTCTGAGAGCGAAGTGCTCTATTTGGCTGATAGGGGACAATGGCATCCTGAAGATATGATGGGGCCATATTGTTTAAGGCTTTGTATGTCAGGAGGAGAACTTTGAATTTAATTCTAAACTCGACAGGAAGCCAGTGAAGTGATTTTAACACAGGACTGATGTGATCACGTCTTTTAGTTCCTGTTAGGACTCTGGCCACTGCATTTTGGACCAACTGGAAGCTTCTTAAAGTACCTTTAGCGCAGACGGTGAGCAGAGAATTACAGTAATCTAGTCTGGATGTAACAAATGCATGGATAAGTTTTTCAGCATCATTTTTAGGCTAAATATTTCTGATTTTAGTTATGTTTCGCAGATGAAAATATGCAATTTTACAAGCTTGGTTTATATGAGCTGTGAATGAGAGATTTTGGTCAAATACGACTCCAAGGTTTTTTACAGTAGAGCTAGAGGCTATACTCACATTGTCAAGTGAGAGTATCTGGTCTGACAGAGAATCTCTCTGACCTTTAGGACCGACAACAATGACCTCTGTTTTTTCAGGGTTTAAGAGCAGGTAATTCAGGGTCATCCAGGTTTTGATGTCCTTCACACAGGCACTGAGCTTATCGATTTGATCGGTCTGATTTGGTTTCATTGATAAGTACAGCTGAGTGTCATCAGCATAGCAGTGGAAATTAATGCCATGTTTTCTGATAATGTTACCTAATGGTAACATATACAGAGTAAACAGGATTGGACCAAGCACAGATCCTTGTGGAACACCGCAAGCTACTTTAGAGCAGGGAGAGGTGCACTGGTTTACACTAACAAACTGGTACCTATCTGATAGATAAGATTTAAACCATTTGAGGGCGGTCCCTCTGACACCTATGTCACATTCTAACCTCTGCAGTAGAATGTTGTGATCAATGGTGTCAAACGCTGCACTGAGGTCCAGTAGGACCAGGACTGAAGCCAGCCCGTTATCAGCAGCTAGTAGCAAATCATTTGTCACTTTAAGCAGAGCAGTTTCTGTGCTGTGGTGAGCTCTGAAACCAGACTGAAATTTTTCATATAAATTATTGTCCTGCAGATGGTGACAAAGCTGTTTCACCACAACTCGTTCCAGAATCTTTGAGAGAAATGGAAGATTTGAAATAGGTCTGTAGTTGGCTAGTTCACCAGGATTTAAGCTAGGTTTTTTCAAAAGCGGTTTAATTACAGCATATTTAAAGGACTGAGGAACATAGCCATTTTCTAATGACATATTTATTATGTTATGGATGGAACCTATTATTAGGTGGAGAGCTTCTTTGAGGAGTTTGACTGGAATAGGGTCGAGCAAACAAGTTGATGGTTTGGACGACATGATGACTGAGGTAATCTCCACCTCATCGACAGGAGTAAATTTGTCTAATGCTGTTAGAGGATTTATGTGGGATATTGGTGTTACAGACTGGATTTGCTGAATTTGCTTGGGGCTGATTTTTGGAGTGGCTTTGTTGATCTTGTCTCTAATGGTTGTAATTTTGTAATCGAAGAATTCAAGAAAGTCATCACAACTGAACTTCGAGGGGAGAAGAGACTCAGGGGCAGTGTGCGAGTTTGTCAGCCTGGCTACAGTGCTGAACAGAAATCTGGGGTTGCTTTTGTTTACTTCTATTAGGTTTGAATAGTATCTTGGATTCTGTGTTTTTATTTTCCGTGATTCCAAGCTTCTAAAAATAGCTGCGAACTGTTATCGCTAACAACGTGTGATCTGCATGTTAAAAAGGAGTTCTATGTCTCTTTATTTCTTCTCTGTTTGCTCTTAGGATGAGATTCCATAAATTGCCAGGACAGACAGAAGTTTACCGTACTGTAGATTTTTGCAGTTTAACCATTTTATTTTTGATTACAAAGGCACAGAATCTTTCGGCTTGTTCTCCTGCACCATCAACGGGGAGGAGAGGGACCAGACTCACAGAGCAGTGTACAGGTAAAGTACTGTTCACTGTTGTGGTGTTTGATAAATACTACGATAAATACTGCGGATGAAGGTGACCAATTACATACTAAATAACTAATATTAAAATAGCCTGCTATGTCATTTATCTGTCAAATAAAACCGCATTTTAAGTCAAAATAGGGTGCCTGGTTTGCAGATTTTATTTCCAGTGGTAAATAATGGTTGTGTTCTTGTGTTAAACCTACAATCCACCAGTTTATTAGATTAAAAAAACAAAAAAACAGTAGATTGCAGATGTGAAACCTGTGCAGAGTTTCCTCCATTTTCAAAAAACAAAATCTAGTCAAGTTAAGATGACTTGAACTAAGAAAGTTTTACCATGATTTAAGTAAATTTCACTTGACAACTCAAATTATCTGCCAGTGGAATAAGACTTTTTGTATTTAAAATATGAAAATACATCTTGCTACACTTAAAATAAGAAAAACAACAACTTTTTGCATCGAATGTTGCTTGTATTAAGAGAAAAACACTTATTCCACTGGCAGATAATTTGACTTGTCAAGTTGAAGTTACTAAAATAAACTAAAATATACTTAATTTAAGTCATTTTAACTTACCGAGATATTGTTTTTTCCCAATGCATCAGCGCAAAACCTGCACAATAGTTTGTCCTCCAGCTAAAGTAGTCCTGAGAATTGTCTTGACAGGCACTAGTTGAAGGATGGATCAAATGCAGATGAAACTGTTGATCCATTTAATTTCATTTTACAAGCCTGATACAATTCTCATATTACATCAGTCATTTGGACACAGTCTAATATTGTGTTATTCACTCCACCAGGGACTTAATCACATTAGAAAGAGCTGACGTCTGTGGTGCAGCGGGCTTGAAGGGCTGCCGGGACGATGCTCATTAGCACATTAGCCACCGGCTGAATGTGGGAGTGCAGCTACATCACAACATTCTGCTGTCCTGGTGTTTAACGGGGATGGAGGGCGTGCACAATAACTGTTATTATATGTGTTTGGATAAATATAGCGGGGTAATAAGCCTTTCTGTGCCAAAAATAGGTACAGAATATTTCTTCATTTTCCAGTATTCCTGCTTTTATGTGAAATATAAACTGTAATGTAATTTTCAACAGTAAATAATAGTACTTTCTTTTATATTACCATTCAGCTTTATATCTGTGTAATCCTTCTGTTGTCCAGGTATATGTGGATTTATTCTAGCTCTGATACAGCTCAAGATCTTTCTGTCTTATCTAAGCTATTCAGGAAAGGTTGATGTGACTTTTTCAGTAACAATACCTAATCTTTTAATACTTTTGACAGCCCTATGATATATATTGTTCGTGTACACAGTACTGTATAAACAATACACATTTCTTAGCTCCTCTTTAGACTTTCTTTGTCTCGACTAAAAACCCACCCACCATCTTGCAGCGCTTTCTCATCTCCTCTTCTCTCAGCACCAAGCCCATGGGAGTCACCCGACACCAGACACATGCTTTCTACTCAGAGACAAATAATAGGCCTACGCAGGCTGAACAATTTGTGTGCTCTGGCGTCCTCTGCAGGTTCATCCCCAGACATGCAGATGAGCTGGAGCTCGACGTGGATGACCCTTTGTTCGTGGAGGAAGAGGAGGATGACTACTGGTACAGAGGCTACAATATGCGCACGGGGGAGAGGGGGATCTTCCCAGCATTCTACGCCACAGAGGTCATGGGGGCGTCCAAAGAGCTGCTTGGTGCGTGGGATTTTTAGGACTAATACACGAGTGTTGTGTGTAAAGATAGAGCAACAACAACTTATGTGTGTGTGTGTGTGTGTGTGTGTGTGTGTGTGTGTGTGTGTGTGTGTGTGTGTGTGTGTGTGTGTGCGTGCGTGCGTGTGTGTGTGTGTGTGTGTGTGTGTGTGTGTGTGTAGGGATGAAGAGGAACCCAGCCTGGATGGAGACGTTCTGTGTTCAGTTCTTGGGGTCAGTCGAAGTACCTTATCACCAAGGAAATGGGATCCTGTGTGCAGCAATGCAAAAGGTAGGAATGATAAACAGGTTTTTTGGTTATTATTATAACATTATAATATTATAACATTATAGTAAATATACAGAAAAGTTATAGTTATTATAGTTAGTATAAAGAAAGAGTTATAAAAGATAGTATGTAATCTTTAGCAGTAATCTCATAATTTGTCATGGATAGCAATTTCAGTTAGTAAAAATGATATCCATGTCACATAGTAATCTCAAGAGTCACCTGTTTATTTTAGCTTAGTGGTGGTGGGTGGTGGGGGGTGTCAAATTGTTCTTTTTTAATCACGCTAAAGCGCTTTGTGTTGCATTTTTTTTGTATGAAAAGTGCTCTATAAATAAAGTTTGATTGATTGATGGATTGAACATTGAGAGAAAATGTGGTTGCACAATTGTCACATGAAAAAAATTAGACCACATATATTGTTTTACAAATTTTAAGTTGTGTATGACGTGCCACAATTAGCACATAATGTGACTGTATATATTGGGTTTTGTATTAGAACTAGAATCATATTTTTGGATGATCTGGAGACATTGTGGTCTTTTTATGTTTATATGGTCATTGAAAAACCCTGGTGAAATGTATCCTCTTTTAGATTGCAATGTCGAGGAAAAGAACAGTACACGTGCGCCCGCCCTCTCTGTGTGAGCTGGAGATCAGTCTACAGGGAGTCAAGCTCATCATGAGCCTGGAGGATGAATATGACACGTACAGTGAGGTACAGAAATATATATTGTATTAACTTCTAGTATCTGATGTAACTAATGTTCTGTAAAACTTTCATTGCTTTTACCCAGTCACTTTATTTAACTTTCCTTGCTGCTTCTTTGCTTTGTCCCCAGTTCGACAGATGTAGTCACTTCTTCCAAATGAAGAACATTTCGTTTTGCGGGTGCCATCCTAGGAATAACTGGTAAGACTGAGCACAAGAGCGATGGTGCTGATGGATCTGTACCATAAGACCGTTGCATCACTGTATGTGATTGTATGTGCCTCTCCACAGCTACTTCGGCTTCATCACTAAGCACCCCATGCTCAACCGTTTCGCCTGCCACGTCTTTGTGTCCCAGGAGTCCATGCGACCTGTAGCAGAGTGTGTCGGGTGAGTGTTAAGGAACTTGCTGGCCTGTCCTCCATTTCAGTTTATATGAAATTAACGGCCAAGCCCTATGTGCATGCAAGAAAATGTAAGTAAGAAGAAGGATGTTTACAAGGAATGAATAATTATTGAATTAATCTAAATGATCAAAATCATTGCTGAACACAGTGACGAAACCCTGTATATGCGTGTAATGCTTAATAAGACATATTGAGAGTATTTTAATGTGGTAATTCTGTCGTGTCCTGTGCCTCTGCAGACGGGCCTTCCAGGAATACTACCAGGAGCACCTGGAGTACGCCTGCCCTACAGAGGACATCTACCTGGAGTAGAGTGTTGCCATGACAACCACCATGCCTCTGCAGATTGTCAGTCATGCAGTCAAGTTTGCCACCTGAGGGCGCCGTCAGTGAGGGCTTATGTTGAATCTGCCCACAGAGACTGGGATGTTCATCTATACAATATGCTAGGCCTTTGACTGACAAGTCCCACCCCTCTCTTTGTTTACGCCCATCGCCTGGATGGACGGAATGCCTGTTTCTGTTCTCTTTTCTATTATACAAAACTAAGATGCTGAGCAGCTCTTTAAAGGGTTTTATTTTCAAATATTTACAATATACCTACTGCTGTTTCACTTTTCAATGCATGGCTAGTAGGGTTACCGCACACGTGCACACACTAACACCTGAACACATATCCAAGAGAATGGCAAACAGCTTGAATGTGAGTAAAGAACCTGGAGGCTGGTCTGGAATGATCTGTACATATGTATTTGTTCATTATTGACAAACTGCTGTTTTGATTCGGACTGATAGTGGCATCGGAACAACATAGAGAGAAGTGAACTGTCCTTGGTCTAAGCTTACCCTGTGTCGCGTACAATACGTAGTGTGTGTGTTGTAAATACATGTATAGAGAGTATGCATAGAGGCTCATCAGACAGGGGAGGGGCAGGTGGGAGGGGACACGTACCACCCTGCAGGAACAGAGAGGAAAGAGTTAACGGCAAACAGTGTAACAGACATTTTCTAGAGATTGTACCGAGCAGTCATCGTCAGTCTGTCTGTATATTAAAAACATTGTACTTTTGTCCACTTTGAAGATGCACTGCTTGCTGAATTTCACACTGGGGAGCCAATACAACAAAATATCCAACTTAACTTTACAACCAGTTAATAATACTCTTAGCTTAGACACCAGACTGTTCTGCTCTGGGTTTAGTAATAATACTCTAGCCGCCATATTTGTGACATGTTGATTTCAATAAAGGTAAAAAAAAACAGGATCGCAGACAAATTGTTACTATACAATTCATAAATATCAACCCTACCCACAATCTTCACAAAACTGAAGACATTTTCAGAAAGTGATTTAGCAGAAGGTTATCAAAATACGTGTTGCTGTCAATTAGATCATGTATATTATTAGGATCTAGACTCAAGATCATGTGCTGTCTTTTTTATGTTGTACTAAAACCAACATGTACATGGATTTAAAGGCATTTCAATGAGGACACGCTAAAGAATGACAAAACAACACCAACGTCTGTGATTTGCAATAATGTAAGTTCACGAATGTCTTTTTTTCTTTGTTTTTTTTTATAAAGGTGTTGCCATTGAAACTCATATCGGCGACAGCAGCACATTTAGGACATACTTGTTTTTATGTCATGTGATTTTCTCACATGTCGACATCAACTTCAAATTATAAATCATTTACATCCCGACGGTTACTTTTAACTCTTACTTGAGTAGTAGTTTTCCCAGATACTTTTGTACTCTTACTTCTTGGACCACTACTTTGTACTTCTACTTGAGTAATATTATTTTGAAGTAACGTTACTCTTTGTTGAATGCAATTTTTAACTATGTGACCTCCCTGTGTCCTTGGATAGCTATGTTTTCTTGAAAGTAGAACAAAGTGTACGGAAACTAATCTAAACTCAAATACTGAAATATCTGAGCTGAAGCCATGTATTTTTGAGATACTCAGTTTTGCAGTGCATTCACCAATTCGTCCAATTATCTGTTTTTGCCTTCGGATTTCCTTTTACACCAAACCACAGCACAGAGGAGCAGACTTTGAAGACAGGTCCCATAGTCTCCACACCACATACATTACCCATAACCCAACTTCTTACAGAATCCTCCTCCACTGTACCCAGGAGCTCAAGAGTATGTGACAGACAGCATACATATCCTATCTTGTATCTTTGAAAAAAAAAAAA
Source organism: Odontamblyopus lacepedii (assembly GCA_034769755.1). NCBI lineage: Eukaryota > Metazoa > Chordata > Actinopteri > Gobiiformes > Gobiidae > Odontamblyopus > Odontamblyopus lacepedii. The sequence goes on from CM068348.1 coordinate 39,103,295, forward strand.
AACGAATCGAGGACTTATAAGTTTAAAACAAAAAGTACAAAAAAAGCGTTACATCACTCTGCCTTGTCATGGGTTTGGTCTTCTGAATAAATTATATGCTTGATGTCTGAAATCTACCTTACTGTGTGTGGTGTTCATTCATTCATTCATTAATATTAAGATCTATTTCATAATTTGAAGCAGCAGCCATGTGACTGCCTTGTCTGGAGCGCTCCACAGTACGCCATTATACTAGTATTGATACTTTGCAGCTAATATCCAGTGATTTGTGTTATTTCCTGGAGTTTTTAGATGATCTAAAACCTTTTTTTGGTAGTTATTTTTATTAACTGATAAACATCCCACCATAAAAACACACCTCAAGCATAATATCGACTATTTCAATGGGGGTCATCTGAACATTGTTTATGTGATCAAAACATTTTGACTCCCTCTGTAAGATGCAATATTTTACTGTTCCAACAAATGTAACAAAATACAGTGCAAAATCAGGTAAATACACATATTTGGGATTGTCCCATAATCAGAAACTACTGGGACAATGTAAAAAAGGAAAAACTAAATTTGGAATTACATATATTTTTATTGAATATCGTACCAAGAACTATGTCTCTAAAAAATAGGAAAATTATTCTGATGTTAAGCACAATAGTAAAAAAAAAAATAACTGTATCCTGGCTGTGTGTGTGTGTGTGTGTGTGTGATATGTACATGAGAGAGTGAATGTGTAAGTGCAAGTTTATTAATTTATTATTATATATTTATTTATTTTGGTGGGGGAAAAAAGACATTTTGACTCCCATCCAGAAGCCATTTTCAATTTGATAGAACAGGCTTTATCCTAACCTGAGCTGATTAAGTCCAGACCCAAAGGGAAGAGTTTTAATGAAACTGACCTGCCATCATTTAGCTCCTTCCTAACAGCATTATGGGTCATTATGCCCCCATTGAGCACAGGCTGTCTCATTCCTCCCTTTGGGGCTGGACTTGGCCTTGATCGCAAAAACAAAGTCCAGATGACCAACGTTGAACTCATCTCTACCTTGACCCACTCCAGGACGAATGAGACTCCACTAATTTCAATATTTTGCATTTAATTAAATACCAGTTTCTGTTGCTCAAAAATACCTTGAAAAACATGTATACTAGGGCTCCAAACATTAATTATTTTCATTTTCATCAGTAATACACTTTATTTGTAAACCTTCCCTATTCAGAAGCCTTCAGTAAACATATTTCAACCTTTATTTGGTCGATAATGTATTTAAAAAGTCTCAGTGCACAATAAAAAAAATCGTTTGACCAGTTGACTACTTGAAAAATTGTTGCAGTCCTAATTCTTACTGTGCGCAAGGTCATTTCTCCACGGATCTGACCTGTAACTTGGCCTGGTGGCATGCTCTCCATAAAAAAGTCACATAATCTTATATTATTCTATGCATAACAGCTTTTAGACTCCATGGACTTGGTTTTTCATGGCTGTTGTGTTTATTTTGTTTTATATTTCACAGAAAAATGAAGTGTGATGTTATAATTCAAGCAATACCTGCACATATGAAGAACATATGGCGACAAAGATTAAAAACACTAATACCAGTCGTCTCATTAGATTCCACAGAGGCAGTGTGAGGCCATATAAGACCTGATATTATGCATTACTTCAGTTTTTTAACAACTTTAGGCACCTTCCACCTTTGCTACAGCATTTAACATTTTCTTCATTAAAATAATACAACTAAACGGCATAATTTCACATACGAATAAAACAACAGTCGATTCACTGATAAGAGAAGCAACAAATATGAATAAGAAAGCAAAAGCTGAACGTTTTAGAATGTGATAGTGTTGTACAGTTGGGGTTATTTTAGTGGTGAAGTGAAACTGGTGGCACAAATATGACGTCATAAATGGGCAGGAGTGCAAGAAAATTCAGAATGACTGAAACGTGACTAAAACAAAACACAATTCGAGGTATGTTTTTGATGAGGAAACAACATAATCAACAAAAAAAAGTTTGTCCGTTTAGAAAGACAGAGGACGTTTCATTCACTCCTTCAGTATTCTATTGTGTACTGTATTAAAGAAGACATATTGTGCTTTTGTCTGCTCTATAGTTATAATCTATGACACCATGGAACATTATTTTATATTTTGGTGATTTTAAATCGCAGTATAGCCGTAAACTGACTTAATAAAAGAGATAAATCAGGTTACTTTCTGTTGAAAACTTCTGCTGACAGACCATGCAGACTAAGGATCCAATAGTTTCATTTTTTTGTACCAAAATAACTAGGCAATGCTGTTGAATCCTGTGTATCACCAGTCAAGAAGCTAAAATTCTCAAAACAAAGTACAGAGTAGTTGCTGTCTATAGGGGAATAGTGGAAAATACACAGGAGAATAATGATTACTCAAACATGAGTATGAATTATGCTGAAATCAACTTTGATTGTGCAAATTCGAATAGTTCTGCAAGCTATGAAAAGTCAATTTAGCATAACTCTTTAAAAATATAAAACATCTTCATCTAAACATTATTACAGTACAGTCACAGACACTGGCAGCAGCTTGGTTTGGGGCTACACTCCGGGTTGCAACAGGGCTCTAGGCTTGGGTCCCGTCCCTTTCCTATCTGGCTCTCTCCAAACTCCATGGAGGCCTCCAGACTGGCCTTGGCCTTCATGATCTCATCCAGAACCTGTTGGAGATCAGGGCGTTCCTTCAGTGAGAGGGGGTAGTGCTCTGACGGGTCACTCTCCAGGTCGATCAGAAGAGGAGGGTCGTGGAGCTCAACAGGGGCAACGCAGGCAGGGTCCGGTACTGTGCTGCTTTTGGCTGAACCTGGTACAAAATAATGCTCAGTCAGTAGAGAGAGGGCTGGATTAGGTTTATGATTTATGTTTTAGTGTTTGTGTGGGCAGGCAGACCAAACATAGAGAGATAAGCAATTCTGAAAAGTCAGTTAATGGTATTCTTCGGGAGTATACACGGCCTGGCCAAAAAAAAGAGTCAACATCTGGATTTAACTAAGCAAATAGGTACGAAGTTGCTGCAGTTGGTCAGGTTTAGGTTCAGCAACCGTTGAATACCTGAATAAACTGAAGGACCAGGTTATTCCATCAATGGGTTTTTTCTTCCCTGATGGCACGGGCATATTCCACGACGACAATGCCAGGATTCAGCGGGCTCAAATTGTGAAAGAGCGGTTCAGGGAGCGTGAGATATAATTTTCACACATGGATTGGCCTCCACAGAGTCCAGACCTTAACCCCATTGAGAATCTTTGCGCAGCGGTCAGACTCGACCATCGTCTATGCAAGATCTTGGTGAAAAATTAATGCATTTGCGGTGGCATTGTTTTGAGAAGCTTCTGCAATGTCACACGATTTATTTCCATCCAGTGTTGCATTAATTTTTCACCAAGATCTGGACTCTGTGGTGGCCAATCCATGTGTGAAAATGATGTCTGAATCACTCTTTCACAATTTGAGCCTGATAAATCCTGGCATTGTCATCTTGGAATATGCCCGTGCCATCAGGGAAGAACAAATCCACTGATGGAATAACCTGGTCCTTCAGTATATTCAGGTTCAGCTCACCTCATTCTTTGAGCACATACTGTTGCTGAACCTAAACCTGACCAACTGCAGCAACCTCGTACCTATTTGCTTAGTTAAATCCAGGTGGCGACTTTTTTTTGGCCAGGCAGTGTATTTGTAATAAAAACCCATAACTGAATAAAAGCAAGAAAGATAAGTTTAATGCTAAACTTTGGAACATTCCAGGAATAAAGTCTCTAGAGACAAGCAGGTGGTAGATACTGCACAAGAAATGTTAAACGTGTGCCAACATGGTGGCGAGTATGAAGCTGCAGATAAGGTTACTGTCACTGTATTATTTATGTTTTAAATAAAATGTCTTTATTGCGAGCTGATGGTCCATAGACAGGAGTGAAGGTCTACACTAAAAACATAAGCTGCTGCTGTTCACAAGATACTTTGATGTGAAGGTAATTTAAGCAGTTAATCCAAACAAAAACTTCACTAACGTTTTATGGACACACACTAAAGGCACTACCTCATAACAACAGCTGCTGAAACAGTAAAAAAACCTTGTGTACCTTCTGTATAGAAGTTTGCCTTGTATTTCCCCAGCCGTAACGCAAAGAGGCCATGCTTCTTACTTGGGTTTAATGACCAGAACATCATCACATTCCTTTTACTCTGCAAAACAAAATATGCAAAAGCTTGTTTAGCCCTCACAAAAACATGTAGGAAAACTGCACGTAAAGACATTAGTACCTTGCCATGACGGAGGAGGATGTCCGTCATGTCCACTCCATCCAAAACAGCAGGGGGCAGTGTGGCTCCTGACAGTTTGGCCATAGTCGGCAGGATGTCCAGAGTGCTGGCCAGTTCATGAGTAACACCTGACAAAAGACAATGTACACTTAAATATAAGTTAGCAAATATCCCGTGCTGTTTGCTTCTGTGGATGAATAGCATGAAAATGTAGCTCTGAAATGCCAACTTAAAGATTTTTACCGTCTTAAAAATGTGAAAAACTGAGCTAACGCTGAGCATCCTAAATATTAAACATGATTAGGATGAAGTTTATAATCACAAGTTTATAATCTCAGAGAACAGAGCAGAGTTTTGTTGCGGTGGTAAAGGTAAAAACAAATAGCATACATCCTGATTACTGAACAGGAATATGCTTTCAGACAGCACCCAGCGGACATATTTTGAGCTGCTTATGCAATACATCTGAACTGAGGTGTTTTGACATTTGTGTTTGCCATTTCATTTGTAAAAAGTCAGTTCAAATTCTCAAAGTTTTAAAGTGACCAAAAAGACACTTATGACCCATTACCCATTATCCCCCATTAGACTGTGAGCCCTTTTAAAACAGTATAATAACACACTGTACTAACCAGGCTGGATTCTTCCGGGCCAGTAGGCGATGGCGGGCTCCCTCACCCCACCTTCATATGTAGTGGCCTTACCACATCTCAGAAGACCAGCTGTACCTCCACGAGACCTCCGCAACAGCTCAGGCCTAGAACAAAAAATACTACTGTAATAGTTTTCATAACTAAAATATTTGTTGTGTTTTTAAAAAGGTTTTTTATGTTCTAAAAGGAATGCACAACACAAAACTTGACAGGACAAGGCTGTAAAGTAGATCATTCATTTTTAAAGATTTTTTAAAAAATAATCATGGTAACTAATATGAGCACTAGGATTATTGTGCAAGGACTCTGGGTCTCTATGTATATCCTCCTGGGGCCTGTACAAAAAAAGTGTATTGCTATATATATATATATATATATATATATATATATATATATATATATATATATATATATATATATATATATATATATAGTGATTTTCTGTCTATTTGGAGGTAAATGAACCTCAGCATCAAGATTTTGTTCATTTTATTTTTATTTATAATTTTGTAACTTGTCCACTGTAATGGACGCTGGGAACACAACAACTTTTTTGATGATCAACATCTTTGACAAGCTTCTACAGTCGCCTTCCTTTTTTATCATACTGTAGCCACAAACCAACTCCTATTAAGTAAATTTTTTATCCTTGGACCCTAGTTTCCCCACAAAGAGGCTTAAAAGATCGACTGGTTCATTCATTGTCTACTATAAAGGACATAAATGAATGGGTCGGGTCTCAGGAGGCTACAGCCAGTCCTTTGTTGATGTTTGTACTTTGGAATAAAGCTCAGACTTTGAACAAAGAAATTTTACATTTCGTGATCAATCAAATTTGATATTTCTTTTGGATATTTCCAAACCTACGCTAGCGCCCCTATGAACTAACATCAAGGTCCATGACGTCCACCCTCCTGTGGGCTCACCACTCACAGAGGGGTTCATTGGGGGGGTCAGGTGCAGAGGACTGGGCGGTGAACAGCTGCTCCTGCGACCCAGCCGGACAAAGCGGAAGAAGATGAATGAATGGATGGATATTTCCAAACCCTAACTAAACATAATCAAATCCTTAATCCACTTTTGTTTACATTGTTAAATACTAGTAGACTACCAGTCTTAAAAAGATATTTGGGTAGAATACTTTTAAATAAGATATTACGGTTCAACATTTGTATTATTATTCTAAAATTCTTACTATCATGCTGTCACATTTTTAGAACTGTGCTGAGTGGTACGATCAATCCATTTCTGACATTCTAATTCTCTGTACTGCATGATGCCAACACTGCAATATTATTAATACAACAAAACGTAATTAGGGTTAGGGTAAGAAGAACCACAAACCCGTTGTCTGAGGAGAAGAGGACCAAAGTGTTGTTGAGGACCCCGGTCTTGTCCAGGGCGGCCATGATGTCTCCAATGGTGTTATCAAACTCCAGCAGAGCATCTCCAAAAGGACCTCTGGAAGTCCCCCCAGCTGCCCTCACGCCAGCATACTGGGGGTAATGCGTGTGCTATAGGGGCAAAAAGCAACTAGCAGATCAAAATGTAATTTAAATCAAAGTATATCACAATTTGAAAGGTCAGCCTTTAGTAAATATACAGTATTAGAGGTAATATAGAAAGTTAACCTCCTATATTTCCATTGCATCTTAAACTGTGCCAAAATTGGGGTAAAATTGGGGCAAAATTGGGGCAAAGCTGTTTGAGTCCAGTTTAATCCAGGTGTAGACTTGGTTTGGTCCTTTTCTAGTCCTGCTTTAGGCCTGGTCTAGTCCAGCTTTACTTTGCATTTAGTCTATTTGTAAGTAAACAGGACTAAAACAGGTCTAAGTAAGAACTGGGCTCAAACAAGGACCACACAAAGACACCTGTGAATGGACCTTTATTATGGATCTTCAGCTTGTTCACACACATGTAATGGTTGATTAGTGTAGCAGTATTTTCCTATTTCAGTTTTCTCCTCTGTTTATTGCTGACACTCCTGGGCAATTTTAAAGTAAGTACGATGATTTAAATAGGATCTTTTGACAAGCCTAGTGTAGTGTTAAAATAGAACAGTCAGATCTTTATTGTAGACTTGCTTACATGGGATGGATAGTAGAGGAAGAAGGGTTGTTGCTTCTGGGCTGAGGTCAGAATGAAATTAGTTGCAAAGTTGCTGTAAGCCTTCTCCAGCTCCAGGAAGTTGGCCGGTTGCTGTATAATCTTGTCGTTCTTCATCAGTGGGACAGTTACGCCGTCGACATCACACTTTCCAAAACACTTCACGTCCGGAGGAAAGCAGGTCAGGTTTGCACACGGGCCCTGGAAGGAATTACACAACTGTTATGTCAACAAAATATGTGTTATAAATGCATAGATGTAAGAAACATGAACTACCAACCACTTTATTCATGACTAAAACCGTACCTCAGTCTGGTGTTTTATTTAAATGTAAAATGTACTAAAATCACAGCTGATCTGGGCTGCCAGTGCCTCTGTATATAGAGGGCACATACAAGTTTTTCTCATCTCAGTATTTGGACAGGCCAGGCCTCATGGGAAAGCTCAGAACCTCCCATATTCCCTCACTGAGCTGCAGAGGCTGCACTAGCACTGACTGGCTGCAGGTGCTGGGTTCAGGGAGAGAAAACTGAGATCCGAGAGTTATTTTAAGTTGTACAATTCAGCACTGGACCCAAATGAGAGACTCATGAGAGGCTCATTCTGCTTTCTGATCGGGTAATCATCTTAACATCCAAAAAAACAAACATAATTAATGTTCAATGTTTTTGTAATTAAGAATAAATCTAAAGCTAGATTTGATTTGAACGTGTTTACTTTATATCTGTGGACACTGAGGTTTGGTTTATGACATTTAAAAACTCTTACATCTTAAAAAATAGTTATAGTTACTAGTTACTTCTCCCAAAAAGTAACTGAGTTAATAACTGAGTTACTCCACTACAAAAGTAACTAGTTACCAGGGAAAGTAACAATTGCCTACTTTTTTCTTCTTAAGTTTCAGGGCGCACTCACACCTGCACAACTGAACCACGGCCTGACGACATCAGCACACGGCGGTTTGTTTACATGATGTGGAGCAGAGCTATCGCTTTTAGCAGAGAAATTAAGTCCAGCTGCATGAAATATCTATTGAATAGTGAGGCAGATATGAGTCCTGCTGCGATACGCACTCCTCCGTGAGTTTATGGAGATAATAACAGCGCAGAGGAGTGAGGACAGTCGGAAACGAGGCTGCAAAACTTGTCACTTGTCACTGTCCACAGTCCTTATAAGCGCAGATTCACTGTGTTTTAGAGCAGACTTTATTCACTGTTTTTATCGTATGAATGACAGGCAAGTCGGATGACAGCTTCAATGAGTAGCTTCAGTAACGAGCAGTGACGGTGTGTTGGTAATGGCAATGGCATTATGGCGACAGAAAAAAATAGTAGTGAAATAATAATAAAATAGTGAAATAATGTAAAGCCATATTCATTTGTTTTTATGTACAGAAAATGGCAAAACTTTATCTCCATCTTTCAGTATTACATGCAGAACAACAATAAAGGAAAGAATTCATTTCCTTAGAATCATTTTCTTTAGCTAATATTAATATAATGCCTGCTTGAATAAACACGCTGACCTGATCGTGGGAGTATGGGATCCCGAGGAAATGGTCAAATCCATGGTTGGTGGGCAGGAACGTCCCGTTGGCCCCTAATCCCAGGTGCCACTTCCCGATAGCGGCTGTGGCGTATCCCAGTGGTTTTAACATGGTAGCAATGGTGGTCTCATTCAGAGGAAGACCCCCAATAGAGCCTGGGTACAGGACCCCAGGATAGATCCCCGAGCGCGTCTCATATCGGCCGGTCAGTAAAGCAGCTCTGTGGATGGGAAAGAAAAAACATATGGAAATACTGAACACAACTAAAGGGCCCATAACTTACCACTTTCTGATCTATGTTATAATGTGGGGGCCAAACCTCCTTGTCAAGGCCGGGCTCAGCAGGGCTGGGCCTGGTTAGTACTTGGATGGGAGACCGTTGGGAAAATCAAGTGCCAAAGGGGGGCGTCAGTGGCAAAAAGCTGTCGCCCTTAGGCAAGACACTTCACCCGCATTACCTAATATGAAAGTGGTGTGAGTGTGAGTGTTAGTTTTCATCAGTCTGCCCCAGGGCAGCTGTGGCTAGAAAAGTAGTTTAACACCTCTGGTTATTTAATGAATGAATAATGCACCAAAGTGTTAAAGCGACTTTGAGTATCTGGAAAAGTGCTTTATACAAATTATTGTTCATTATTATTATTATTATTATTATTATTATTATTATTATTATTATTATTATTATTATTATTATTATTATTATTATTATTATTATTATTATTAATGTTGTTTCCTCAGGTGCTATGAGTATTGGGCAGCACGCTGCCCCCGCGACCCAGCCGGATTAAGCGGGAGAAAATGGATGGATGGATGTTGTTTCCTTATCAAAAACATAGCTGGAGTTTTGCAAATCTTTTGGGAGCAGGAGTGCCAATGTATAGAGATGGTGCAAAATTGTCATTTTGGGGCTCTTCAGTGAAGGGACCAGTCTCAAATACAAAGTTGAAAAAGCTGAGGCATTCAAAAAGTACAAAATAATTAAAAGCCTTTAATACCACACGGCAAATGTGTTTCGGCCCTTCGGCCTTCATCAGGGCAAACTCGGGATGCATCACAGTGCAGATTTAAACTAAAAGGTGTAGGTGGGTTTGCCCACAGTCCCCTGGTGCATGATGGGACATGTAGGCTGAACAGATTTTAGCTACAAGCTATTTAAGATATAAATAATACAAGTCACAACAACCAATACAAAAAAATACATAGTATAAAAATATATAGTGCAAAAAATACAAAAGTGCTACAGATATAGTACAACGTGTATAATTTGAGGAATATATTAAAGGGCTAGTCAATTTCATGAAGATGTTAAAAATAGGAATTGAGCGCACATTTTAAACTTGTGTTTTTAAAGGAACAGGGAGAAATCTAACTCTCCACTGAGTCCTGGAAAGTGGGTAACCTTGAGAGTGTAAATCCAGTCGGACTCTGTAATAGTTTTTCTGTCTCCTCCTCTTATTGTTTCTTTCTTGTTGTTCAATTCCACGCATGGCCGTAGGATACAGGGGGTTATAGGTCTTTATAGCCTGTTTGTGACTCCAGGAAGAATAGCTGTGTGGGACCACAGCTAATGGAGGTCAAATAAATACAAATGTAAAAATGGCCACATGGGCATTTGAGTCGGTATACCGCATAAGTGGTGTTACTATTAATGATTGTCCTGACATCAAAACTTTGACCTGATGAAATGTCCATGAAAGAGTTAGAATCACATAAAATGTGTACTGGTTACTTCTCCTCAAATGAAGTGCTGGTATGTGGCCTTGTCAAAGCCTGATATTGTCAGATCTCAACTTTATACCTGGGGTCTTGTTTTGATTTGTTCACACATTTAACACACTGCATATTTATTAGAGTTCCACTAAATATGCAACACATCTCTGGGTACGTTTTAGAGGAAGTAACAGCATTATAATATTGGTTAAAGCTCACATGAGTCATATTAGGCCCTTTAAAATATTATAGTCAATAAGTAAGAAGGCCTATGCAGTACAGCTCAGTACTGCACCACAACAATGAAGTTTGGGTGCAGAGCGTATAGACTCACCATTTCCTGTATGTCTCTCCCAACTCTCTACCTATTTTCATGTTGTAGCACTGTTCTCAACATGGTTATAATAAAAAGAAACAAATGTCTCTTTTTTGGATTATCCCAAAAACGTATAGCTAGACAATATTATGGCAATTCATCAGAAATATGCTAAAATGTCTCTGTCAATGTTGTGATTTCACATTCAAGAATTGCACAAAACGTGAATGGACTCATAAGTGCAAAAACAACAAAATGAGATATACATTTTTCAGTAGGCTAGAGGTTGGCTCCCTATTGGTGACATTGTCAAGAGAGCTATAGTATATACATAAATACTATATGAACAGATGAGTCAAACTGGGTTAGAAACTGGTCATGGGTGTTACTGGCAAACAGGTGATTTAGTGATTTATCTGATAAGGCTGTTTCCTCATCTAAAACATACCTAGAATTGGCTTAAGATCATGAGTCAATTAGGAATACAAAATATAAGACCTTTACCTAGAAAAAATGGAGGTGTGAATGTGCCATAGGTAATTCTTGGTCTTGTGTTGGATATTTTCTGACTCCAAAAAATGTCTTAAATGTGATTCATTGAGTGTTTGGGGACAATGCATCCTCCTAATCTCGAGACAGTGCTAAAATTAGGTGCAATGCAGTTATAAAAAATAACTCCAAGCTCAACATTTTACATGAGCATTTGCCCTAAACATAAAGCATAAAGTTCCCACTCACCTGGACGAATTGGTTTGATATTAGATATTTGACACATTCAAAGACACATTTAACTTTTGATACAGATCACCGATTCTTTTCAAACAACTTATGACATTTCTCATGATCATCCAGGGTATATATCACATATTTAGGATAACCAGACGTTCCTATTTACCCAGGACAATCCCAGTTTTGAGCCCTGTATCCCCTGTCACAGCAGGTTTATACAAAACCAGCGATTTGTCCCAGTTTTATACAAGAAATGTCCCAGATGTCCCTATTTTGGAACAATTTGATTTAATCCAGGACTAAACCCGAACTATATCAGGTCTATTTCAGGTATAAACCAGGACTAAGCTTGGGTTAAAATAGGACCATATCAGTTTTAAACCAGGTCTGAACGAGAGGAGCACAAACTGCATTTGCTTAGCCAAAATACAGAAGATTGAACTTCTGTATTTTGTCTCTTAGATTAAACACTGACCCCCACATGAGTTGAGAATTTACAATGCTACAAGCTTTTGTCACAGTTTTATTTATACCCACCATCCTAACCCGAGTGTGTCCCAGTTTTTAATTCTGAAAATCTGGTTACCCTACACATATTCTAAATCATTTTAACTGTATTAACTTAATTTAGCTATATACATAACATAAAATTACAAAATCAAATTAATCTAGATAAATCAAACATAAAATTGCAATGAATTACTTAACATAAAATATTCTAAAATTTAACACAATGGACAAAACCAATCATTTCTTTTTGGTGCACATATTGTTTCGGTCCTGCAAATCTGATGATCCATTATCAACAACTCATTGCACTGTACTTTTTTCTTTTTTTTTTGTACCTGGACGATCACGAGGATGTCACAAGTTGTTTGAAACAAAATCGGTGATGCGTATCAAAAGTTAAATGGGTGTTGAATTCACAAATATGCATTAAATCAGATCATAGTATGATTTTTTATTAAAATACTGTCTTGTGATATACCCTGGATGATTATGAAGACGTCAAAAGTTGGTGATATGATGACCAGACCTGGGACTTTCCCAATTTTGAGCCCTGTGTCCCCCTGTCCCAGCAGATTTATCCAAAACCACTGATTTGTCCCAGTTTTATACAAGAAATGTCCCAGGTGTCTCTATTTTTGACCCATCTGATCCCTGTCAACAGTAAAAAGAAGCATAAATTGCCACAGAAAAGCTGCTTAAAAATGACAACACGAAAATGTGACTATACTGACTGACCAAGTGCAGAACAATTTTCCATAATTACGCACTCGTTTCCCAATTTTATTATTACCAACCAACCCAAACCAGAGACATCCCAGTTTTTATTTTGAAAATCTGGTCACACTACACATGTATCAAGTTAAATGAGTGTCTTCAAACGTGTCCAGTGTCCAATAATCCAATATCAAACCAATTCAGCCGGGGTCTCACCTGGACGGGCTGCAGCCGCCTACAGTGACGTAGAAGTCGGTGAAGCGCAGTCCTCCCCTCGCCAGTTTGTCCAGGTTCGGGGTCACGGAGGAGGGGTGTCCGTAACAACCCAGATCCCCGAACCCGAGATCGTCCGCGAAGAAAAGCACATAGTTTGGCGGCGCTGCGGAACTCAAACACAGAAAGAAGACGCTCAGAAAGACTCTTATTGCGCGCACCATTGTTTCACCCGGTTATTAGACAAGTGTGCAGCGGAGAAAGGAGCAGAGCGCAAGAATAAACAGGGGGAAGCGGACACTGAACTCGTTTGGCTGCATTCAGTTTCATTATAGCCACGTGAGAAACATCCTTGAACCACTATATAGGATTTGGTTTGAGTTTATAGTCTAAATATGGCCTAATTATTGTGCGCGTAAAACAGTTTGGAGAGTTTTCAATCATTTTGTCATTTTCAGGATGTGTTATTATCGTATTCTGCACTTTTCTGCTTCCTCGTGCTGTCACGTGAGCAGAGGTCTCACGTGACTTTTTCCTCACAGGTGAGTTTTACAACATTTTGCAGGATGTTTGGCTTTTGCCTAGAAAATATTTTGTATAGAGTGACCGGTTTACCCAGGACAGTCCCAGTTTTGAGCCCAGTGTCCCCCTGTCCCAGCAGATTGATCCAAAACCAGTGATTTGTCCCAGTTTTATGCAAGAAATCTCTTAGGTGTCCATATTTTTGACCAACTTGATCCCTGCTCACAGTAAAAAAGAGACATAAATTGTCATTTGTTTTGGTAAAATACAAAAAATCAGCTTTAAAACGAGCAAAACACAAAGAAAATGTGACTATACTGGCTCACATGTTAATCATGAATGGTCTCTGCATAACAATTTTCCTTAATATGCACTCGTGTCACAATTTTATTATTACAAACCACCAAAACACAGAGATGTCCTAGTTTTTTATTTTGAATTTCTGGTAATGAGAGGCGTGAAGTATCCCTGAAAATCCTGCTTAGATGTTACCCTGTTAACACTGTCATTTCAACATTTCACTTAAACAGAGAGAATCTTTGCTCATCCTGTCACAGCGTTGAAGAAACGGTCACCCATGTGTTTTGGAATATATGGACATATATGTGTTTGTGCATAAAAAGCTTGATACAAACCTACAACTGAATGTATAGTATGTACTTTAGGGTGTCTTTGAGAAAGCTATTCCCACAAAAAATATGTCTTGAACTTAATCCAAATCAAAATTCCATATACATTTCTGGAAATTTTCTAGTCAAAATCCCAAATTTGTTGTATTTCAGTCCCTCTTGTCCTTTTATATTAATTCTCTAAATGATTACAAATGCCAAAGCCATAGAAACAAAAGCACTTTGTGTGGAATTTGAAATCTAAAATATAAATGTATTATGTATTGTTTTTATGAATTTGTACAATGCTCGTTAGCCTAACAGCATAATTGCCTAAGTCATTTTTTTGGCCAAATTGTGGTATCTGCCTCACTTTACTCTCCTACCACTGCTGCGTCACCCTGCGATCAATGTTGTAGATCAAAAATACCAATGTGCTTGCCAAAAAATTGGTTTTTTCTTGTTTTCCGAAAACATTCAAATATGACTTAGGCAACCATGTTATTAGGCTAACGAATATGCATTATAGTAAAAATGTTATGCATGCTGAGCCCTGTGGACCTGATCTCCAGAGCCTCTGCCAGTGTTACTGTTTGTACTATTGTATATTGCATTGTATATTTGGAAAAAAATAAAAAATAAGCAGGTAATCTTATCACTTGTTTGTTCAATCAAATGCTGCAAAGTAATAAGTAATATAGACTTGAATTTATTTATTTATTTTTTCCCCCTTTCTTTTCTTCAAAAATTTATTTAATTAATTTTTCATTTATTGCACTGACAAACATGCATCTTTGAGTGAGCTTGCATCTCCACAAACCTGACTCTTATTTGACCTAAAAGAGGCCTTTTTTCCATGGAAATGTTGTTCCTTTGGCTCTAACATAACACATAATCATACAAGAGACATGCCACCTCCAAAAAGTAACACTCTCTGTACCTTTATGATCTTACTGACAAACATCTGTTCATTTCAATTGTTGTATTTTATTGCACAGAAGTTGTAAAATTACAAAACATAAACCACAATTAAACATGAGCTACATTATTCATACACTTTTACAGTTAGAAATAGTGTTATACAGTTGTTTTTACCAGGACTGGAATGGTAGTTCTGAAATGATGATTCAAAAAATACACTGACAAGTAAAAATGTACAGTGTGTCAGTTACAGTACAGTAGGCTAGTGCATTTTTATCATACAAATCTGTCATTCAGAGGGTTTGCACAGCCCTGCTCCCATTTCTTTCCTCTAGCTACTTCATACAAAAAGTGTTTTATGTTTTTAAAGCAGAAATGATCAATGTGAATTTAAAAAGAAGATTAAAAAGATGATCAAGTCTTGCCCTGAGTTCAACCAATTAAAAAAAAAACATTTTATTAGCATGCGCAGCAGCTCGGTTTTGGACTGCACTCTGGGTTACAACACGGCTCTAGGTTGCGGTCCCCTCCCTTTGATACCTCGCTCTGGGCAAACACCATGGTGGCTTCAAACTCTGCTTTCACCTGCTTGATCTTCTCCAGCACGTGTTGCACCTCTGGGGACGAGGGCAGGGGGTAGTGCTCAGAGGGGTCCATCTCCAGGTTAAAGAGCAGAGGAGGGTCGTGGGCCTTCAGAACAGCGAACACCGGGCAGTCGGAATCTGGAGTGGTACCGCTGTGAGTGGCACCTGGGGGAAAGATGTAGTATTTTTCATGTATTTCATTTGATTATTTGCTACACATGGGTCTCAGAATGAGAAGACAAAACTCTTCTTCTGAATGGGGAAAAATGTTCAAAATGTTGTATACAGGAAGCTAAAACCCAAGAACAGACTCTTTAAAATGCTTAAAGTATTTAGAACAAAATAAAATAATACATGATGAAATGACATGACATGATGATACATTATGAAAGAGTACTATTTTCATAACTCCAAACTGTACTTTGTATCAGGGTAGCATCTCTTTCGATAAGTGTGGGCTCAACATTTATCCATAAAACCTAAAAATAAAGATTTAGCCTTCAGCGAAAATGCGTGAAAGTGTGTATACAAATTACATATTTAAAAAAATAATGTAAAATGCATCTGTAAATGTTTTCCAGCCAAGGTTATCATTGCCAAAATAACCTTCCTTATTCATATTAAATCTGTGACTAACTCCAAATTCCTCACTGAAATTGCATTATGTTAAACTTGCCAACCGTGCCAACATTTAGAAATGATTTGACATGACATTTTAACAGGGCTGTATAGTTAGGATCAAGAAACTGACCTCTTGTGTAGAAGTGAGCCTTGTATTTCTTATACCGCACAGCGAAAAGGCCGTACATCAGACTGGGGTCTGTGGGGTAGAACATCATCGTCTCACGAGCGCTCTGCAAACAAGAACCAAAGCCTAAATATATGAGATAAACAAGTTGGTTTTAGATGATTAAACTGTCGAAGGAGAGGGTCATGAGGAATGTGGTCTTTGTTTTTGTAGATTTTATTTGTTTATTTTTATTTTGTTATGCCGCTCATGTACATTTTTTTTCATATTTAAATTATATAAATTCATATTTTCAGTTTAAAATTTCAAATAACTGCTTATTGTTGGCTTTTATTTAGCTGGCTGTCAGCTCTAACCAAACTCTGCTATATGTTGTGTGGCTTTCACATACTATACACATAATATATTTCATACACTATAGATAAATATGAATTATAGAAAAAACATATTTACAGATTGGACTCGTTTAAGATGAAAACAAACTGTGTATCCTTCATAAATAAATAAATAAATAAAACATATGCTCAGTGAACAATGCACGGTATTTCTCTTTAACAAAAAATCATATAATTCTTATGAAATAATAAAGTATATTTCCACCTGTCCTTGACGAATAAGAAGATTTGTCAAATCCACCCCGTCCAGTATCACAGAGGGGAGTTTGGCCCCAGCGAGGCTGGCAAAGGTCGGCAGGATGTCCAAAATGCTGCCCAACTGATGCGTCACACCTAAAATACACGAGATGTTTATAAAGTTATAAAGTTATAGGCTGAGTTTAAGTAACATCACAACATCCTAGAATCCTTATAGTTTAAAACTGAGCTGGAGGACGGGGCAGAATCCTATGGTGGAATTAGCTGATTATCAGATAGTAGAATTTTTAAACTGGTTTGTGGTTAAATAATATCTCTGTAATTACTGGCTCTGTTACCCTCTGATCACAACATTAAAACTTGTGGTGCATGTATCTTGGCAGTGTCGTGTGCTGCCACAAACTGACTTTATTATTTGTGAATTTTACAGGTTCATCAACTTTAGCTCACTTTATTACCGCTTCACTATCTTAAGTTATTTTACCATGGCCACGGTCTAAACTGTTGGCCTCCCTGAACTGGCCTTTACCGGACTGATCCACACGAAAAACTGACAGGAAGTTCAACATCTTCTCTACACAAAAGTGAAATGCTGTTTTTCACTGTAGCTTTCAAAAGTGGTGTCATTATTCAACGCCACTGTTTGTTGTCAATACTTCAAACTATGAGATGAATACTGTAGGTGTGGATTTCTATTTTGGATATTTCTTTCAAAAACTGACTCTACCACCTGAGATTTTGGCATAATCAAATTATAAAACATGAATGCTACCTATTAATTTCCTCTGTTTAATAACTGTGAAACTAAAATGTGTAATATTTACTTATGTTATAACATTTGAATATGGATTAGCGTTACATCACATGCTTCATAAAATACTAACCAGGCTTTATAGTTCCAGGCCAAAAGGCAATGGCAGGTTCTCTCATGCCTCCCTCATATGTGGTGCCTTTACCGCATTTCAGGAGGCCAGCGTTACCTCCTTTCGACATTCTCATTAGCTCAGGCCTAAAGTTAAAGAGCAAACAACATTAATTATAAAAGACATGATGCTTCATTTACACATACCAGCTCAGACTTTTGGGGAAGGTTAAGCCCTACCTGCCTCCCAACCATCCCCAATCATCCTGTCTCCCTCCACTGTCTCCCTGTGGTTTTTAGAGTCCAGTTTAAGATTTTATTATTAGGCCCGAGCCCCTACAGGGCGTAGGGCCTATTGCTTCCGCAACGATGATGCCTGGGCGAAGCCCAGGCATCATCGTTGCTAACTGTCTTACGAAGTTCAGCGCGAAGCGCTGAACTTCGTCCCTCGATCGCACTCTCCGTGAACAACAGTATCCTAGCAACCCATGCCGAAGGCATGGGACATGCATATTTGTTCTTGCTAACAAGTCATCGTCAACATTGAGTGAATGGGCGAAGCCCATTCACTCAATGTTGACAAAAGTAGCGCGCCTCCTGTTCCCAAAACACACTCCTGACATCAAGCTGTATCTAAGCCCCATGCCGAAGGCATGAGCCATGTTTACAGCTGCTAAAATGAATGGAAATCAATGGGGGTCAATGGCGGACCCGGCGAGATGGTGAATGACGGGCGTGGCGCCGTCATTCACCAATGACCCCACAGTGACGTGGGAAGCTCGAGAGCTTTCAAAATGTATAATATGTCTTTCCTATGTAAAAGGATATATTGTTTTTGCTAAAATTATTATTATTTTTAGGCCCGAGCCCTACAGGGCGTAGGGCCTATTGTGCTCATAGCGATGATGCCTGGGCGAAGCCCAGGCATCATCGTTGCTAACTATCTTCAGTTCAGCGGCGCTGAACCGCCACTCCCTCGCTCTCACCGTGAACAGCAGTATCCTAGCAACCCATGCCGAAGGCATGGGACATGCATATTTGTTCTTGCTAACAAGTCATCGTCAACATTGAGTGAATGGGCGAAGCCCATTCACTCAATGTTGACAAAAGTAGCGCGAAGCGCTCCTCTCCCTAAAACACACTCCTGACATCAAGCTGTATCCAAGCCCCCATGCCGAAGGCATGGGCCATCTTTACAGCTGCTAAAATGAATGGAAATCAATGGGGGGTCAATGGCGGACCCCGACGAGATGGTGAATGACGGGCGCGTAAGCGCCCGTCATTCACCAATGACCCCACGGTGACGTGGGGAAGCTCGAGAGCTTTCAAAAAATGTATAATATGTGTTTCCTATGTAAAAGGATATATTGTTTTTGCTAAAAAAAAAAAAAAATGTTTCCTTATTTGTTTATTTATTCTTCTTCTTTTTTTTCTGCTCTTTGAGCTCTAATTTGACCCTCTGAACACGCTCAAAAACTCACCAAATTTTGCCCAAAATTCAGAAGTGGCGAAAAATTTGATAAAATATATGTTGCATATGTGGGCATAAAAAAGTGGCGCGACAGCGCCACCTGCAAAAGTCAAAATACATTGCGCCTATGGGAGATGTCCCGACGTAAAGTTTGTCGTACAGTCACGAAATTTGGTACAGACATTCCTCATGTCAAGACAGAAAAAAAATATTATTATGGCCACGCCCCTTGACAAACCAGAAGGCAGCCATCTTGGATTGAAATACAAAAGTTGCTGAGTCAGCATTTTCGCTCACGTCGCATTTGAACGAACTCCTCTGAAGGCGCTTCACCCACAGGGGTCAAAATCGGCGTACATCAACTAGAGAAGTGGGGCATCAAACGATAGCTGAATTTTTTAAATAACTGTCACGGTTTACGCGCGGCGAAGCTGCAAAATTTGTTCAGATTTTTGGCAATTTTCTAACGTCAAAATTTGCTCCCGTTCGGCCATAAAAAGTCCGATTTGGCTCAAATTTGAATCACTTGTAAAACTTTTCTGCCAAAGCCGACTAATTGTGACACGAGCAAAAATGGTGTGATAGCGCCCCCTGCAGGACAGAATAAAATTTTGCATGGACGGTCAAAATTTTAGTTTTTCTAAAATGTACCAAATTTTGTACAAAATTACTTTGGGCCATCTAAATCAAAAAAGCCAATGTAAACCATATGGTATTTTTAACCGTGTTGCCATGGTGATGCGCGGAAGCTCCAATGTTATCCTAATGGGAAATATCAGATAAATTCCCATTCATGAAAAATATTTTACTTTCACAGAATATTCTCAAATTTGGCACAATGACTCTTCATGTCATCCCGATCAAAAAAGTCAATGACAATCATATTGTATAATTCACTGGGTTGCCATGGCGATGCGCCAAATCCTCCATGTTATCCTTATGGGAAAATTTCAACAATTTCTTACTTTTCAAAGTGATATAACGGCTTAATAGTTTAATTGAAGAATGTGAAATTTGGCACAGTGATTCTTCAAGTCAGCCCGAACAAAAAAGACCGGGGGGGCCAAAGTTGTATTTTGCACGGTGTTGCCATGGCGATGTCCCAAAGTGCCCATATTCGTCAATGTTAACACGTCAGCATCTCCAGTGTGTGTGGACTTTATGTGTTTGGTGGCAAGTTCAGCCCAAAGCCACTAACACACAGAGACAAGAGGCTCATCAGCGCCACCCGGGGGAGCGTCGGGTCGGCCGAGTGCGATGCGCGGCCCGCGAGGGCCGTTCGATGCCGCTTGCGGCTTTAATTATTTTTTTTATTTGTTTATTTTTATTCTTTTTTCTTCTGCTCTTTGAGCCCTAATTTGACCCCCTGAACACGCTCAAAAACTCACCAAATTTTGCCCAAAATTCAGAAGTGGCGAAAAATTTGATAAAATATATATTGCATGTATGGGTATAAAAAAGTGGCGCGACAGCGCCACCTGCAAAAGTCAAAATACATTGCGCCTATGGGAGACGTCCCGACGTAAAGTTTGTCGTACAGTCACGAAATTCGGTACAAACATTCCTCATGTCAAGACAGAAAAAAAATATTATTATGGCCACGCCCCCTGACAAACCAGAAGGCGGCTATCTTGGATTGAAATAAAAAAGTTCCGGAGTCAGCATTTTCGCTCACGTCGCATTTGAACGAACTCCTCTGAAGGCGCTTCACCCACAGGGGTCAAAATCGGCGTACATCAACTAGAGAAGTGGGGCATCAAACGATAGCTGAATTTTTAAAATAACTGTCACGGTTTACGTGCGGCGAAGCTGCAAAATTTGTTCAGATTTTTGGCAATTTTCTAACGTCAAAATTTACTCCTGCTCGGCCATAAAAGTCAATTTGGCTCAAATTTTAATCACTTGTAAAACTTTTGTGCCAAAGCCGACTAATTGTGACACGAGCAAAAATGGTGTGATAGCGCCCCCTGCAGGACAGAATAAAATTTTGCATGGACGGTCAAAATTTTAGTTTTTCTAAAATGTACCAAATTTTGTACAAAATTACTTTGGGCCATCTCAATCAAAAAAGCCAATGTAAACCATATGGTATTTTTAACCGTGTTGCCATGGTGATGCGCTGAAGCTCCAATGTTATCCTAATGTGAAATATCAGATAAATTCCCATTCATGAAAAATATTTTACTTTCACAGAATATTCTCAAATTTGGCACAATGACTCTTCATGTCATCCCGATCAAAAAAGTCAATGACAACCATATGGTACATTTCACTGGGTTGCCATGGCGATGCGCCAAAGCCTCCATGTTATCCTTATGGGAAAATTTCTACAATTTCTTACATTTCAAAGTCATAGAACGGCTTAATAGTTTTATTGAAGAATGTGAAATTTGGCACAGTGATTCTTCAGGTCAGTCCAAACAAAAAAGTCCGAGGGGCCAAAGTTGTATTTTGCACGGTGTTGCCATGGCGATGTCCCAAAGTGCCCATATTCGTCAATGTTAACACATCAGCATCTCCAGTGTGTGTGGACTTTATGTGTTTAGTGACAAGTTCAGCCCAAAGCCACAAACACACAGAGACAAGAGGCTCACCAGCGCCACCCGGGGGAGCGTCAGCGCCACCCGGGGGAGCGTCGGGTCGGCCGAGTGCGATGCGCGGCCCGCGAGGGCCGTTCGATGCCGCTTGCGGCTTTAATTTTTATTTATTTTTATTCTTTTTTCTCCTGCTCTTTGAGCTCTAATTTGACCCCCTGAACACACTCAAAAACTCACAAAATTTTGCCCAAAATTCAGAAGTGGCGAAAAATTTGATAAAATATATGTTGCATGTGTGGGTATAAAAAAATGGCGCAACAGCGCCACCTGCAAAAGTCAAAATACATTGCGCCTATGGGAGACGTCCCGACGCAAAGTTTGTCGTACAGTCACGAAATTCGGTACAGACATTCCTCATGTGAAAACAGAAAAAAAATATTATTATGGCCACGCCCCCTGACAAACCAGAAGGCGGCCATCTTGGATTGAAATAAAAAAGTTGCTGAGTCAGCATTTTCGCTCACGTCGCATTTGATCGAACTCCTCTGAAGGCGCTTCACCCACAGGGGTCAAAATCGGAGTACATCAACTAGAGAAGTGGGGCATCAAACGATAGCTGAATTTTAAAAATAACTGTCACGGTTTACGCGCGGCGAAGCTGCAAAATTTGTTCAGATATTTGGCAATTTTCTAACGTCAAAATTTGCTCCCGTTCGGCCATACAAAGTCCGATTGGGCTCAAATTTGAATCAGTTGTAAAACTTTCATGCCAAAGCCGACTAATTGTGACACGAGCAAAAATGGTGTGATAGCGCCCCCTGCAGGACAGAATTAAATTTTGCATGGACGGTCAAAATTTTACTTTTTCTAAAATGTACCAAATTTTGTACAAAATTACTTTGGGCCATCTCAATCAAAAAAGCCAATGTAAACCATATGGTATTTTTAACCGTGTTGCCATGGTGATGCACGGAAGCTCCAGTGTTATCCTAATGGGAAATATCAGATAAATTCCCATTCAGGAAAAATAATTTACTTTCACAGAATATTCTCAAATTTGGCACAATGACTCTTCATGTCATCCCGATCAAAAAAGTCAATGACAACCATATTGTATATTTCACTGGGTTGCCATGGCGATGCGCCAAAGCCTCCATGTTATCCTTATGGGAAAATTTCAACAATTTCTTACTTTTCAAAGTGATATAGCGTCTTATTAGTTTCATTCAAGAATGTGAAATTTGGCACAGTGATTCTTCAGGTCAGTCCAAACAAAAAAGTCCGGGGGGCCAAAGTTGTATTTTGCACGGTGTTGCCATGGCGATGTCCCAAAGTTCCCATGTTAGTCAATGTTGGCACATCAGCATCTCCAGTGTGTGTGGACTTTGTGTTTGGTGGCAAGTTCAGTCCAAAGCCACAAACACACATAGAGAAGGGGCTCATCAGCGCCACCCGGGGGAGCGTCAGCGCCACCCAGGGGAACGTCGGGTCGACCGAGTGCGACGCGCGGCCCGCGAGGGCCGTTCGATGCCGCTTGCGGCTTTAATTTGTTTTTACATCTCTTCATGATCTGGCACCTTCTCATTTATGTGAATTGCTTACTCTGCACACTTCGGTTACAATACTCAGGTCGGACCAGCTGCTTTTAGACTGGCCAAGGACCAGACTCAAAACTAGATAGATACAGATAGATACTCTAAACTCTAAAACTAAGGGCTCTAAACTGTGAAACGTCCTCCTGTTACACATCAGAGCTGCTACTGGCTTTTAACTCAAGTTGTTTTTCTATAGTTTTGTCTGTGTTCTTAAAGGGGAACTCCGGCACGTTTGAAGCTAAAGTCCGTTGCTAGAGGTGATCAAATACTGTCAGAAGCCAAAAAACAGCACAGATCAGTGTTTCCTCGGTGGAGATCTCACTGTGGCAGTGAGTTTGTCAAGGCAACAAACTAGTGTAGTGATGGGGGCAAGTTCTTAACCTCCACATAAAACACCAATTTGCACAGAAGAGGCTTAACACCACTTTCTAACCCATCTTACAACAGCCACGAGTCTAACAAACAAAACGCTCTGCCTGGCTCACTCATTACTGTCTGGAAACGTTATAAAACAACTGTATAAGCAGCCTTAGCATTACATTGTTTATTTCACACTGCACATGCGAAAGCCCCAATCATCAATGTCGTTTCTTATCCTTTATTCATTTATTTACGAAACAATTATATTTTTAAAAAACACTTAAAAAATACAGTCCCAAACCATTTTCTTTCAATAACTCTCAGTTTCTATTCTTCACCGTCAGTTGTCAATCCTCACTTCTGGCAGCTCGAGCCGCTCGCCGCCGCTGGATTTGTCAGTCGAGTCTTTTGGGCTTTCGCAATGCACAGTAGGAAATCAACAAGCTAATGCTAAGGCTGCTTATAAAGTTGTTTTATAACGTTTCCAGACCACTAATGAGTGAGCCAGGCAGAGCATTTTGTTTGTTAGACTCGTGGCTGTTGTCAGATGGGTTAGAAAGTGGTGTTAAGCCTCTTCTGTGCAAATTGGTGTTTTATGTGGAGGTTAAGAACTTGTCCAATTCACTACACTAGTTTGTTGCCTTGACAAACTCATTACCACAGGGAGATCTCTGCCGAGGCAACACTGATCTGTGCTGTTTTTTGGCTTCTGACAGTATTCGACCACCTCTACCAATGGACTTTAGCTTCCGGAGTTCCCCTTTAAGAACACAGATAAAACTATAGAAAAACAACTTGAGTTAAAAGCCAGTAGCAGCTCTGACGTGTAATGGGAGGACACAGTTTCACAGTTTAGAGCCCTTAGTTTTAGAGTTTAGAGTATCTGTATCTATCTAGTTTTGAGTCTGGTCCTTGGGCAGTTGTTTTATAATGTTTCCAGACACTAATGAGTGAACCAGGCAGAGCGTTTTGTTTGTTAGACTCGTGGCTGTTCTAAGATGGGTTAGAACGTGGTATTAAGCCTGAAGGTGTACTTCATATCTTATTTATACTTCCTTTTATCTGATTTAATAACAGGTTTATCAAGTCCAACTAATGCCTGGGACGTAGAGCAACCTTGTACGACAAGGTCACGGTCAAAGCTTATTCATAGCACATTTAAAAACACGTGACTAAAACACAAGTAAACCCAATGAATCAAGGTTAAAGGGGAATTCCGGCACGTAAAACGTAAAGCTTTGTGCCAGTAAGAGAAATTTGTCCTCATGTACTCCTCACCAGATCTTGGTCAGGAGAATAAGACTAATATATTGCGCAGGTATTGGGTTGGTGGGAAAACTCTAGTACCCAGAAGAAACCCACTCAAACACAGGGAGAACATGCAAACTCCACAGAAAGACCAGACTGGAAATAAAACCTGTGCCCTTCTAGTTGAGGTAGAGCTTGCTTGGGGTATGAGATTAAAAAAAAGTATTTATCTTATTATTTTTAGGGATTATTCCAAAAACAATAATGATCTTTAGACAGCATCTGAAAAGTACTCAAACATGCCTACAGTCTTAATTGCAGTTGATGAAACATAAAAAGTAGAATGACTAACAAAAATTAACCAGAACATTTCATTATATTAATAAATTAGACACCAACCCATTGTCAGACGTGAAAAAGATGAGTGTATTGTTGATGACTCCTGCTTTCTCCAGGGCGGCCATGATGTCTCCTACCGTGTCATCAAACTCAGCCAGAGAATCTCCATAAGGACCTCTTGAAGTCCTCCCAGCAGCTCTTACACCCGCATACTGAGGGTAGTGTGTGTGCTAGGAGGAAGACAAGAGCTCCATAGTTTAACCGGCTATTATGAAAGAGGGAGTATTATGCAAAATCCACTTATAGGAGCTTTGTACCATGTTAAAATGTTCCCTCATCAAAAACATGCCTGAAGTGGTTATGTCATCCATGCATACAGTATGTGAATAATTTTGCAATCTAACCCAGGCCCAGTTCGAAGCAATTTATGTTTAGCAATACAATCCTGTCCAAGACTAAGCCCACGTCATCCATGCCTACGCTACAACTTCACAAACTTGATACAATGTGCAGTAGTTTCATTACCAGAATGCACGCTGATTGTGCTGTGATAGCGCTCTGAACTGGGAGTGACTTAATGCAGAGAGCAAAGGAAAGGAGAGACTCAAAAACACAAAACATTTTATCAGCTACCAAATTATCAAAACATTGAGCGGTGACATGGTGATCTAAATACGTTATGTGTTGGCTATTAATACCCAACAGAAGGGTAATACCTCCTCTTTAACTTACATGCGTTGGATAGTAGAGGAAGAAGGGCTGTTTCTTC
Source organism: Odontamblyopus lacepedii (assembly GCA_034769755.1). Taxonomy (NCBI): domain Eukaryota; kingdom Metazoa; phylum Chordata; class Actinopteri; order Gobiiformes; family Gobiidae; genus Odontamblyopus; species Odontamblyopus lacepedii. The sequence continues at coordinate 39,129,247 of CM068348.1, forward strand.
TGGGCAGAGGTCAGAATGAAATTAGTTGCAAAGTTGCTGTAAGCCTTCTCCAGCTCCAGGAAGTTGGCCGGTTGCTGTATAATCTTGTCGTTCCTCATTAGTGGGACAGTTACCGTGCCAACATCGCACAGCCCAAAACACTTCACATCTGGAGGGAAGCAGGTCAGGTTTTTACACGGGCCCTGGGGAGCAGTGGTGGAAAGTTACCAAAACATGCTATAATCGAAAATGCTGTTAAAAAATATGGCTGAATGATGAAAGAAAAAAAGAAAATCACAGTTCAAATCTGTAAACTGCAATGGGGTTGAGTTATCCTTTGCAAATATCCCCTATCCAAAGGTGTTGCTGCTTACCTTGTACTTTAAAGTAGCGCAATATGAAACAAAATTATTTTTGTTACATGATTTCAAAATTTTTCAAAAAAAAAAATTGGCGGCACGGTAGCTGAGTGGCAACACTCAGGCCTCACAGCAAGAAGGTTGCGGGTTCGATCCCCGGGTCGCCCGGGCCTTTCTGTGTGGAGTTTGCATGTTCCTCCCCGTGTCTGGATGGGTTTCCTCCGGGTACTCCGGTTTCCGCCATCAACCCAAAACATGCCCGCACCCCTATGAACTAACATCAAGGACCATGTTGTCCACCCTCCTGTGGGCTCACCACCTGCAGAGGGGTTCATGGGGGGGTCAGGTGCTATGAGGATTGGGCAGCGAGCTGCCCCCGCGACCCAGCTGGATTAAGCGGGAGAAGATGGATGGATTTCAAAATTTTATATACTTTTAACACTATAAAAACAAGGGTAAATTTGGGATTCATGAATAAAATCATACCTAAAATATTACAATTTAATAAAAAAGAACAGTACATTTTTGTATTAATGTGATTTATGTAGCCGCTTGTGAAATGGATTATTGCATTAGCCATTATTGCAACACCAATATTGGGATGTTCATGGGTTTCGACTTCCTGTTTATAGGCAACATTTTGAGGAATTTTGACTAGTCGAAAGAAATACATTATCTAGTCTATGTGTTATGTCTGGGACAAAGGACAATGTATGTACAAATGAAAACACATTTTATTGCTCTGAACCCCATGGATAATGTGCAGCTATACTATGAAGTGTATATGTGAACAAATATGTTCTGAATGCATGTAATGTATTTGTTAATGTTTCAGCGTTTTCTCAAATATCAATGCACCTGGACATGTTTAAAGAGAGTTTGGAGGTTTTAGATGTCATCCATGCATGTCTGAACAATCTTGTGATCTATCCGAGCACTAATCAAACCCTTCTTACAGTGAGCTGTGAGGTTCTGTCCAATACTCAGCCCACAAGTCTACGTCACCCATGCTCCCACTCAACAATTAAATTTACAAAAAGCATGATACAAAACAATACCCCACAGAAGTGTAATACCTCCTATTTAAATACCTATATTTGTCACTATCAGTAAATCTTTTTTTTTTTTCAAAATCATTCAACCTTATGTAATATCTTGTTTGTATAGCTCCACATACCATGTCATGGGAATAGGGAATTCCCAGGTACTCGTCAAAGCCCTGGTTGGTTGGGAGGTAGATCCCATTGGCCCCATAGCCCAAGTGCCACTTCCCCATAGCTGCAGTGGCATAGCCCACAGGTTTAAGCACCTCTGCGATGGTGGTCTCGTTCAGAGGGAGACCCCCGATAGAGTCCGGGTACAACACTCCTGGGTAGATGCCTGTACGGGTCTGATAACGGCCCGTCAGCAAAGATGACCTGCAGAGGAAAAACATCAGAGTAATGAATATTAGGGGCTGGATGTGACAATACAGGACATGATATTGGCTCAGTGAGAACAAAACATGACAAGTTTCCTTCCTCTAAAGAAGCAACTAAATTTTATCACTGCTCCAAAATAATTTAGTAAAAGATCCAAAAAAAATGACTTTTGCCGATATATTGACACTATGATATCGATGATGCAACAAATTTAGTATCACAATATATTGACATTTTCTTGCACACCCCTAAATTATATTGCACACTTCAGATCTCTTTTGTAAATTGTAAATTTCCTCATCTATAATTGTTACAGATTGAAAAAAAAATTAAAAATATATATATACCAAGATGGTTGTGTCGTGGGACAATAATCTGGCTAATGTGGTTTACCTTGCAGCACAAATTCTAGTCCCAACCTTAAATATACATGCTGAATGAGTTTGAGACTGAACTTATTTATTATATTACAAGTTAAGTTATCAATTGAATGGTGAGAACACTTATGTAATTATCAAAATCTTGAATTATTAACTTGAATTATTATCTCTAAGCAGTGGTGACATATTAACCATATTTATCTTCATTATCCTTATGTAACATTCAAAACAGTCTGCAGCCCTGGCTTTGTTCTTTATTGCATTTCACATAATCACCTGTTTTGTTGTTGTAAATAACTGTATAACTGTATTTTTCAGTAAAGCAAAAGGTGGGTAGTTTGAGCATTTTATTTGGTTATAAAATAATTAAAAAAAAAGAAATAGTAGAGTTATTTAACTTTTTGTCGCTACATAAATCCACACATCTTATGTCATATGTTTGATGTCTTCTGTATGTATAATGTAGTACAAATAACAAATGTACAAAGTAGTAAATATTTAGAAACAAAACAGTGAGCGTGAGTGGGAGGATGTGTCCAAACTTCTGATCAATTGTGTAAATAGACTGAAATTGTCAATAAGGGGACAGCAACAATTTTACATTAACCTAAGATGGACTTGATGGTTTATATAAGGTGACCAGACGTCCCTATTTACCCAGGACAGTCCCAGTTTTGAACCCTGTGTCCCCTGTCCCAGCAGATTTATCCAAAACCAATGATTTGTCCCATTTTTTTTTTTTTTTTTTTTTTTTTTTTTTACAAGAAATGTCCCAAATGTCCCCGTTTTTGACCAATCTGATGCCTGCCAACAGTAAAGAGATGCATAAAGTGCCATTAAGTAACACACAGAAAAGCATACTTAAAAGTGACCAAAACAGAAAGAAAATATGACCACTCACTGCTTTTTTCCCTTTTTAAAAAAAGCTAAATCAAAGAAGAAAGATGAGTTAATTATTTAAGTTAGTCATAGATACTAATTTAACTAATAGGATTTGATTTATTATTTTGCTTCAGATATCATTTGATCACAGTTGTTGTTATTAGCAGTATTTTTTATTTTATTTTTGCTATTAGCTGTAAGCCAAGAACAATGGTTGTAAGTCGCAATTAAAGTTCACACTCCTAATCAGTGGTAACTCAAATGTTAGTCATGAATGGATACGTGCATTTCCCTTAATTTCCTTAATTTTATTATTACCAACCACAAACCGGGGGTGTCCCAGGCTGTTTTAACATCTTCACTTTAAAGCAGCACATTACAGAACAGACCCCCGTCCAAGGGCGCTCACCTGGAGGGGCTGCACACCGGGCTGGTGCAGTAGAAGTCGGTGAAGCGCAGCCCTTCCGCCGCTAGCCTGTCCAGGTTCGGCGTCAGGGAGGTCGGGTGTCCGTAACAGCCCAAGTCCCCGTATCCCAGATCATCGGCGAAAAGGAGCACGAAATTGGGCTGAGAGGCAGAGGACAGACATAAGGACAAGATGATTAGAAAGACGACAGCGCAGAAGTTAGACATTGTGAGCTATCCACCCGTGAGGGAGTGAGGCGCTGAAGCAGAAGAGATTTTATAAGAGTTGCGTGCAGAAGAACGGTACCAAAACAATATCACGTGTTACGCGGTACGTTACGTAATTACGCACACTCCCGGAAACGGCGTAGAGTGCTTTATTTTATTTTATTTTATTTTATTTTTTTGTATTATTATATTTTAAAAGCTAAATCAAATAAGAAAGATGAGGGAAGAAAGTAATATGTGCCATTATATGTGCGTAGCGTTGCGTAAAGAATATAAGGTAAGCGTATTATAGGGTAACCAGACTTCCATATTTACCCAAAACCAGTGATTTACCCCAGTTTTATACAAGACATGTCTCAGGCGTCCCTATTTTGGACCAATTTGATTTAAACCAGAACTAAACTAGGACTAAACCAGGCATCTATCAGGTCTAAAACCAGGACTAAGTTTGGGCTAAAAGTTTCAAACTAGGTCTAAACCTGAGGAGCATAAATTGCAATTGTTTAGCCTGTTTCCCTGACCCACAAGTGAGTTGAGAATGGACAATGCTACAAGCTTTTTCCCCCATAATTTTATTTATACTTACCATCCCAACCCAAGTTTTTAATTCTGAAAATCCCTAGCATATTACCCTAGCATATTATAGGTTTGTAGCCTAGCATGCTCAGACCTGGATTCACATGAAATAAAACTGCTTACAAAATCAACCCAATTTCAAGTAGATAGATGCATAGCAAGTATAAGTTGGCAACATGATGACATGATGAATTGGTAGTGTTTAAAGGAGCACTGATGGCATGATCTATCTCCACGTTTTGCAGTATGCAGCTATCTTTATCCATGAAGACAATCAGGCAGCTCCACCAGATCAAATTAGTGAAGGCAACCTTGATCACATAAAGAATAAATGTTTTGGAATCTATTTTTGCAGACTAAATCCATTTAAAGTTAAGATAGACACGTTTGATGCCACACTATGTAATATTGTAGGAAAGTAGCAACATCTCCATGGGAACAGGCAAGTGGCAGATCTCCAAATCAGAGACATTACACTGTGCACTTTTACTTTAGAGATGAGAGAAAATGACTGTACATATGCTTAACGTGCAAACAACTGCTTTACAGATGTGAATAATTGCTTTTTTTGAGTGGTAGCCTAAGTGGGTTATATCGAGATGATGCATTGCAGCTGTGCTTTGAGGACACATCCTTGCAAATCTAAGTGCACTAATCTAAGTAAATACTAGAAGAGAGATTAATTGACACTTCACGTAAAAACTATCCCGAGAACCCATAAGGACTGCCTCTAAAATCACTCCGCTTTAGAAGATCTACTCCTCTGCACCAGCCACTTTCATCTCATCTTTCAAACCACAACCGGCCGCGATCTGTGCAAGAAATCATGACGCAACAACTGAAGAAGAGGGCTACATCCATCTGTCCTTCTTCATCCCTCCATCTTCAGCAGGTGTTCATTTGAATTATGCAAAGACACCAACTACTCCACTCTTGTACGTTTATGCTTTTAATGTGTCACATTCTCATTTTGGGAAAAGAGCAGTGCATTTGGGTCCAATCGCTCTCAGCTTAATACCAGGTAGTGGCCTTGATTAGAGGAGATCATTCAGAGCTGTAATGGTGTGTGAAGGTGTTTGCCAGACAGCTCATTTGAGTGGTGTAAGCACGGCAGAGATTGGCGAGCGACGGAGGAGATGACAGAACATCAGCTGCACCGGTGAGTGTGGGGAGAGAGTGGGAGTGAGTGAGGGGAGAAGAGAGTAAAGGAGGGAGACGGGAAGGATGGGAGGGAAGAGGGAGAGAGAGAGAGAGAGATGAAGGGAGTGAGGCACAGAGGGAGAGAATAAGGGTAGAGGGACGTAAAGAAGCACGGGGTGAGGGAGGGAAAAAGTAAAGGAGGGAGGAAAATAGGGAGCGAGTGATTGAGTGAGAGAGGGAGGACTGATTTGACCTTTTGGGAGAGGAGCAGTGGAAGTGGTCGTCAATGATAAACACACAACAGGGAGGAAGTATCTTAGGGAGCAACAAATTGGCGTTCCCTCTCGCTGTGCACAGAATGGTTGGCAAGAGAATTTATACTTGTGAGACAAAAATTATACTGTTTGTTCGTTGTTTCATGATAATGACTGATTTTCCTTTTTCTCGCTTTGGCATTTAGAAAGAACGTACATAGTGCTCGCTGGGTGGGCCAATTGTAGAAAATTAGTCTGTGTTTGTTGCCTTCATTTTACTAGATTATATTCTTCTGTTCTTTCACTGGTAACACTTTGGTAAGAAGTAATTTGTTTCTTACTCTATGCATAATGAGAAAGAAATCAAGTGACTGCAGGCTGTAGAAAATTCATACCACAGAGATGAACCAGCACAGCAAAATCTGTAATTAATATGTAACAATATTGTGTGTGAAGACATTTTTCATCAGTGAGGTTATACCTTAAATAGCGAATAATGGATGTTCCAGATGTAAATGTCCCACTTAATTTTCCAAATAGACTTTTTAGGAAATGTGAATATCAAAAAGGCATGGCAAGCGTCGTGATAGCTAAGGTCCATAAGTCTTATGGGGTCATTAGCTAATCCTCAGTGATTATCTGGCCAACCAGTACCACGATATTTGACAAAACTTAACAAAGACGAGTGGACCTGGAGCTGTATCCTGTCGCCCTGATTTCACAGGGTGTGATTGACAGACAGATTAACAAACAGAGAGATGCATGCTCTGTTTGGGTCAAAAACAAATGTGGCCACTTGCACATAAAAAAGCTGAAAAATCTACATAAAGGACTGAGAAACAATGCTGATTTTTACAGAATCAACAGTCGAAGCACCAAAGTAATACTTATTTCAGGTAAAAGAATGTATATAGTTTGTTCTGAATGTTATGAGCATTTTGGAGAGGAGATGTCTGTGGTTGGATCATCTAAAATTTTGAGTTTTTATGCTCTGTGGTCCAGTTCGACTCTTCTGGATTCAAACAGAATGTTAAAGAGACAGGCTGGTGTGGCGTTCCCAGTGAGCTTTCAAACCTTTAACATTTAATACTTTTTTAAAGGGAAATCTCACTTTTGGAACCAGACTTTAACAAAGAGGCTCTGCTGAAGTCCACTAATGGCCATTGCTTTTGAGTCAGCATAACCCAAATGCACTCCTTTGGCACTTTTTTGCGCTGTATATTTAGCCTGAAGTCAGCGGTTTTGTCTCACACTTGGTTATCATTCATAATTCATAATTGTATCTGCAGTTTTGCCAGAATGAGAGCATATGGACAATTTTGCCATTTGATTTATACACTGTGCAAAGGTCTTCAGCATAAGAGGAAATACAAAGTACTAGTCCAAGAAATGACTCAATAGTAACATAATTTTAAGTTAATATCATTGGAAGGACAAAACATTAAAATGATGCACAAAACTTGAACTTGGTGCAAGAAACACTAATGTTCAAATCATTTAATACTGTCAACATAAAGCTTTGTAGGCTCACAGTGAGAGTAGTCAAATATAATACTCAAGTAGCGATAAATGACGTCCGAAATCTGCACACAGTATAATTATATGTGGTATTTCCTCTCATCTCAAACATTTTGTCCCAGCAGCTTTCAAATGGTACAGTCTGGATTCATTTATCTAGATTTTCAGTTTTTTACTTAGTTTTTTTTTGTCGGCCAGATTGTAAGCATACAGTTCTCATGTCTACAGATGATATTAACAGAAAGCCCTTTGTAATGCCTCCACAATGAACCAACACCTCTTGTTCAGTTTGTACTTTGCGGTCTCACATTCTTCTGCACATGCTGTTTATGTAGCACAGCAGGTAGCTATCACGACCTAACCAATGGCCTGCTATTCCATTTTCACACAATATTAGCAACCTGAACTTGTGAATTCAACTGTGAAATCTAATTCTGGAGGCTGCTTTACTTGTAAAATATCTGTACTGTCCTGTAGTGGGCGCCATTGTATTATGTTGCTCTCTTTATCCCTTGTCTCTATGAAAAAATGCCTCTCCTTGGTATAATTAGTTCCGCTGGCTTCTGATGTTTAATCATATTTTTATTGCACTCTGTAGGGTTGTCAAAAGAGTAGAAAAAAGATACTAGATAGATAAAGATAGTATCAAAACTAGATCATCTGAGCAGGCATCGATACTAAAAGAAGTCAGAAATGAACCTTTCCTGAATAGCATTAGAATGATCTTGAGCTGTATCAGTACAAATATAAGACCACGTAGAATAGTGTACGTATATTTAATGAATTTACCTTGACGACTGAGGGACTGCATAGAAATAAAACCAAATGGTAATATCAAAGAAAGTCATTTAGTGTTGAAAATCACATTCTGTTGTCTAAATAAGGAGAGTTTTTTATTATCATGGTATCAGAATTGGGATTGAGTATCAAGTCTATTCCTTTGTATTGAAAATCGAGTTTGAGATTTTAGTATCATGACAATCCAATGCATTAAAGAGGGGGTAATTTAATTGTATGGGGTATTAACTGCTAACACATAACATATTTAGATGAATGTGCTTTATAAGTTTAGTTTTTAATGCTCTCAGTTTGTCCATTTGCTTTCTGCGCTAAGTGACTCCCCCTTCAGAGCACAACACAATCAAAAAGCGTGCTTCCCGCCAATGAAACTACACTTACAATCAGTTTTGTTATGTTTTGTGTACAGTTTTGTATCATGGTTATGTATATTAATGGAGAATTGTTGTGTGGTCGCATGGATGATGCAGATTTGTGGGCTGAGCATTGCACAGAATATCACAGCTAACCATATGGAGGGTTCAAATAGGGCTAATAAGGCTGAAACATGCATGGATGACATCTAAAACCTCTTCAGGCATGTTTTTGATTAAGGAGCACTGTTATAACATGGTAGAATTTGCATAATACCTCTTTAAACCCAAAAGGAGAGTCTTAGGGTTAATATTTGTTTGTGACATTTTGGAATACATAACTCAGACAGAATTCTTTGGGCTTTCTTACCAGACAGCAGATTGCTTCTAAATGAGTACAATAGCTATTATTTTCTGATTACATGAGAGGAACTGAGATATTGTAAATAACCATCATACCCAGTGTAATTACAGAGAATGCAAGATTAAAATGAAAAATCTTGCAACTGCTGATAAAGAGGTTCAATGCTGAGGGGAGACATAGTGAGAGAAGCTTAGGGTTTGTCAAGTAAGAAGAATGGGAGGATTAAGCGGTGCGTTCCATGATGAAATGTCATTGTTATTCTGCCTTTTGTGGGTGCAGCGAGGAGAGGGGGGTGAGACAGAGCATCCTGGTGAATAAACTGGAGCTTGCGTTTGGCACAGTGTTGGCTGGCTGCTGGAACCGAACACCAAATTATGCAATGAAATCTAACAGGACCTGGCGGAGGGAGCAACATGAGCCCGAGAACTCATGAATGTTTGAGGGACCTGCCAGGGCTGTGTGCTGCTGTCTACCTCCCCTGCTCCAACTGCACCTGTCACTGTAAGGATAAAGACCGTATTTAACATGGGCTGTTTAGCCATTCCTTAAAGAGGAGCTATTTTACTTCTCTTAGGTAACACATAACATATATAGAGTACCTATTTTTTTTTTTTTTTTACACCAAACCACATCTGTTCACATTACAGTCAATATGGCAAAGCTATTCCCCCCCTTTTCCCATGAGATAATTTGGATGGGGAGCTGCAGCCCATTCAGGAAAGCATGTTAATTTGCAAAAAATGAAAATGAAAAAAAACTATGCAGTTTGTTTTTTGACAGCCTAGGTAATCAGGGTTTGTAGGAATTATATTTTTTGTTCAATAATTTAAAATTTTAGGTATTGGGTCAAAAGACCATTTTTATTGTATGTTCATGTTCTGGTTTAGATCTGGTTTAGTTCAGCCTTAGGCCAGGTCCAGTCCTGGTTTTGACATGATTTGAACTGGGTTCAGTGAGGACACTAAACATAAACATGTAGCATCAACTTTTATGAAGTTCATCTTGTCTTCAATTATGATAGTTAACTTCTTGCTTTCTTTTAATCAGACAACTTGTAAGTGAGATGTATTTACCTCGACATGTTTCTGCTGCTACCTGCGAGCCATCCTCAGAGATGAGGCTGGTGCTCTGTTATGGCTCTGTTATTTTAACACAGCCTTGTTTTGTTCTTCAATAGAAAAAAAACACTGTTCATAATACAAAAGTGGTAAGGGCTGAAGTGGTGAACTACATTTGGTAACCATAGCACTGATATGAATGTAATTTGCTCTTGGTTTCTGAGCTTACAAAACAAAACAGTTCTTGTGTAGCTTTAAAGCTACCATCCCTAATTAGAGTGACCAACCCGGCCCTGTTGCATTCTCACATAACACCACTAGGTGTGATGTCTGTGCCAGCTTTGGCCTGACAGAAGAAGACCGGAGAGCAGAGGTGAGCTTGAACGAGGTGTGTGAACTTTAGAAAATGCAGAGATGCATTAATGTTCATCCCAAAGTGGAACTAATGATTTCCAGTTCTGAACTGGTGGCTGGAGCACTATGTCTTTGCAAGTCACTTTGTAACAGTTTAATATGTAACCTCTGCCTCAAGTACCAGCTTTGTGCAGGTCTTTCATAACCTCCTTGTGTACCTCAAAGGCAGAAAACTTGCTGTGGCAGCTTGCATTTGTGTGTTAAATTGCCAGTGCTTGATTACAGCGCCCGGCCTCTGATATAGTCTGCATGCAGAGTACGAGCTGCCCTTGCTGAACACTTTCCTCCACAGCTGCTTGGTGATATGCAAATGAAAAGGCCCCTGTGCCCCTGTGCCCGCTGCTGTCTTTTCACTCCCCTCTGGCATTTCATCTGCTGCCACACGCCTAAGCTGCTCCCAAACTCACTCTCGCTCTATGCCCCGATCTTGCAGCCGGCAGACGGGGCATAGTGATAGGCTAACAGGCTAACAGTGCAGAGGAGCAGAGGTCCCACTCCCACTCGGATGTTGGACTAAGGAAGAACGGCTGCCATATTTGTTGGTACTAGAGATAACTGGAATATAATGAGAGAAGCTTCCAAAATCAAACTACACGGAGATTCAATCAAACAGCTGAAAGTTATGTTCAAAGATTTGATGATCACATTGCTGTGAAATCATATAAAGATGTAGTTGTATATTTAATATCTTTATGCGTTCTAAATGATGTGGACACCAGGAAGAATTCACATTGTCATAATTTCCGATGGGCATCTTAATAAACAAGCAAATGCATCAAATTGTCTACACTGGTCGATCATTGCACTATGTAACTTTTTTCATGGAGAGTCCGCCACTGATTTCCTCCATGGAGATGTTAGCTTTGCCTGGGATATTTCAAATTATGGCAGTAATATAATCCAGGCATTCTTACTTTCTACAGGCACACAGCTCAACAGATCTGACCTGTACCTGGTGATCCCCTGCTGTGTCCATGGAATTTAATGCCATACTGTGCAATATCCCAGGCAAAGCACTAACAGCTCCATAGAGATAATTATTATCTCTATATAATTATTATATAATATTATCTCTTCTCCAGAAACCACTACGTGATGGCAGATGTGGTCAGTCTGGGAGAACAGCTGATAAGAGACACATCAGAGCAGTGAGCACCTCAGAAGAAGGTGGAAGTACTACCACCGAAACATGTCAGGTAAACAAACAATAGTTTTTACACTATTTGTCTTATTAGAAGAACAGGTGGCAGACGTCCCACCAGAAAAGGTATATAGTGTAACTTCCTCCTGAATGTCTTTTGGAGTATGGTAAGGACTTCCACCTAAGTTCTGCTCATATTTGGCATTTGTTCCACTTTCTTCCTATTCTATGTTATACAGCATATTTGATCACTGTTTTTTATTTTTTATTTGAGTGAAGTTACATGTCGTCCTCGTTCATGTAGTATATTTCAGGGTCCCCCTTGACCAATGACCATTTACAAGTCCGAGGTTGAGAATAACAATAGTGTGTGTACTGTACTGTTCCTGAATTAATACAGGGGTAAGCCATACAATCTATTTACTGAAGCCCTCAATGTTCAGTTAGCATATAAGCTAATTGATTTAGGATATAAGCAGGTTTTAAGAACCCTAGAACACCAATTTGAAACATTTATAAGTCAATCAGCATACAGGAACTGACTAGACTACCGCTGTCTCACAAGTGGATTTGAACAAGCCGTTTATTGCTGTACGAGGTCCATGGCATATGTTAAGAGCAAAGCTTAAAAACATCCGATTAGCACAACGAGATCTAAATTCCTGTAGAGATTCAATTATGCAGGCTCCCAGGGTTAATGTTCCACTCACCTTGAGATGTGCGCCGGCCCCATACGTCCTCTGGGGGCACCAAACCTCCCGCTCTGATTGTAAACAACTCTGTCGGAATTTATTATTATGATCCGTCAGTGTGTAATGGCAAAGAGCCCTTCCCCTCCTCCCGTATTTCCATATTCATGTGAAGGCTACCGCAGCTCATAGTAAATGGTAATCGGGTTTGGTTTTGTGATTTGAATTCTGCCCTGTCATCACTTGTAATTGGAGCAGACACTATAGGGACTCGCCATGCTGTATCATACTGGCTTCATTTTAGAGACTGATTATAAAGCACTTTAAAACTTTAGCAGTGGGGCGCCATGGCAACAATTAGCATGTGAACTGTAACAAAGCGGAAAGCGAGCAGACTACATTACGTTTTAATAGAGAGGAATAGAGATAGGGAGTGTGTCATTCATTTGGGTAGAGGCAAAAGGCTATGTTGTGTCACGATATGGTGTAGAAGATTAACCTGTTCATTTTGCATTTAGAGCTACTTAACAACTGCATAGTATCCAGAGTACACACTTCTTCAATACTATACGAAGATGTGAGTCTGGTCCATAGACCGTATATAAAAATGAACGAAGCGATGTGATATCACCCATAGCGTTCAGCGCCGCTCATGCTCACGGTTACAGGAGCGAATCTGGATCCAGGCTCTATGTTATGAATAGGGTTTTTTTGATGGACAAAATAGCGAAATTCAGGATCATGTAGAGCGGGTTCATACGGACATTTTAAGACCAAAATGACGAGGCTCACTGCAGGAATTACAGAGAGAGAGGGGCGATAAGATCTCAATGTAAGTCAGTGGGAAAAAGGAAGAGAAGGAGCCGGAAGAGCCTCCTGGAGCACTTCCTGTTTGGCACGTGGTGGCTAACGGGTTAGCTATGTCCATTCGTATATATGGTCTATGGTCTGGTCACTGTTGAATCTCCCTGAGCTCAGATAATCGTAATTGGCAGGTGTATCAAAACAAATATGGCAACACTCAGGCCTCACAGCAAGAAGGTTGCGGGTTCGATCCCCGGGTCGCCCGGGCCTTTCTGTGTGGAGTTTGCATGTTCCTCCCCGTGTCTGCATGGGTTTCCTCCGGGTACTCCGGTTTCCCCCATCAACCCAAAACATGCCCGCACCCCTATGAACCAACATCAAGGACCATGACGTCCACCCTCCTGTGGGCTCACCACCTGCAGAGGGGTTCATAGGGGGGGTCAGGTGCTATGAGTATTGGGCAGCACGCTGCCCCCGCGACCCAGCTGGATTAAGCGGGAGAAGATGGATGGATGGATGGATCAAAACAAATATGGCTGTTTCGCAAATGTTTAGGATTTGGGTGTACAAGCTTTCTCATAATGACTGCAAAGTCAGAAAATATTCGTTAAAGAGGGGGTATTACACATTGTTAGATCACTGTGTCAGCTTTTGTTGTTTTGAAAATGCTATATTCACTGTAAACAATGTATGAACATGTTTAAAAAGATTTGTTCTGTTTTGTTTTTAAAGCTCTGAGTCTCCCCTCTGTTTGCTCGCCCTTCAGAGCGACATTATGGAGAATTGTTGTGTGGGATTATGGTAGATCTTTGGGCTGAATCTTGAACCGAATCTTACTGCAAATCATATAAAGGGTTTGACTAGGGGCCCGGAGAGATCTCTAGATTGCTCAAACATGTATGGATGACATCTGAAACCTCAGGCATATTTTTGATGAGGGAACAATGTTATGCCACAGTGATGCTATGGGAGAAAGCTCCAAAAGGTCACCTTTGTATATACTCTCACTTTAATATTTATTTCTAAAATCAAGCATAACTGGGTCAACAAACTGGAGGTCATCCAAGCTTTTAGCACCTCATATTCTTATAAACTATGCTTTCAGTTGAATATTACAGTTTACTTTATTTTAGTAATCATTGTGTGTGTGAAATTTCTGTTATGCAACCTACCATCAGATAACTACTCCAAGGCTTTTCATATTCCCACACTGTTAAGTATAATTTAATTTCCTCTCAGTTTTCTTTTCAAGTTATTTCTCAAGCACACATAGACCTTCAATCTGCAGAAGCCATTACTGATAAATGTTGTCATTTTTTACTAAAGATGTTCGCAGGACCTCTGCAGTTCTGGGATATTTGAATGGCCACTTAAGTCATATGAGCCAAATCAAAACTTGCTGCAGTCTTCATTTATATTCCTATGAAGATAATTGTTTTAGGAAAATATTTTCTCTTAGATTTTACAAAATGATGATTGCGTACCCTCTGAGACTTCATCCGACAGGTACCTCTTATTCGGATGCATTAGAAGAAAATGTCTACTTATATACACGGCGCACATTACACAGTATCTAATAGCATATTCTCAAACATGTGGAAACATCTGCATTACATTGAAAATACAGCCCTAATCGTGTGGTCACAATAGTAACATTTCAAACCAAATTTCAGTACTAAGGAATAGACTCAATACTCATTCACTGATTCTGTTACCACGATGCTAATTTCTTTAGACAACAGAATGTGATTTTCAACATGAAATCTTTCATGTTGAGTGCTTTCGTTTATATTACGATATGGAGTTATATCTTTGCTATTCAGGAAAGGTTTATTTCTGTATGTGAATGTGACTTTTTAGTATAGTATCTAGTTTCCATACTAGCCTTAGTATTGATTAAAGCTGATGTTTGACACTTCTGAGAGCCCTAAATCCTCATGAAGAAGATTTAATGCTTTACTTTGGAACATTCCAGGCAAAGCAAAGACATTTCCAAGACACAAGTGGCAGTCGTCCAGCGGTGGGTCTCGACCAAACTGACTGAGGGTGCATATGAGTTTTTAAGGGGCGCAAAGACGATAGCATCATTAATTAACCTGCTTAAAATGAGGTTGCAATAAGCCTTTTGCACCCCTGTAGACCTGGGCCTGCGGTTGTCCCTCTACAACCGTGCCTGAATTACTATTTTTGCGTGTACCATATAAAAAACTCAAATGTGAATTCATTACATAATTGATAAGGTCCATCATTCCACTATTCAACCACTTTACATCAGTTCTTAACATTGTTTTAACTATTATATTGCAAGTATTCATGTTAATTAATAGGCTGTCCACCAAGAAGGCAGTATTCCTCTTGAAACCCACTGATTACGTCTATACATATTGTGCATTTATAACTTGTATTGTAGCCTGTACCTGATTTCAAGCCAAGAGTCAGGAACATGTTTTAGTTTGAACACCATGACACAGAAACGACAGTGTGGGATAGTGTCATGCTGTTGTTTCTCTGTTTGTAATTGGACTTTTGGCTCCTTTCTTAAATGTATTCACTTCAAAGAGCTTGTTTCATATTTATTTATATGGCAGAAACCAATGTGAGAACTCATTTTATCTGCAAAGAAATGGCCAAGGCTCAGATTTGTTGGAAATGGTTCAAAACTGATAGTGTTTACCCATTGAAATGATGTATAATCAGAAAAAAAAACACTGCACTAAAATAATATAAAATTTGTAAAGTACATTATTACGATATAAAAGATGTTTAAGCAATACTCGTGTTGCCTAATTGTGGCTTCTGTGCTGATTCTCGGGTTGGTTCAGCTTTAATTAGTATAAAAATGCAAACTAATTAGAAAAAGATTCAGTTCTTTTAAAAAAAATCGATCTGGTTCCAGTCATTCACAAATGCCACATCACTGTATTTTATTTATTTAATTTGTTTTTGTTTTCGCCACTCTTGAAAAAGCACCATGACAGAGAATGACAGAGAGTGATTTTTTTGTGAAATCTGATTTTTTTTGCAAGGTCGTTCACGTTTCCAATTAAATGTGACTTGTCTGTGATCTCCAGTGTGAACTTTAAATGCCTTAAAAGTGTCCCACATGAGCAATGGAGGACATGATGTCGTCACACACAGCGCGCGTGCTCAGTGTTTACAGAAGTAGCTTAAACACAGATGCTAGCATTGAGCACCTGGCGATTTTTAAGTTGTTGTCGTAGCACTCTTGTGGAAGGAGGAAACACGCCTTCGCCGCCTTTTTCTATGGAAATAGGTGTCAGAAGTATTCGCATGCATAGGATAGAAATCTGTGCATATTTGGCTGTAGTTGAGCATAGATATTCGTAAACCCTTGAATGAGTCCAATTGTACATAAAATGTGTCGCGTGTATTTTATCCATCAGAATACAAATTGAGTCCTGGTTCAGTCCGTATGTGCGGAGCAAAAGTCCGGCATCTCTGTTCACTGATCCTGTGAAAAAGCTTTGGTCAAATGTCGATCAGTGACACTTAGATCAGGAAAGCCCTGTACCAAGATGGCGGCGGTATTAACACCAAGAGGTTGAACACGAGATCTACCATTCATAGCTATGATGTGATGACGTGTTTTTGACAGTAAAGTCGCGTCTGTGAATTCGTATTCATATTGAAGAAAGCGTAATTGTAACTTTTCATTTCGTAACTGTAATTGTTGATGTCGTAACTTTTCAATTCGTATTCTGGTGGATAAAATACACACAACACATTTTATGCACGACTGGACTCATTCGAGAGTTTACAAATATTTATTTTATGCTCAACTACAGCCAAATATGCACCGATTTCCCAAACATGCACGGATTTCTATCCTTTGCACATGAATACTTCTGGCACCTGTCTCGCTCCATATATTTCAGTGAGCAAACGTGTCAGCGTTTGGCTGTATTTGCTCACAACAAGTGCTTGTTATACAATAGCCGACCTCTCGCTTGTTGATGAGGTGTCAGTCGGGTGTAGGTCAGATGAATGCGACCTGGTGGTTCAGACTGAAGTTGCATGTCAAAAGATCGGATATGTATCGGTTTTAGGACCACATATCCAAGTGGCCTGGCTCGCATGTGAAAAAATTGGATCTGTGTCATCAGACTGTCATTAAAAGATCAGATAATGGTCGTATAGGGGCCAAAAAAATCAGATTTGGATCACCTCAGGCTGCAGTCTGAACGTAGCCAATGTGACCCTGGTGACCCTGTCAGTAGCTTCTGTGTTAATTATTACCATAGGAAATGCTTTGTAAAATGAATAGATAATATTTTACTGTCTCAATGTTATTCTTATTCAGTAAATTCTGAAGAGCATTTGTCGTGATAAGAACACATTCAAATCCGGTACAGACCCTGTGTGCAAAAAGCATCCCCACTTGCATCACTACTCCTTACCTCAACCTCACAAAGAGCATACTTAAACTAGAACAAACCGCTCCTGTTTGCATCCTGACATTATTTGAAGATGTCTTACTCACAAATGAACAGGAAATACCAGCGCCTGTGACGTGTGTGGAATGGGATCAAACTGATGTCAAACGCTGACAAACTCTGGCTCCGTCTAAGGCGCAGCTGAGGGTGAAAACAAACACTTATTCATTAGCAGCCTTGGAGCGAGCTATCCCCACGTCCCCCTCGCTGCTAATGACGCTGTAAACATGAATGAAAGACCACAAAATAAATGAGCCGTCTTAATCACTATTTTCCCATTTGGCGGTTTATCTGGATCAGCTGCTGGTGATGGACATGGCTTCCTTCTCGCCGGCGTTTCCTGGAGCTGCGAACAGATAATGCGCAGTCATTTAGCCGCTGTCAATCATTAGCACCGTTCCATGCATTTATTTCTGATATTCTTCCGTCATGTTTTAATGGGGCTTTTGACGTGCGCCCATAGTATTGCTCATCTGTTCTAATAGTGCGCTAGTGTAATTACATCTAGTTTGAGGAAGTAGGGCATAAATGAAGAGCAAAGTGCCTAATTACAATTTGACTGAATTAGTGCGCCGAGCAATTAGCAAGGGGCTTCAAGGACTGGGTCTTTCCGGCGGTAAAGTGCGCAGTTGTAGTTTAGTCATGCATATATGGCTCACTTACGGGGCTGGCGTGGAGTTTCCATGCTTGTTGGAAGTCATTGAATTATTAAAGGGGATAATCTCAGCCCTAGATAAAGAAGCGTTCATGTGGTCTTTGTGTTCTATAGAATGGCCTTTAGCTTTTGTTCAAGATGCTCGGCTGTTTTCGGCGTGCCAGGGATTCTGTGTGCAAGGTTATGGATCCATGTATCATTCGTTCATTCGTTTTTCAATATAAAACTAAAAATAAGAAAATGAAAAAAACAACTCTTTGCTTCATTATTTGTCTCCAAAACCAAAATGAAAAAACGGATAACGATTCGTTTTTTCAGTTTTTGTTTTTGTGTTTAAATGAGTAATGGAAAAAATGGATAACGGACGTTTCCCGTTTCTCCGAACCAAACTCCTGGTCCTGATATCCACTGTGGAGCGTCTGCGTACAGAGGGTCATTAGCGGACCACCGAGCCGATCGCCAAGACTGGACCAGGGCTGGACCGGGACTGGACCAGGACTGGACCAGGACTGGACCAGGACTGGACCAGGACTCAACCAGGTCTAAACCAGGACTGAACCAGGTCTAAACCAGGACTGAACCAGGAATGAATCAGGTCTAAACCAGGTCTAAACCAGGTCTAAACCAGGTCTAAATCAGGACTGAATCAGGACTGAACCAGGTCTAAACCAGGACTAACCAGGACTAAACTAGGACTGAGCCAGGTCTAAACCAGGTCTAAACCAGGACTGAACCAGGACTGAATCAAGACTGAACCAGGTCTAAACCAGGACTAGCAGGACTAAACTAGGACTGAGCCAGGTCTAAACCAGGTCTAAACCAGGACTGAACCAGGACTGAATCAGGACTGAACCAGGTCTAAACTAGGTCTAAAACAGGTCTAAACCAGGACTGAACCAGGTCTAAACTAGGTCTAAACCAGGTCTAAACCAGGACTGAAACAGGTCTAAACCAGGTTCTGGTTTCAGTCCTGGTTTAGACCTGGTTTAGACCTGGCTCAGTCCTAGTTTAGTCCTGGTTTAGACCTGGTTCAGTCCTGTTTAGTCCTGGTCCTTGTGATCGGCTCGCTGGTCCACTAATGACCCTCTGTAGACACTCCACACTGGATACCAGGACCAGGAGTTTGGTTCGGGGAAACAGGAAACGGCCGTTATCGGTTTTTCCATTATTAATTTAAACACAAAATTGAAAACTGAAAAAACAAATCATTATCTGTTTTTTCATTTTGGTTTTGATGACAAATAAGGAAGAAAACTGTTGTTTTTTTGTTTTCTTATTTTTGGTTTTATATTGAAAAATGAATGAACACAGAATAACACACGGATTGTTATGGTTATTATATTTGATTATTTATTTGGTAAAGTTTGTCCTTGTCTGACCAACCAGTCCCTTTTATATTCTCTTCCATATTGTAGTAGAGCGTGAAAAATGATCCAACCACAATCGCCAATTTGTCACACATGCCCCTCAAACGTAGAAGATATTTCCTCTCAAAAATTCTCATAACATTCACAACAAAATATATAACTTCTTTTACCTAAAAAAAGTAATAATTTGGTGCTTCAGTTGTTAATTCTGTAAAAAGCCACACTGTTTCACAGTCATTTACGTAGATTTTTCTCTTTTCTTATGTGCAAGCATCTGTGTTTTTAACCCGAACAGAGTATGCATCTCTCTGATTGGTTAATCAGCCTGTCAGTCACACCCTCTGAAATCAGGGAGACAAGATACAGCTCCAGATCCACTCGTCTTTGCAAAGTTTTGTCAAACGTGTGGTTTTGGCTGGTCAGGTCACCCTCTCAACCCTCAAGTCTAATCACCAAAGTTTATCCATTTATTCCCCCTACCCCGCTCTAAAACACACACCTATCTCTGCACACTGTCACTTTACTCATGTGTTAGCTGGATACTTAGCCTATCATGAAGCACATCAGACCCCATAGCCTGTAACGGGGGTTCACTCGAGAACACATTGAGATCCCTCGAATCAATTACCAGCCCGCTGCCCACCGACTCCAACCCCATCTCTCAGTGTCACGCTCGATAAAAGCCATTCCCTGTCGGTCCACATTGTCAGTCTGCAGATGTACAAGCGGGTTTTCATTCACTTCGGCCATTTTGTATTGTGCAGAATGAGTCTATTGCTGTAACAAGTCCATTGCAGAGAATTTCACATGAAGGAAGCGTTACGTAATTGGAGCAAGGTAAATTATTCAGATTTTGCCAAGGAAAAAAGAATCTCATACGGATTTATCTTCAGCAGGCAGAGTATTAAAGTGCATAAGACAGGTTTTCATGTTTTTTAAAGTAATTTTGACTTGGTTGATGGCATAGTACTAGTTCTAGCTCAGTTAAAGCGCCCATTTTATGCTGATTTCTGATTTATGCCATAATGTTGTGTCTTCATCACATACCCGGAGTTGTGTTTCCCTTTTGGATCAATAAAGTCTAAGTCTAAGTCTAAGGCATTAGAAGGTGGAACAGAACATTCTGAGTTTTGGATAGACTAATAATAAAGGATTACTGAGGTAACGTCATTATAACACGGCTTAAAATGCACAAGAGTCAGTTTGATGTAACGGAGGCGTAATCTAACAGAGATCATCAAATATATTGCCATATTTTTGTATTAATCTACTAATAACAATTGTGTAATTTAGACACCCTTGTTAACATTATGGTTGTTAGGTAACAGTTTTGGAGTTACCTCCACATAGTGGCTGTCTAATCTGCTGTTGTGTCTAATCAGGAAGTAAAATAATAAACTTCACCAGAATGAAAACAAACTAGGGTTGATTTTAGTTCTATCTTAAATATATTAATGTTTACTATGTGAAAAGAGTCTAACCCATCCCATGTACTTAAAATAATTCTGTTTCATTTAATAGTGAGGGAGGTTAAGATTTGACCTTCCAAAGATGGCGTCTTTTTAAGTGCACAAAACCTTGTCTGTTTGAATATGCTAATGCTGTAGTGTTTGAGACACAGATGATCAATAGCTGTTGTGGCCGCACACAGAGACTGTCAGATTCCATTGGAGGTTTTGATGATTTCAGCGTTTGTTGCCAGAGTAATGCCAGGTACACCGCTCATCAAAGTGAAACTTTTTGAAATTCCAGGTAGACTATTGAGCTCATCAGAATGCTTTTCATACACACTGCATGTTGTGCCAACATACTGTTCTGAAAAATAGATCGATGTACATTGTTGTCATTGCCAAATGAAACAACAATGTTGTTTTGTTGTGGAAAACTCAAACCAGGAAATTTGAATATAAAATAGAGTTTGAACTATGTGTGTGTAAAGCCATCATTTATTGTGAAGGAGCAGTGACTCTACTCTGAGATTTACCGATTTTCTAAAGCCTAAGCCAAAATTATAATATATTTGCTATGACAGGTTGAGGGTTAGATCTTAATTTTTTTTTTTTTATGAAACTTTGATGATGGGGGATCTACTGCCTGCTTGTTTACTTTACCTGGAATGTTTTACAAAATAATGCATTCTTACTGTGCGTGGGCTTGCCTCTCCACAGACCTGATCTGTAACTTGTCCTGGTGATGGAAGAGTTTAATGCCTTAATTTGGAACATTTCAGGCAATGCAATAGTGTCTCTATAGAAGCAAGTAACCAAGCGGTTACTCAGTGCACCTTTATAGAGGTCAGATCTAATTGTTAAGTTTTTTTTAAATACATCAAAAAACGGTCAATTAATTTATTCATGTGCGTGTAGGCTAAGTTTGAACTGGCTACCTTCCTGCTGTTGGGCAGACGCCTAACCCACTGCACCGTTTCTGCAGTTTACTCTTATCAGTGATCAAACACTGACACGTTCACATCTTTAGCTCATACCACTTTGGTCGGTGCTGTTACGTATATTTTATATGAACAATCTCCATGTAGTATATGAACCGTCCAACCTACACATCACCGTTCTCTTTCCTTATGCCAGACGCTCTTGACGCTGATGAGCTGAAACAAGCTGTAGCGCACACAAGGTGACCCCATCAGATCCACTCAGCATTGTTCCGGCTCTCCATGAATACGTTCAATTGGCGTTTTTGGCTCAATTTAAGACAAGATCAATAGGAAGCTTGAGTGCACTGAGAGCAGACTACTAAATACTGCGGGTTTAACTGATATGAATGACAAGTGCTGGCCTTCTGCGAAAGAGCAAAGACAAGAATAGAAAGTCTGTGTTTAAAGTGGAAATGGTTGGACTACTAATTTCTACAAAGGCTGCCACACATTAGAGGAGAATTTCCCTGATTTTGGCTGGGATTTCTTCTCCCTGAGTTCGGGGAGGCGTGACCTGAGCTTTTGTCTTTGTGTGCGAGTTTGAAGCCACTGCGCTCCTCTCGTGTGCGGTGTCAGTGTCAGATCATAACCACCAAACATCAGCAACGCTACAGGGGCAGACGGAGTGATGGACACAGAGACGCAAGATAAAAAGTCAGAATATAGATAAAATAAAGACTTTATTACTCACCTCTCGTAAAGTGGTAAATTTAAAGTGCGGCATCTCATTCACATTATCCATAGAAATTGTCCTCCACAGTTAATGACATCCAGTCCACAACCCTGTTAATCCAGTTTGAGGTGTTCTTTAAAAGTAAAAAAGCCAGAGTAGCTCCTCACATGTGTCTGTTTACATCCACACAGCACATGGATCGAGGTGAAACTGCAGTTGAGCAACAGTGCCGCTACTTCCTGAATCTTTTATACTTTAAAAATCATGTATCTAAAGTATTGCACCACATTTCACAAATAATAACACAGTTTTGACTTGTATCTAACTCGAAGTGCAGAGCTCTGATCTTTTGAACACTTAAGAGTCTCATAGTGAGTGGTTATACTGTCTAAAAAGCTGATGCAATCATGTTCACATGATGTCGTCCGCAGACGTATCCCGCTGCAGTCTTTGCGATCGCAGATTTTAAGTCTCATAAGGTTCTCCTCGTGTCTGTGATGTGCACTTTTTGTTGCATGTTTAAAAATAATTTAAGACCGAAAAATCCTGTAGTGTCGAGGCCTTAACCTTACTTTAAAAATCTGCCTTTTTTGGTGTAGTTTTGGTGTAGTTTTAGTGTAAGTATAGAATTTTACTTCCTGGTTGGATACAGACAGCAGATATGACATACATAAAGGTAATTCTATAATCCATAAATATATATATGGCTAGAAACAATAATGTTAACAAGGGTCAAATTGTGTCTAGATTGCACCTTTATTTAGTGAAATGAATGTTTAAACTGTCAGACAAATACTTTTCGTGCATGTAAATTGTTGCTGCATTTTGAATTTTCAGTGTTAACAATATAAGAAGACATATTTATTATTTTATTATTATTGAATGCACTTTAACTGTGAGACTGTGAATGATTGCACTTTAACATTGAAGCAGTGAATGAATGCACTTTAATACTCAAACTGTGAATGAATGAATGCACTTTAAAAAGGGGAAGGTGCTAGCACTTGATTTAGGTAATAGATGAATGAGACTGCGCTTTAACCTGAACGAGTGGCTCTTGTAAAATGAACTGTGAAACTGAACAATGTATCAGTATTTAGTATATGTATGTTTTATTTTCTGTGCAAACTGAGGACTGCAGATGGAAATTAGCTTGAAAGCTATAATCTGATACAAGTATATTTGCCCTGTGCAAAATGTAATTTGTATACTGTCCTTATAAATAAATAAAAAAAAATAGTTTTTTTCCATAAACTGCCGATTCAGTGATGTAAAACTATGAGAAATATTGACCACAGGTGCTATCCCACCACACCAAGTAGAACAACGTGAAATCCTGTCACTTTAAAGTGGGACTAAACATCTTCCCACAACCTAATTTTCTAAAAGAGCTGCGTGTTTGTAATCAGAAACACCTCACTGTAATCAGGGCATGATGCGTGATGTCACATAGTACAAACTGCAATGGCCAATGGAGGCAATACAGACTTCGATTTAGGCGTTTTTGACCCTACGTTGCCAAAAAATGTCTAGTTTAGTAGCGGATTCTGCGTTTCGTCCCAGTTTAAGTTTACTTCTGTTTAAATAGGTGTTCTGGGTATGTGAGGGGAATGGAGATGCTGGTAAACAGATCAACAATAGCTGAGTGAACGCAAAAGCATTCTTCAATTATTTAGGGTGGTGTGGGTTACCTCTGCGCAAAGAGACAGATTATTCACATGGACAAACCATTCAAAGCTTGTCTATTTTAATGCTCATCCAAAGCAGACCTTAGTGTTGGGACAAAACTAAACTTGATTTTGATGATCCAATACCATTTTCTATTTCTAGACAGTAAAATGTCAGTAAATACAAAAAAGTTTCTTTAAACATGAAAAACACAAGTACTTTATTTGAAACACTTTGCAGCTCTCCAAACTCATTCCCCACTTTCCTAACACATTCTTACATCCTAATTCACTGTGATGAGTTTGTTAGCACTTTTTTGTTGTGGTAATGCTAACAACAATATTCTAACAGTGCACGTTCTGGTTCTCAGAAAAAAAATAAAAATAAAAATTCTGCTTAACTACCGGTACATGGAAATAAACCTGGAACCGTCACTTTAAAATGTGCTCTTATATTTCTTCTGATACAAATTGGTTTATATTATTATTATTATTTACAATATATTAAACATGGTTCTATATATGATATTTCTTCAGTACTGATACTTTGCCAAATTTGTTTTTATATTGTTTTTGAACTTGGCGTGTGGCTTCAGGCATTTGCAATTTTTAGATTGTTTTCACATTTTGGAGAATATAGGTCTACTTTCCATATTCTAGGTTGATGCCTGGAGGAAAGTAGAGCATCCTGCCTACTCTGATCCTGGGAGGACATGTGAGGTGAGGCAGAGCTACTTTTCTGTATATTCAACTGCTACTACTACGGCTACTAAAAGGTCTTTTCCACCGGCACTGTTTAGTACAGCACAGCGCGACATGCTTTGTTTGCTTTTCCACTGGGGCTGGACCTGGGAGCTGTTACGATTTTCCGTAATGGTTTCGGAGCGGTTCAAACCGTGCGGAGCCGATACGACAATGTGACTGCTGTCCACTGATTGGTCAGAGGAAATGTCGTCATATGAGCAACAACGCTCAAGGACCTTTAAATAATTACCCGGCGTGTGTAAAAAACACACCGACAACACGATAACAGCGAACACGTCAACAGAGGATAAACAAGGGAGCAGATTGTGAAGATGGAAGACCAGCGAAAGAAGGCCAACCCCGCTACTCCACCCACTTCCAGGTGGTAATGACTGCATGGAAAACCGTGTAGTACCGTGCTGTGCTGTGCTGTGCTGAGCTGTGCCGGTAGTGTAGTCAAAAAGCCCAATAATACTACCATTAAAACTACTACCTAAGTCTAACTATCTCCTCTATTATGACTACAGCCTGTTTTATCCTCAATCCTTTATACTCAACAACAACTACTACTGCTACTACTATTCTTACTACTACTACTACTACTGCTACTACTATTCTTACTACTACTACTACTACTACTGCTACTACTATTCTTACTACTACTACTACTACTACTACTGCTACTACTATTCTTACTACTACTACTACTACTGCTACTACTATTCTTACTACTACTGCTGCCACCATCATTCCGCTACCAATACTACCGCTACTGTTACTACCATTCTTACACTACTACTACTCACTACTACTGCTCATGCTGCTACTCACTATTCCTTACCACCACTGCACCACTACCACTACTACCACCGCTACCTACTATTCTTGCTACTTTCATCATCACTGCCTACTACCACTATTCTACTACCATCTACCATCTAATACCACCACTCATTCCACCACTACTACCGCCAACACTGTACCTTATGGCTACTACTATTCCTTCACTACTACTGTCACTACCACTACTACCGCTGGCAAAACACTACTATTCCTTACTACCACTACTACCACTACCGCTGGC
This sequence comes from Odontamblyopus lacepedii, assembly GCA_034769755.1. NCBI lineage: Eukaryota > Metazoa > Chordata > Actinopteri > Gobiiformes > Gobiidae > Odontamblyopus > Odontamblyopus lacepedii. Next base: position 39,155,085 of record CM068348.1, read on the forward strand.
TGCTACTATATTCTTCCACTCACTACTACTTCTACTACCTGCTAATACTATTCCTTACTACTACTACTAATACTACTACTGCCATACCATTATCATTCTTACTACTACTACTACTGCTTAACCGCTACCACTATTCTTAATCATCATCACTACTACTACCGCTACTGCCAATTCTATCTCCTTACCACCTACTACCATACACTACCGCTACTACTATTCTACTGCTACTACTCATTCTTACTACTACCGCTTGTTCTATTCCTTACTACTACCACTCACCACCACTACCGCTGCCATTATCATTCCATCATACTACCACTGCTACTACCACCGCCACCACCATTCCACTACTTTCACTACTACCACTACCAAGCTGCTACTACTACTACTACTATTCCACTCATCATCACCATACCGCTACTATTCTACTATTCCACTACCACCACCTACTACCACTGCTACTACTATTCCTTACTACCATACCACTGCTACCACCTGTTAATCAGTCATTACTACTGTTCCTACTATCATCTACTACTGCTGCTACTATTCACTGCCACTACCATTACTTACTACTACTACTGCTGCTGCTACTACCTACTACTTACTACTACACTACTGCTGCCATCTACTATCTCCTACTACCATTCCTTACCACTACTACTACTGCTGCCTAACTACTATCCACTACTATTCCTACCTACTACCACCGCTGCCGCTAATTACCATTCTTACTGGTCACTACTAACTACCACTACTACTACCACCATATCGTCAATCTATACTACCACTACTCACCACCACTACCACCACTGCTACCACCACCATTCCACCACCACCATCAATCACTACCACTACTGCTACCACTACCACTGCTGCCACTATTCCACTACCACTCACCAATACGCTGCCACTACCATTCCACTACCACCACTACCACTGCCACCAATTATTCCATTACCACTACCTACCATCACTTGCCGCTGCCAACTACTATTCCTACCTTACTACTACTACTACTGCTGCTGCTGCTACTACTACCATTACTACCATCATCAACTACTACTACTACTACTGCTACTACTATTCTTACTACTACTACTATTACTACTGCTACTACTATTCTTACTACTACTACCGTTAAAATTACTACATGCCAAAGTCTAACTATCTCCTCTGTTGTGACTACAGCCTGTTTTATCCTCCTTTGTCTATACTCAACTACTACTACTACTACTACTACTACTACTACTACTACTACTACTACTACTACTACTACTACTACTACTACTACTACTACTACTACTACTACTACTACTACTACCATTACTACTACTACTTCTGCTACTACTACTACTACTACTTCTACCTGTTACTAATACTGCTTTCTCCACTACTACTATGACTACTACTATTACTACTACTACTACTACTACTACTACTATTACTACTACTACTACTATTACTACTACTGCTACTGCTACTGCTACTACTGCTACTGCTGCTACTGCTGCTGACAGGAAAAAGTGGAGTGTTAAAATTGACTCTCACAGAATCAATTTTCACATTTTCTCAGAGTTTATATGAGTCCAGTCTGTTCTAGAGTTAATTTAACATTTTTGGAAATGTTAATCTACTGTTCTTAGTACTACTGTGACTACAGCCTGTTTTATCCCTAAACTTTTGTCTATATTTTTCTACTACTACTACTACTACTTCTACTACTACTTCTGCTACTACTACTACTACTACTACTACTACTACTACTATTCTTACTACTACTACTACTACTGCTGCTACTATTCTTACTACTACTACCACCAACTACCACTACCCATTCCACTACTACTCACTACTACCACTGCCGCTACCACTATTCTTACCACTACTACTCACTACTCACTAATACCGCCACTACTATCTCTTACCACCACCACCACTACCAGTTACTGCTACCACCATTCCACTAACTACACTACCACTGCCGCTACCACCATTCTTTACTACTACTGCCACCACCGCCACCGCCAGCTACCATCATTCCACCACTACCACCGCCTACCATCTACCGGCTGCTACTACTACCATTCTTACTACTACTACTAATTACTACTACTACTACTGCTGCCATACTAATTCTTTACTACTACTACATACTACTGCCACTGCCGCTATATCATTCCTTACACTACTACTACTACTGCTGCCACTATTCTTACTATTACTACTAATACTGCCACTACTACACTACTACTAACCATTCCACACCACTACCCACTACACTACTATCAACTACTGTTACTTACTACTACTTATCATCACTACTACTACTACTGCTGCTACTACTAACTATTCTTACCATCACTACCATCACTGCAGCCTACTACTATCTATTCCACTACTACCTACTACTACTGCCGCTACCATTCCACTACTACCACTACCACTACCATCTGCCACTACCATTCTTTGCTACTCACCACCATCACTATCCATTACTATTCTTACTATTCCACTACTTACACTACTACCGCTACCACTATTCTTACTACTACATACTACCGCCGCTGCTACTACATTCTTATTCTTACTACTAATTACTGCTACTGCTATCTCCACTTACTACTACTACTACTACTACTACTACTACTACTACTACTACTACTACTACTACTACTACTACTACTACTACTACTACTACTACTGCTACTACTATTCTTACTACTACTACCATTAAAATTACTACATGCCAAAGTCTAACTATCTCCTCTGTTGTGACTACAGCCTGTTTTATCCTCCTTTGTCTATACTCAACTACTACTACTACTACTACTACTACTACTACTACTACTACTACTACTACTACTACTATTACTACTACTACTACTACTACTACTACTACTACTATTACTACTACTACTACTACTACTACTACTATTACTACTACTACTACTACTACTACTACTACTACTACTGCTACTACTGCTACTACTACTGCTGCTACTGCTGCTGACAGGAAAAAGTGGAGTGTTAAAATTGACTCTCACAGAATCAATTTTCACATTTTCTCAGAGTTTATATGAGTCCAGTCTGTTCTAGAGTTAATTTAACATTTTTGGAAATGTTAATCTACTGTTCTTAGTACTACTGTGACTACAGCCTGTTTTATCCCTAAACTTTTGTCTATATTCTTCTACTTCACTACTACCACTACTACTACTACTACCATCTACTACTACTACCAATACTACTACTACTACTACTACTGCATTCTTACTACTACTACTACTACTGCTGGCAGCTACTATTCCATCAATTACTACTACCACTACTGTTGCTACTATTCTTACTACCAACTACTAATACCACTGCTGCTAATATTCTTACTATTCACTATCACTACATCACTGCTGCCGCTATTACTATTCCACTACCACTACTACCATTGCCGCCACTACTATTCTTACTACCACTAATCACTAATACTGACTGCTGCTTACTACCACCATTCCACTATTCACTACACATACTCACCATACCATCATACTACCACTACTACATTACCTACTACTACTACTTACCACTACCACTACTACCATCATATCATCATTACCATCTTACTATTGCCACCAGCCATTCTTTACTACTACTACACCATCATCAACTACTTCGCACGACTTCGCTTCTGGCCACTACTACCACTACTACTACCATCACTACCACTACCCGGTACCTGCCAACTGCTATTCCATACCACTTCTACTAATCTACTACTACCAACTACCACCACTACTCTACTTCTGCTACTACCTGCCACTACTACCACTTCAACTACTTCTGCTACTACCAACTACTACTACTACTACTATTCTTACTACCACTACTACTGGCTACTACTATTCCTTACTACTCTACTCATCACTACTACTACTTCACTACCTACTTCATCACTACTACTACCACTACCTACTACGCTACTATTACTACTTCTTCACTATCACTATTACTCTACTCATTACTCTACCACTACTTCACATCTAATACAACTACTTTCACTACTACTACTTCTACTACTACTTTCACTACTACTTCTACTACTACTTCTACTTACTACTATTACTACTACTTCTTCTTCATCATCATCACTACTACTTCTTCTATTATTACTACTACTTCTTCTACTACTACTTCTATGACTACTATTATTTCTACTACTACTTCTATGACTACTATTACTTCTACTATTACTTCTACTACTACTTCAACTACTACTTCTACTACTACTACGACTCCTACTTCTACTACTACTACGACTCCTACTTCTACTACTACTTCTATGACTACTACTACTATTACTACTTCTTCTATGACTACTACTACTACTACTACTACTACTACTACTTCTGCTACTACTACTACTTCTACTACTACTACTTCTACTACTACTTTTACTACTACTACTTCTACTACTTCTACTACTTCTACTATTACTACTACTTCTTCTACTACTACTACTACTACTTCTTCTATTATTACTACTACTTCTTCTACTACTACTTCTATGACTACTATTATTTCTACTACTACTTCTATGACTACTATTACTTCTACTATTACTTCTACTACTACTTCAACTACTACTTCTACTACTACTACGACTCCTACTTCTACTACTACTACGACTCCTACTTCTACTACTACTTCTATGACTACTATTACTACTTCTTCTATGACTACTACTACTACTACTACTACTACTACTACTTCTACTTCTACGACTACTTCTACTACTACTTCTACTACTACTTCTACTACTACTTCTACTACTACTACTACTACTACTTCTACTACTACTATTACTACTACTTCTTCTACTACTTCTACTACTACTTCTACTACTACTTCAACTACTACTTCTGCTACTACTAGGACTCCTACTTCTACTACTACTTCTACTACTACTACTACTAGTATTATCTCTCCAGTCTTAAGTCCTGGGCCTGTTTTATCCGTCACCATCAGGCCCACATTTCCTGACAATAACAGTCTTCACGCTTCTTTGCTTAAAGCTGACACTGTAGAAAAAACTCATGATCATTCCAGACGTTTACTGAAGTCATTATAAATCTCCGCTGATTCAGTAAAGAATTTGTATTCAAGATGAACCATTTTTATATACGGTAATACAGCAACCAGTAAGAGTACAGAGTACAGAGAGGAATTTGCATAGAGATACAGTTTCACAAAATGTTGAAAAGAGTGTGCAGAAATACATGATGACCCTTCACATTTTCCTTTTTATAAGAACAGGTTTGCGCTAGACGTCCCTTTTGTTCTGAAATACAGGTAATATGGTCCAAAATAATACAGTATTCAAAGCACTACTGCAGTTTTATTGAATTGGGAGACAGTGAAACTCAAACAAGGACAGTTGTTGAAAATGTTGGAATGAAAAATACTCTGTGTTGTATTTGTGGAGCAGGTTTTAATTTCAGGTTTTAATTGGATTGGATAGATTAGGTACAGGAGTAATAATATACAAATAAAAATATATTGTATAGATCAAAATGATAAAAGCAAAATGCAAACATGTACTGCTACCCGTCATAAAGCCCATACTTTAATTTCATTCTCACTCACACTGCAGGTGGGACTATTAGATTACATAAGTAAAATAAAACATCAGTTTAAAACAAAATGTGATCAAATGTGCACTGTGAAACTTTCTCACCACCTGCTGGCCTCCACGGAGATGTTATGTTTTTTTTATTAATCTTTCTTGGAGGCCAAGTTACATTTCAGATCTGTGGAGAGGCTGGGCTCTTTTTTTTGCATTAAACACCTGTAATTGGACAAATGCAAACTTGGTAAGGTTAAGGTCATAATGTGCAAAGCAATAAGATATGCAGACAAGCAAAACCATGAAAACTACACAGCAAAAAGTAGAGCGTTAAAATTGACTCTCACAGAATCAATTTGAACATTTTCTCATCTTATATGAGTCCAATCTGTTCTAGAGTTAATTTAACATTTTTGGAAATGTTAATTAAATAACACTGAACCAAAATTCCTATTTAACCCCGAACTCCAGAGTTATATTAACGTTTTGAGAGTAAACGGATAACACTTTGTAGGGTTAGCTTGATTTAGCTAAGCAACACACAGAAATGTTTTATTTTTACACTTTATTTAATCAATTTAAGATGAACTTATGTACAAAACCAGTTCAAACTCATCTTCTCTCATGGGAGTTTGAAGTGGTGGGTGGGAGGTGCCAAATTAACACTAAGGGATGTCGAATTAACACTAGGGGAAGTTGAATTAACTTCAACCATATCAACTCTGGCGAATAACTCCAACTTAAACCCCCATTTAACTTTTCAATTGTTAAAATAACACTTTTTGTATTAAAAACAACTCCGAAATACTTTTTACTAACCCTAACCCGCTAATTTTAACACTACAGTTAAACTTTTTTTTTTTTTAATATTACTGTCAATGCACAAACTTTTTTTTAAAGGTGTTTTTATATTCATTTCAGATCTGCTTGGCTTTTAGATTTTGTAAGATGATAAACTAAATGTCAAAACAGTCTCCAAACAGACCCAGACCAGCAGCTCCCATTGATCCCACTCCCCCGCCTGCAGCGACACTATTAATAATGACCGAGCGCTTGTTAACCAACTGTCTTTCCCTTTCCTCCCTTTCTTCCCCTCCTCGCAAACACAAGGGGGGCATTCAGCTCCCCTCTTACCCCCCTGCCCTACCCCAAACGCACACACTACCCCTTCCCTACCCGTCCCGCCACAGCAGTTCAATGCACAGGTATTGTTTCCACTATAGCTACACTAGGATCCTCTTACCGTCTCCTCCATCTCCTCCTCCTCCTCCTCCTCTTCCTCCACGGCGCCCCCTCCACTCCCTCACTCCCTTTCCCCACAAATACACTCGGAGCAGGCAGGAGAGAGAGGCGGGCAGCCCTGTAGAGCAAGAGGCACACGCTACTTCTCTGGACGCTGTACCTAGAAAGCGGCAAGAATTCTTTCCTGACAAGTGCAAGTGGACGCCATTTTGGAGTACTACTACTACTACTACTACTACTACTACTACTACTACTACTACTTGTTGGGTGATGGGGCGCATTGAAGCGGGCTTGGACTTGTAGAGCTCCTCGTTTTCAGGTAGGACAAAGTGCATGTTTTTTTAAATTGGATTTGAAGTGGTAATTTTTTTGTAAATAATATTATCCATAATTGTTCTGGTGTATTTTTACACAATGTGCTAAATTCACCTGTTCACAAACTATAATTTTAACATCTATAGCTATCTAAAGTTGCTTAACAGTTAAGAGATGCGATAGTAGAAATGAATCATGCATACAGACTTTGTAATTAATATATTCATGACTTCAATTCTTTAATATTCAATGAGCATTAACCTTATATGTCCTCCTGCAATAAAAGTAAGGTGTGCATATATTGACTAAAATTTAAACTTTGTGCATATTTCAAATGAACGGGTCGTATTTTTTGCATAGAAGATTTTTTTTTTTAGAATTGTAAAATAATTTCAGCCCTTATTTGAGATTTGAGCTTGTTTACACTTAGCAACTGGTATTTTTCTGTGTTCCACCAAAAAGGCAGGAGTTATTCAAATATTTGTTTAATTGTGCAACAGAGCCAACAATACCTGCTCCGGCCACAAGGGGTCAGTAAAAAGTGGTTTGTAAATGTTAACGAGAGCATTTACCCCTGAACCGGGAGATGTCCAGTTCGAGTAATATCTTTATCCTTGTGAGATAGGATCTGTTGTGTCTGACATTTTGAAAGGCTTGTGTGTACAGTCCTATTCCTTGTTTTGTTTGGTTGAGATATGGGAAATACTGAAATGTATACATAAAGCTTTAACTGTCACTTAAGAGTGCACTTTATGATATCTGCAGGAGCAGTACAAGAAACACAAATGTTCAAATCATTTTATATTGTCAACATAAAGCTTTTGTCATTTGTATACTCACAGTGTCACCAAAACTATCTCTCAAGTTGGAATAAAAGTATGCTGTCCTCTGAAAAGTACAATATTTTTTAAAAGATTATTCACCTAAATGTAACTACCCACCTCTGGACACAACTATGGGGACATATTATACATTACACATACATTATACATACATTATAATACATTTGGCACTCTAAAGTTCATCCCTTTGTTTCAACACAACTTCAATACACAAGTAAAGGAGGGAATTACACACTGTATCCTCTATACATTAAAATCATGGTGTTCCACTGTATAGTCCTACTACTATTTAATATGACTGCTCATGTTGTATTGCTTTTAATAGAATTTTCAAAGTGGTGTTGGGCAAATAAAAGTAGTTGAACAGGAATGCCTGTACACAGCCTAATGTTAAACCAAAGGAGATTTTAAGTTGCTAAATACTAAACTTAAACTCAAAAGTATTCTGACACTATTCAATAATAAATGTAGTTATTTTTTTCTAATGCATCTCTATGGACATTTTGCTTCAAATATGGATGACTTTCGTTACGTTACAGCCTGAGCCGGCTGTCGGGAAAGTGATGATCCAGTACAGATGTATTGTAAAAACAGCTCTTAGGGTCAAAATGAGACAGCTGTAGCATTTTTATCATCTGTGAACCAGGAAGTAATGTTGCACTGTTAGCTTACTAGTTGTTGTTAGCACTGGTGTGTAAAAACTCATCTCGGTGAATAATTACGATACTAGAGAGATGTTAAAAAGGAATAACTGAACTATAAATTTAGGTACAGCCTCTTCAGCAGTAAGTGTGCAAATAGCAATGGCATTTATCATGATATACATTAGATTTTTAACTGCATTAGTTTGCATATCTAAAAAAAAAAACACTCTATTCTCCTCATTTTTCATGCCCCAAAACAATGAAGGACTTTTGATGCAGTGACAATAGACTATCTTGCCTCCTGCATATTCAAGGAAGGTATTACACTTCTGTCTGAATTGCTAATGCATAACATATTTAGATCACCATGTTACCTTTATTATTTTGAAAATGCGATATTCACCAAAAAACAACATATTAAACTGTTAAAATAGTTTAATTTTTGTTTTTCCCCCTGCCTTCCTTCGCTCTCAGTCACTCCCCCTTTGGAGTGCCGCTAATTCAGCTAATGAAGCACACTGCACACATCTAATGAAGCACACTGCACACCCCAGTTTTGTGAGGTTGTGTGTAGAGTTTTATATCCTGCTTTTATGTATTTATGAAAATTGTCGTGTGGGAGCGTGGCTGACGTAGGCTTGGGAGAGAATACGCAAATGTGCATGGATGACATCTAAAACCTCTTCAGGCATGTTTTTGATCAGAGAACATTATAACATGTTAGAAAAGCTCCATTTTGCCTCTTTAAACCTTTAATAGTGTTTGTTTACCTGATACACCCCAGCCCACCTTACCTATCCCTCGTCTCCTGCCCCGGCCCTCCTCCCTCCTCCCGCCAGGCTCTCCATATGTTTTCATTAAGAGCAGAGTAAGGTGAGGCGGGGTCAAGCGCTCCGGCACAGGGCAGCAGGTGCACCGCAGTTTTCCTCTGCCCCTCACAAAGACTTCTTTATTTACTGCCCACTTCAGAGGGGCAGTTAACGCAGTCTGAAAGAGGAAATGAGTATGTTTTATAAAGGTAATGTAAGGAAGTGTGATGGTGTTTCATTCCCGTGGGTAACAATTAGGCCTGAGTAATTTGGGGAAAATGTGCTTGTTACAATTGCACTTTGCTACAAATACATTGAAAAGCATTATGGGATACCCCTTAGACAAATGCTAAAGCAAAGCCTGTATGTCCTCATAAAACTGCCTAATTTCCAGTCCTAACATTCTGTAATTAATTTGTTTTTCATACACATTTTTTTTCAGTTGTCTAAGGTAGTAACATCATCTGTAAATTGAACTACTGCGATTAGATTTGAGATTTATGTGTTCACATTTTAAACAAAAACAGAAATATGAACCGATGAAGTAATACAAGAATCACATTTCAGAAGATGATGCACAGGGTTAGCAGGTGGTGTTTCATACTCAAAGGGGTAAAATGACGAAAGAAAATAGTTTGATGTTTCCTTAAGTAATTGGCAAAAGGTTCTATATATGTTAACTTTTTATAAAATAAGTCAGTATGAATAAGTTAAAGGTGCACTGTGGATGTTTTCTGGTAGCAGGTCGCACCAGTTCTTACTCATTTGGGCTTCTTCATAGTGTAAAGGAGCAGCAGGTCTACTCTAATCTCTTGTTTGAATGTTTAAGAGGGCATGCAGCTATCAGTAGGAATACACTGGCTATAAAAACTGCCTTGTACAGTATTATTATACGATAGTATCGGTCTGTATATGACTTGTTTTCTTGTGAGGGAGCTGTTTTTAAAACATAAGGCTGACAGTGGATAAGAGCAGCTTTAGTGCACTATACACATTCATTTTATCCACCAGCTTATCACCTGCCCTCCCTTCTCTCTTTTGTCTATCTCCTATCTTCTCCTCTATCCTCTCCCCTTCTCTTCCTCTCTATCCTTTTCTCTTTATCTGTGGTTTTTCTTTCTCTGAGCTATATCTCCTCTCACCACCTTCTTTCTGTCCTCACTCATCTCTCTTCTGTGTCTCTTCTCTCTATCACCTATCTTTCCTCACTCTCTCTCCATGTCTTAACCTGTTCTACTTTGTCCTCCTCTTTTCATCTTTCCTTTTTCTCTCACATTCTGCTTTCTCTCCTCTATCCCCTTCTTTCTGTTCCCACTCTCTGTCCTCTCTGCTTATCTTTCTCTCCTCTCTCTTACACCCTCTCTCCTCTTCACCTTTTGTTTGTCCTCACTGCTATCTGTCCCTCCACTCCTTCTTTTCCCCCCTCTCTCTACAGTATCTCTCTCGTCTTCCTTCCCTTCACTCACCCACCTCTTTCTCTTTCACCCTTCTTATCTCTCTCTTCACTTACATCTTTCCCATCCTAACTTTCTCTCTCTCTCTGATTACGTTTATCACCATATCACTGTATCACCTTATGGGAAACGATTTGCGTCCAGACACGTCGTTTCTGTAGCCGCGAAACCGTCTGAAATGCTAGTCATATGCCTAGGTTAGCGTCATGACGTCACGTAAACAAGGAAGTGGAGCATTGTGTATGAATTTGCAGCCACCGATTTCGAGCCGAGCAAGTTGGCAAGCGTGAAAACTTCTTTTCGTGGGCTGACGACGAGGTTCAGTTTCTAGCTACGCTGTTTCCTGTTTGTCGATGGTTTGTTTAAACTGTTTTCCGCAATAGCGTCACATGACCAATGACCGACCGAATCAGGAATGTCGTCACAGTGATGTGGTCCAATAAGTACGGCAACTAGAGCTCCTACGTCAGCGTATCACTGTTTTCAGGCGTCCACACGATGACGGATCAGATCTATACTCAGAAGAATTCGTGGGTACTGACGGCATCAGATCGTTCCGTCTCTGAAGTGATTTTCCATCAGACTAGTGTGGACGAACACTGCATCTGCAATGAAAACGACTCGAATATGTACTAGTGTGGATGGGGCCTATGTCTCCTTTCTCTCACTGTCTCACCCCTTTATTCTAACACATTTTTCTCTCCCCTCCCACCTCTCTCTTCTCTCCCTTCTTTCGCTTTCTCTCTCCATCTCCCCATTCACCTATCTCTCTTCACTTCCCTTCCTCTTTCTCTCTTTCCTCCCTTCACTCTCCACTCTGTCCTGCTCTGTTCTTCACACATGGAGAGTTTGGCCCCTCCTCTCTCCCTCTTTTCACTCCCTTCTTTCTCTTTCTCTGTCTCTCTCCCTCCCTAAAGTTAAGCCCCCATCGGCGCCCCCTCAGATTAGTCTCTGGTACCTGTGCAGCTGCAGCTCTGGGTGTCCTGGCTGGCTAAGCACAGTGCACAGTGAGATAAGAGCTATGGGAGTGCACTCTGCATTCTACACACAGCTCTGGCTCTGTCCACACTCGATGCTTTTGTGCGCCTGGTAAATAGATTCTTGTACCGAGGTAACAGCGACTGGTGGTAGTTTGGCAGGGGTAGTACAAGGACACGGTTTATGTAAATGTTCTGCTTATTGTAGATAAAGATGTAGTGGGGCTTTTATGTTGTCAGAACATCTTAAAGGTACAGTATGTTTCTGGAGGTCTCATATCAATGCATAATAATAATAATAATAATTCCATGGAAATAGGAAGTTAAAACCACACTTTGGAACATTCTTCATGGAGATAGATATGTTTTATGCCATACTGTGTAAGGTAATGGAACAATATTTCTACAGAGGCAAGCAGCATGAGGCCCACCTCCAGGCCAAATAAGAGTCAGGTTTGTGGAGATGCAAGCCCCATGCATAGTAAGAATGCCTTTTTTCTGTATTTTTTATTGTAATAAACGGAACCAAAATTTAAAAAAAAGTTTTTTTTTGGCAAAAAGTTTCATACTGTGGCTTTAATCCGATCCATTCGGGTGTGAAAGACAAATTATAAAGGACAAAATTTTAATTACAGACAGTGTGAGACAAGTGAGCTATTGTGGAATGTACTAAAACATTTCTTAAAACATACAAGTACAGTTACATATTATTGTGGATTATTATTAGTAGCCTGCATACTTGTTAATAACATGCCAGTTATGGAAGTTGGGAAAAGCACTTTTGATTCATCTTGGTAAACTCATCATGGGTAATATATTAATATTTAAAATGAATCAAATTTAAGGCTTTAAAAAGTAAAAAGTACACATGTCAAATATTTTTTACACTATTTTAGAGGTATTTTTAGATCATGCCATTCCAGGTTTATAATTGATAATGATAATGCCATGTAAGCCCAACAAGTTTTTGTGATTTGTACAAATCATAACAATGTCTTCTTTTATGACTGTAACCTGTTGGCTAATGCAATTTGAGAAAGACTTGTGGAGCACAAATCAGCTAAGTCAGTTCTTTATGGTCATATTGTGTTGAAACAAAGCTCAGATTAAAGTCTAACTTGAGAAACCGAGTAGTTGATGACATTAGCTGCAGACGTATCAGTTGTAATGTATGTGGTTGTATTGTGGAGTTTGTATTGTGGAGTTTGTATTATGGAGTTTGTATTGTGGAGTTTGTATTGTGACAGCTACACCTGATGTAGCACATATGCTAAAAGTGACAGTGGTGCTGAGCTCAGGCGGCTGTAAACCTGATGCAAAGTGTGTTTTTTACTCTGAATTATAGATGAGAGGCCCCAACTGCTCATATGTCCACAGCTTTTACTCGCACAGACCCCAGGCTGCACAAAGTTTAAAACAAACCTACACACAAACTTTCATTTTCATTTAGTTTGCTTAGATGTGTTGAGTAGAGTTAAGTGGAAATATAAAGGTATATTTACTTATTTTGGTATAAGCCTACCCTGTAAATAAAATATACACATTTTCCTATGATGCAACAATCTGGGCAAAATGGAAACAGCATTTCTGAGTGCTCAGAGAGTGTTTTTTTCATGAGGGGACAGCAATATAACATGGTTGAAAGCTCCAAAAAGTCAAATTTCCATGTGTCTCTGTAATAGACACGCAATATAAAACTAGTGAGGCTGCAATTTGAGAAGTACATCCTAATTGGTTTCTTTGGTCTTGCTGAAACACTTAATAACTGATGGACAAATCTGTTGTTTGAAGGCAGTTTTATTTTGCTCTGTAGAGAGTACTTTGAAACAAAACCCAATCTCTGAGGATGCACATTGACTGGTCATGACCCCTTTTCATATTTGCACAAAAGAAAATATTCCAATCTCTTGAACGCATCATGCACACAGCCAGACCAATTTAGCCGTCCCCTCTGAGCCGCAGGTTAGAGAGGATCTCTGCTTTCCAGTGCTTCACAGACTCCTCTGTAAATGTGAGCTATGGACAGGTGCAGGTACAAGCCAGTATGAGAGAGACATGGTGGGAATAGTTTAATTGGAGAGACAGGACCCTGTGTCGACCTGTCTGTTGGAGCCACCCTCCCATTTTATGCATTATACAGGCTAACTGAACTTTGAGAAGCCCATTTTGACATTTCACGTTTACTTAAAGGTGTACTGTGTAACTTTACAGGTGGAGGCGTCACCATTTTCTGGTTTCTATGCAGCTATTGTCAGTGCTTTGCCTGTAATATTTTACAGAATGACACCCAATTTATCTTTCTCCATGAAGACAAGTGACGCCATCCTGCAAAGTTACATGTTAGATCTGTGGAGAGGCAAGCCAAGTCACAGTAATACATTAATCCAGGGGTGTCCAAACTTTTTTCTTCAATGGCCACATATTAAAACACAGACCAGCGTGAGGGCCGATCGAGGGTCATAAACTGGTGGTCAAAACAGTGAGTAATTCAGATATGTGCATTTATAACAGGTCTGAATGACCCACCAGACCTTTGTTCATGCTTAGACCCTCAAAAGAACACATTACATTTCAATCAATCAAACTTTATTTATAGAGTGCTTTTCATACAAAAAATGTAACAAAAAGTTAGCTAAATTTGCTTGACCATGGTAAATTTCTAAAACATGCAGTAAAAAATATTACTTGTGGTGGTATGGACCAACTCACCTGGAAGCCTGAGGGCCAAAACTATTGGTCTGAGGGCCACATTTGGCCCCCGGGCCATAGTTTGGACATACCAGCATTAATCCATGCTTAGATAAGTAATCTCATTTACTGTAGTTAGTTCTTAACAGACATGTGCTCTTCTGTGTTTTTAAAGTCTTCCTGATACGTGCATTGCTAAGTTACTAAGCATCTGTAATCTTGACAAAAGCCAATGTCAAACATGCTGGTTGACATTTAAAAAAATGTGCCCCTCAGTCATCGAGGTAGAATCCATGGTAAAAGGAGAAATTCAATTTGTCAGCTGGACAAAAGTTTCAACCTCCTTTTACCATTTCAAAAAACATTTCAAACTGCTGCATGTTCTTCATACATATACACATTATTGGAAGTAATATAAGATGATCCATCCATCCATCCATCCATCCATCTTCTCCCGCTTAATCCGGCTGGGTCGCGGGGGCAGCTTGCTGCCCAATCCTCATAGCACCTGACCCCCCCTATGAACCCCTCTGCAGGTGGTGAGCCCACAGGAGAATATAAGATGATGTACCATAATAAATATGTCCAAGCCCAAAAGTATTTCAAAAACCCACTACAAAGTGTCTTCTGTCCCTGTTAAATCACACATTTTTGAGTCCTTTGTGTGATGTGTCTGAACTCTCCTTTCCCCTTGTGTTTAGTGCAGCCATGAAGCAGCCCATAGCTCTATATTTGTGCACACAGAGGCACTCAAGGCAGTCACTCCCAAACTCTCACCCTTCATCACAAACTACTGGTACTGAAAATGGGATCTGGTATGACCTTGTTTCACCACATGGAAAAGAAATATACTTTGGAACATATACGCTACATGCCACACAAAGATTGGTAGTTTGATGGCAGCTCTGACCCTTACTGTTATCAAGTTATTGGGCAAGACACTTCCCCCACCTTGCCAGTTTGAATGACTCTGGGGTCAAAAGTTTGTGATTAAAGACGCTTTGTCTAGTCAGTTTTATCCCTTCGCTGTCCCCACTATCTTACTGTGAGCAGGGTCACCTTTGCAAAGATCTGACTTGCATCTTTTCCTGGTGATGCCATCTGCTTGTCTCATCGGAAGTAAGTTTTATGCCATACTGTGGAACATTCAAGCATCGCTATAATATCTTTATGGCTACAAGGAGGTTATTAAAGAGGGGGTATTACACTTCTATGGGGTATTAATTGCTAACACATAACAAACTTAGATCACCATGTTACCATGTACCGAAAAAGCCATATTAGCTGAAAATAAGTCATTAACAGTTCACTTTTGCTTTTAACGCTTTAAACCCCCCTCGATTTTCATTCTCCGTTCTAAGTCACTCCCCTTTCAGAACGCTATCACATTACAATCGGCCTGCATCCCGCTAATGAAGGTCCTAAGGTCCTGTAGATTAAGTTGTTGTGTATTATTTTGTATCCTGCTTTTAAATATTCATTAAAATTGATCTGCGGGTTACGTAGGTTTGAGCACTGAACGGCATTGTACAACGGTAAGGAGAGTTCGAATAGTGCCTGGGAGAGGTTGGTAATTTACAGACATGCAAAGATGACATCTAAAACATTTTGAAGCATGTTTTTTGATGAGGGAAAAAGATTATAACATGGTAGAAAGCTTCCAAAAGTCGATTTTGCATAATGCCTCCTCTGCTTACCAGTTGAACCTACAGGTATCTCCTTTAACAAAACGCCCTTGATCAGCATGATTAGCCTCTACCTGCGAGTGAATGACATGTGGCTAGCTCCATAAAGCCTTAAACCTGCTGGGCTCTCTCCGGGGAGGGCGGCTGCTTAGAGAGCCTGCCGCTCTGTAGTCTGCCAGGACCACTGCACCAGCCTCACGACTCACTCCCACAACGACACTAAGGATGCCATCTATGAGGTCAGCCTCTCCTCTGCAGCCAGTGCGAACCGCTGGAACAGGCAGGGGTGGAGTATATAGTGCTGCTTAAAGAACAAGAATGTTCTCAGGTCAAAGTATTGATGCTTTGCGGTGACATCGAGTTGGGGGCGTTCTATGATGCATTTCTATTGGTGGGACGTTCAGCAGTTTCCATGTTGACACAATACACACATTAGCAAACACAGTGAAATAAGTTTTAAGATCATCTGAATACACAAGAAGAAATAGTAAATGGAGTCAATTTTCAGGAGCCTGTGATGAGTATGAGCGTTCATGCACATGTTTAGGTATCTGATTTTCAACAAAAAAGGTGAGAGTGAAATTTTATGTGTGACTTATTTAAAAGCACAGATCATGTCACCTGTTGCAGCTCAGATTAAGTCTAACAGAGCTTCTAACAGACAGCAGTGCTTTCAGTTAGCTTCACAACCCCAGGGAATGTGGATGACATTCACTGCACAGTATCAGTAGTAAAAGTGTTTGTGTACTCAGTTTTAAAATGTAGTTAGTGCTAAAAAAAAGGAATACACAGATACTACTCAGCACTGAAACTGTAGATTGGACTTACTTGGGCAGTTATTGATACAGGATGGTTCAACCCCCATCAAACTTATTTTGTTGTAAAACTGAATACATAATGACAAATAAAGAACTTAATATTTTTCTGAAGTACGACCTCATAGTATAAGTAAACAAGAAGGTCCCATCACAGTTGGATTTCTGTATAATATGGGAGTTTGCATGGTCTCCCTGTCTCCCCCATCACCTAAAATAACCACATCAGACTAATCCTCCCCTCTCAGTATTTGTTTTGGTCAAGATCCTGATATTACTCGCGGATTGGTGCTTGGATTCTGCACTGCGGCTCAGTGATTGTCTCTGCTCCAGACAGTTTGCCCAGCAGCACTAGTTGAAGGATGAGGGAAAAGTAGAAGGAGAATTGACCTCCTATGGGGACAATAAAATGCCTCAATAGTGTACCATAAATGTAAAAAATGAATATAAAAATACAAAATCATACAGATCCCCTCTGTAAATGTGAGCGGGTAGTTTTAATGTATGGGGCTAATTGTGCTCATTACTGAGGCAGTATCAGTGTCTGTAATCTATATAAAGACATTAAAAGGCTGAGTTTCTGATTATGATCAAATTACACAATGGCTGCATGATAAAAACAAGACTAAAAAAAAAAACACAGTTCAGAAAATGAGATTAGTTCATTTTAAATGGTTTTGCAGTGGTCCAAAGTTATTCCTCACTTACATTTTGCATTCTGAGCATCCTGATCATTCACCACAATGAGTCTATAACTCTAAGAGACCAGAATGAGGTTTTGCCGTGACGGTAACGCAAACAACTAGCATGCTAATGTGCACTTCCTCATTATGATTACAATTAAACATTTTATATTTGGATGTAGGCAGAATGCAGTTGACTTATTTTGACCTCAAGAGCTGCTTATACAGTATAACTGCACTGGGCAAGAAGAAGAAGAAGAAGAAGAAGAAGAAGAAGAAGAAGAAGAAGAAGAAGAAGGTGATCTGGGATTAACATGAAGAGACAGCAGGATGTGAGGAAGCTCCATCCATACAAGATCTGTGCTTAGTTCTTCAACATGTTTGGAACAACCTAACAGCCCAGTTCCTTCCAAAACTGTCTGCAAGTAAACCTAGAAGAACTGATTTTTGATTAACACTTCCACGTTTGAAGCATTCCTAGTTCACAGCATTTTTTCCACACCTGCCTATAACTTTTGCACAGTACTGTACATCATTTTTGGTGTTGTATCATTCAATTTCAGTAGATGCAAATTGCCAGATCTTCTCTCCTTTTTGGCGTAAAATATTAAGAGCCAACCATCAGAACCACTTCTATTTTACTTTGTGGTCATGCTTCTGAAAAAGAGCAGATAACCTATTAACCACTCTCCCACTGAATGACTCATGTCCCTGCACAGCCATCTTGTTAGACCTCAGTAACAAGACAATATGCTTGCGACCATTTAGCTCCTCTAAAATGTCTGCCAATTAGCGTAGCAATTAGCGGCTAAAACCTATCATACTTAAACGATGTGTGGGGATTTCGCTTTTAGCTACATCTATCTTTAAACACCTGCTACAGTCCAAATCAGACTGTTTTGGGTCTTATATGGTCCCGTCGGGCTCAGAGACAGTAGAGTATGCATAAAATGAAGAGAGGTGGTAGTTAAAAGTAGTTAAAATTGTACTCAAGTAAGTGGAACGTTACTACAAAGTTATATTACTCAAGCAGAAATAGTGGCTCAAGAAAAGTAAAAAAGTATTTGGGAAAACTACAACTAAAGTAAGAGTAACTTAAAGATACATTTTCAAGACGTAACATCTGATTTATAATTTGAAGTGAATGTAATTAGAAGGACAAAACATTAAATAATGCACAGAATCTGCTATTTGTTAAGGATAGACACAAAAATTACGGTATATATCGGAAGAAGTTGTCCAAGAAATACAAACGTCATTTAATACTGACAACATAAAGCTCTTGTCACTTGTAGACTTACTCACAGTGGGAAGAGTAACCGAAGTTATTACAGTTATGTCGGTGTGATGGTGAGCTAATTAACTTTGTTACCACACTCTTCATCAGGTGATGAAGATGATCTGACCCCAGCGTGCAGTAATATGCAGACAGGATACAGTCATTACAAGTGCAGGGAGTGTGTAAGCTGAGCTTGGGGCTTGCGCACTGCATAAAAAGTGAATGGGTGTCAAGAGGACAGAGACGCGACGCACTACAGAGCAGAGATAAGGAAGTAGTTAAGCACTAAGTCACCTTCACTTTTGGCAGACAACACGTATTTATGGAGTGATATGGTGTGTGTGGGCAATAGAAAGGGGACGTTGGGATATGTGTCTCATAGCGAAAAGGTTGCAGGTTTGATTTCCAGTCTGTAGGGTCTTTCTATGTGTTGTCAGTTTGTTGGATCCATGTCTGGGAACTGGTTTCTCCTCATCTACATGACACACACATATGGCTAATGCTCCTTGATGCTCCCCACCCTGGGGAGAAAGGTTTCCCCTGCAGCAGCAGAAGGATGGGTCAAATACAGGACATACACTGCAGCAAGAGCGTGTGCTCAAAGAATGAGGTCAGCTGAACCTGAATATACTGAAGGACCAGGTTATTCCATCAATGGGTTTTTTTTTCCCTGATGGCACGGGCATATTCCAAGACGACAATGCCAGGATTCAGTGGGCTCAAATTGTGAAAGAGTGGTTCAGGGAGCAGGAGACATCATTTTCACATATGGATTGGCCTCCACAAAGTCCAGACCTTAACCACAGTGAGAATCTTTGGGATGTGCTTTGTGCAGCGGTCAGACTCGACCATCATCAATGCAAGATCTTGGTGAAAAATGTGCTGACCTCATTCTTTGAGCACACACTGTTCCTGAACCTGGATGTGACCAACTGCAGTAACCCCGTACCTATTTACTTAGTTAAATCCAGGTGGTGACTGTTTTTGGCCAGGCAGTGTATTTGTATGTTATCTTACTGTATGTTATCTTACTTTATCTTAACATTATGGTGGCTAAGTGGTGTGCTTAAAACAGGGCTATCAATGCCTTTGTTACTACTGATACTTTACAGCTAAGGTCATCAACATTCCCCAGGGGTGTGATGCTAACTGGAGGCACTGCTCTCTCCCCAGCCTGATGTCACATCAAAGTATCAATAAATAATTCCTTTCATTCATACACGGCATTAATCTTAACTCAAGATGCACACCACCTCATTCCTATATTTACGATATTTCAGTTTCACTTATACTAACAAAAAAGTATCAGTTATATCAGCTGGTTTCACACAGTAGAATATCCAGTAATTAAGAAGAGACTTGTGGCAGAGTGGTAAACAACACCACATCTCAGGCCCTATAATACAGTACAATCAGGGCTGCTTGTATTTTATTCAGGAAACTAATAGCTACTAGAAGAACTACAATACTACTACTACTGCTACTACTACTACTACTACTACTGCTACTGCTACTGCAACTACTACTACTACTACTACTGCTACTACTGCTACTACTACTGCTACTACTACTACTGCTACTACTGCTACTACTACTACTACTACTACTACTACTACTGCTACTGCTACTGCTACTACTACTACTACTACTACTACTACTACTACTGCTACTGCTACTGCTACTGCTACTGCTAATCACCACTACTACCAACCACTACCGCCAATACCAGCTACTACTGCCACTAGCAGCTACCGCTACCACCGCTACCACTGCCAACTGCTACTACTACTACTGCTACTGCTGCTACTACTACTACTACTACTACTGCTACTGCTACTACTACTACTACTACTACTACTACTGCTACTGCTACTGCTACTACTACTACTACTACTACTACTACTACTACTACTAATAATAATAATAATAATAATAATAATAATAACTAGGAAGAAATATAATAATAAGATAACATGCATATAGTACATTGCACACATGATTATACAGATTTACAGAGTATTCAACACATCAGCTGTAACTGTATGGTTTCTATAGCTATTCTTTAACATTTCATTGCTTGTCAGCTATTATAGATACATATTTGGATCATAGCAAAAACATGCAGTGCATCATATATTCCACTGATGTCCTTCCAGTCTAATGTGCAGAAAACTACTCCGCTAACAAGGCCCAGAGTATAGCCTTGCATGAAGAATTGAACAGTATAAATTACAAGTGGATTTACTACCATCACATATAGAGACATATAGAGCAGTTGCATAAGGTGATAGTGTTGATGCAGTGGTGTTGTTTGGTTTTGTAAGAACTGGAAAAACATGTCAGGATGATGCAAGCTACGTCTGAAAGAAAAACGTTCTCTACTGAAGCCGGCTCTTTGAATGTCCTCCTATGTAATATAAAGAAATGCATTTGCTTTTGTATGTGGAGATGAGATGTTGAGATGATTTTTTGTTCAGAGTGATACCATTAAATATTAAAATTAAAATAAAATAAAACTTACACAAACAAAGCAATACACGTAATATCTGTTACATATTGCTGCTTGATTTGGGAGAACTGTATTTCATTGTTTTTAATCTGACAATGAAAATAAATAAATCTAAAATAAATAACTATAAATTTTACATAATACTGTGGGGAATGATAGAAGTCAGGTTTGTGGAGATGCAAGCTCAATCACAGCAAGTTTTTCAGTAAACACAACCAAATTGAAGCGTTTTTAGTCTCTATTTTGGCTAAAAAGTTATATACTGTGGCTTTAACCAATCACAGTATGGAAGTGATGTAAGTTAAGTCAAAATGATGAGAAGAAAAGTTGAAATTATGAGATAAAAAGTCAAAATTATGAGATAGAAAGTCATAATTATGAGATAAAAAGTAAAAATTATGAGATAGAAAGTCATTTATAAGTTAAATCAGTATCTCTGACCCCACTGAGCCTCAGTTTTTAACGTTATGTGAAACTGTTGAGTAGTAAAATGGACCAAATCACTTCAAGGTTTTTCAAAAGCTTTACAATTATATCACACAAGCGACCGGTAAATTTACCAACACGTTGTTGGGTCGTCAAGGAGCTTTGATAGTTGGTAAACTTGGTCTTTGAGTGGTCGCGAGTGAGAGAAACATAAGCACGTCCTATCTCGTATTTTGGCTTTTTATCTCATAATTATGACTTTATATATCATAATTGTGACTTTTATCTCACAATTTTGACTTTTTATTTCATAATTATGACTTTATATCTCGTAATATTGACTTTTTTTCATAATTTTGACTTTTTATCTCATAATTTTGACTTTTTATCTCATAATTATGAGTTTGTATCTCATCATTTTGACTTAACATAACCATCTTTTTTTCTTTTACTGGCGGAAATAGGCTTCCATAAAACAGAAAATAATGTATCTGTACTACACAGTTGTAATGTCCCCAGTTTTCAACCCACTGACCCTCTTTATAAATCCAGACAGTCTGCAGAATAAATGAACTGTAAAGAGCAGTCCACTGTAAGCATGGGGCATAGTAATAAAAAACAGGGCACAGGTCAGTGAACTTAAGGCTTTTCAGTGGAAGTTAGTTTGCTCTACATATTTTCTGGACTAAGCAAACAGAATAAAATTGTGCAAGTGAAATTGTCCCTAGATGGATACTTGAGCTACACAAGTACACAAGAGCAGTCGCATTGTTCGGAGTCTCCATTGGCTCGGTACGTTGGCTTTGTGCTGAAAGATTTGGCAGCTCTTACAACATTCAGGAGACATGTTTTTACAATATTTGGTTTGTTTAATTAGCACTGCCATGTTAATTTTGTGTTATAATTATTTTCTAGGACAGACGCTTGGAGATTTTAACCTGATTTTGGCAGTTTGGGCTGTTTCACATATAAAGTTACAGCTTATTGTAAAATGTTGTAATGTAATGTTAAAATCGACATTGCTTTGCTACTGTGCCCAAACGGACTATTATTATATTTAATAATTTATTATAAGTTATATTTATAGTTTATATATTATATTTAATATTATATTTAACATGGCATTTGATTTATAGTTGGTGGTTCGATTTTGACTACTGTTTTTGTGTCCTTGAGCAAAACATTTCATCCATGTTGTTCTCATATACAAAAAAAAAAAAAAAAAAAAAGGTTAATAACGCAATATTCCACCACCTGTTTTTTGCTTTCCCTGGAATGTTCCACAGTGTAGCATTAAACATGATTGACTCCATGGAGACTTCATGTTATAATTCAGATGTCTGGAGATTCATGTTTTAGCAATAAAAACGCCTGCAATTGCATAGATACAAAGGTATAGTTAAATGCCATACTGTGGAACATTCCAGGTAAAGCAATGACATCTCAAAAGACACAAGACCAGAGGTTACATATTGCATCTTTAATATAAAAGTTCTAGTGACATATGACAGTGATTGTTCCATATTTGACCGACTGAATTGAAGTTTGGGGAAGTGCTCGTAAAACTTATGTTAATCCAGTTTTCCTCTTACAGAAAAGAGCTGTTGAAGCATTAGAAATGTTTTACTTTGTGTGAAAAGGGGGCAGATATTACAAGTTTATACTTCTTTCTGCTCCTTTTCATTCACATTGATGTATCAGTATAGTTATCTTGTATTCATCTTTCATTAATCCAGTATTATTATATCTTACAGAGATGTACATTCTACACTGAAGACAAGCCCCTTTTCCCTAACCTTAACCACTATGATTTCACCTTCAGCGACCTTTAACAGACAATGAACTTAGGCAGCAACTGATAGAAAGTATGTAGTGTAATGAAGTGTTTATAAAGAAAACTAGTGAAAAATGGTGAGTTACATGTCGGTAGAAGGGCATCCTGGTAGAGGTCTTGGGGTAGGTGTGCAGCCCGACTCTCTTGATTGATTGTGTTTTGCTAATAAGTTCATTCAAAGTAATACAGGTCTAAACCAAAAGTAGTTTATAAAAGACTGTAGCCTCCCCCCGGTTAAACTCTGTAGACGCTGGCCCTGGTCTGTTTGCCTTATCAGAGGAGGCATTAATGGTTAACACGGTGAAGGTCGTGTGGCAGGATTACATAGGGCCGTGTCCGGAGGTGCTCTGGGTCTCTGCGCTCTAGTTCAGCCTATAGCCTCCTGTAGATCCAACTCGAAGCTACAGTGAACCATTTGGGAAGAAATTCACATTTTTTGGACAAGCATTGTGTTTAGATTTTAGGTTTTTTAATACTAGGATCCTGTTCATAATCTCATTTCAGAACATGTTTGTACAAAAGGCACAAAAGGGTACAAAAAGGTACAGTGTGTAATGTCACCTGTATGATTCTATGGAAATATACAGTTAAAAACATACTTTGGAATATTCTGAATTGGAGATAAATACGTTTTATGCAATAGGCCTATCAAATACGTTTTATGCAAAAAATAAGAAAAAAATACCAATTTTGAGGTAAAAATGCCTTATTTTAAGTGAAATTATCTGCCAGTGCAGTAAGAAATTTTCACTTACCAAGTTTTCTTAAAACAAGACGAAATACGAATTTTGTTCTAAGCAGAAAACACTAGTTTCAAGTATTTATGGCAAGATTTTTCACCTTATTGGTTTGAGAAGGAAGTTACAGAGGCTTAACCTGGCTTGATTTAATATAAAACGTGCTTAGAATAAGTTGTAAAATCTAGATAAGATAAATCAGGACGGAATATCTTGAAACAAGTAAAAAAAATCTCATCCTATTAAGTAAAAAAATCTTAAAATTGATCTTTTAAGATGAATCTGCTTAATTCAAGTCAGTTTAACTATGCTAGAAAATCCTTTTTTGTCGTACAAAAGAACATTTTTATTTTAGTCAATTAGCCCAGTCTGGCTAAAAAATAACATTACCTCTATTACTTTAACTATAGGTTTAGCAGTTTTTATGTGTTATAAGAGAGGATGTTTTGTCGAAATTATGTCCCCTCAAAAATTGCAGCCTTGGCGATTTACTAATTGCATCCATTCAAAGTGCGATTGTGATTAATCTTGCAGCCCTACTGTGCCAGCCCTCCAGTATTATGACTTTGCCCCTGGCTCCTCTCCCCTCCTCTGTCCTCAGTCTCACCAGGCCCATTAGCTTTGACATGACACATTTGATTTTTATGTGAGCACGGCCCCAAAAATGTGAAAATATGAAACAGCTGCATTGATTTACTGTTCCATTAGATCAGAGGCCGACACTTTTCCACTTAGATGAATAGGTAAAAGGAGCAGCCTAAGAATAGAGAAAACAAACTATTGACTGAATAAAATGAAATTCGGACAAACTAGAGGTTATGAAGTGAAATCAAAATGACACTTTTTCCATCAGAAAACAGTTCATATTGTATTTATGTAAAATTGTTCATTTCATTTGATTTATTTTCGTTCCATTTGAAAGACATTCATTTTCATTTTACATTCCTCAAAATGTACTAAAAAAAATCACAACAAAACCTTGAGCTACATGTTGAGCTACATGAGAGCCGGGGTTTCCTGAGTATTTGTTCTGTCCCCACTCACGCTCAGCACACACACTCTGGCAAAAGCTATTTCAAAAGCATGTAAAAAGTATATATATATTAAATATATTTGAAATAATAATCCTAATGAATGTAATACTTGTATATTGCGATGCTCAGTCTTCTGTAGCAGTGACAGAAACAAGGCTGCCAATCTGCATCCATCAATACCAACCACTCAGTTACACAGGGGTGGTACAAAAAAGTGCTTTCTGCTCCACTACACTTTGGAAATGAACCAAAAATCCACAGTGCTTTAAGTTTGAACCAGCTTGTGACTGAGAGTTATTTTTTAGCACTTAATGTCTTGGCTTTGAGCGAACAAAAGCTCGAACAATTAAGAAATCAATGAAATTGTTTCTGGTGAACAAAAAGTCACTACTACATCTGGTGCCTTTGTTTTCAAAATCTGCTTTAAGTAGTTTTCATTTTACTTGAGTATGTTTTAACCCCTATAGGCCTGGATGTATGTAGGCAAATGGGTGCAGGACCTTGTCCGTGGACACGATGGCCGTATTAGGCAGTATTGGGCTGGAAATGCTAAATTGTTCTTTATCTGAGCACAGTGTAAAAGTTTCTTAACTTCTTACCAGCAGCTTTGCTGTTCCCACAAAGTGCCTGCAGGGACAGTCACAGAATTATGTCCTCAACTTATTTAATTAACATATCAGCCATACTTGAATGTTGTTTATTTAAGTAGACATGTTCCTGAGTTTAGCTTTAATCACCACATAGAACTCACATATGCCTCCAGGTCACAGTAGCACATGTGAGTCAATAGCAGCCGTCATTTCATTAAAAGCAGTTAGTTTTAGCCTGCAGTTCTAGTGTTTACAGAGGAGTTATTAAATCTCTCCATGTGATGAGACCTTGTGTGCCTACTTGTGTGTTTGTACAAGTACAAGCACTGGCCAGTTATTCATGTTGTATTTGTTATACTAGTATTACTTTTTTATACATTTAATGTCAGTCATATATGACAAAAGGTGAGTTGCACATGAGCGTAGCATTTTCAACACCCACGTACTTATAAAAGGTGGAGACGCTGTTTGGGAGGTGCAGCTCCCCAGATTTTTTTCTTTGTTGAAATGTTTACCGTCCAATTCATATACTTTACAAAGAGCAATGACAGAGGAGATCTATAGCTTGGCAGAATGATGACAATGTGCTAATTTGGTAAATTTGGTAAACTTTGCACCCACCCTCTCCTCATGGGTCAGCCTCTATTATGAGTGAGTGACAGGTGGATTTAACAAATCACATTGAAATGTGAAGCTGCAGATTATTTTACTTGCTTCTTACCCCCTTGATGATTTATTTATTTCCTCAGAATAAATTAAACATATTTGAACAGGGATTTTTTAAATATTTTTATTTTTATTTCAATTGGACTCCAAAACAAGGCTGAATTTAACTTAATTTAATTTTGGCAGCACTTGAACCGGCACTGCACATTTTAAAGGTCCTATATTGCACAAAACTCTTGACTCTTGTGAGCTTTAAATCTTGTTATAAAGTTGTTACCTCCTCAAAATCATAACTGAAGTTGTGTTTTCTTTTATTCACACATGAGTAATCTTTTATTATTAGACTGTCTACATCTCCGAATCTCAAAATGCTCTGCTCCTCCTGTCATGTAGTGGTTGTTTTCAAGTTAAAAGCTTTTATCCTTTGTTCAGTAGAGATGGGCAAAATCATCCATGATGCATAAAACACAGTGGAGCACTTCCTTCCTTCCTCCACTTACTGTCCTACTGACTTCCTTTGTCATCACATAATGGAGGAACAGAGTGTTTTCTGTTTGAGAAAAGAACTCTGCCTAACTATGCAGGGTTTGTGTGTCAATGAAACAAAACACAACCATAGTTTTTTTGACGAGGAAACAACATTATAACATAGATCATAAAATAGAATATGGATCCTTTAAGTCTGGCTGTGCTGCTCATTCAGAATTGTCCCATGGGAAACAAGTTTAACAAAATGACTCACAAGCTACGGCGGCACGGTGGCTGAGTGGCAACACTCAGGCCTCACAGCAAGAAGGTTGCGGGTTCGATCCCCGGGTCGCCCGGGCCTTTCTGTGTGGAGTTTGCATGTTCTCCCCGTGTCTGGATGGGTTTCCTCCGGGTGCTTCGGTTTCCCCCATCAACCCAAAACATGCCCGCACCCCTATGAACTAACATCAAGGACCATGTTGTCCACCCTCCTGTGGGTTCACCACCTGCAGAGGGGTTCATAGGGGGGGTCAGGTGCTATGAGTATTGGGCAGCACGCTGCCCCCGCGACCCAGCTGGATTAAGCGGGAGAAGATGGATGGATGGACTCACAAGCTGATTGACAACCTTGAAACAAATAACATCACCAGATTGGTAATGTAACATCAGCAGATTCAATTTGCCACAAATAAGAGACAACAGGGATTAAGGGTTTCAAGAAAACACAAGAAGATACAAGGTTTAGGGGTGTAATGATATCCAAGTCTCACGATACGATATCGTTACGGTCTGGACCTCACGGTACGATATTTATTGTGATATCGTGGGAAAGCTCACGATATTATGATATTCTACATAATAAGACTGACATTATAAAATGCGTTGACCAGTCATTTGGTACAACATTTAGTGTCATTAGGGATGTAACGATATCCAAATCTCTCTGTAAGATATTTTCACCATATACATCACACGGTACCATATTTATTGCAATATTTTGTGGAGACTCACAGTATAATATGTTACTTTTTCCTCTAAAAACGCCTTCACAAGACTTAATCCAAAGAATGAAGATTTCAAAGTGCTTAGAACCGTTATTTCTTCATGCAGTCTGCACTGAAACAGAGCAAAGGATCATGGTCTATGTAGTTCCCTCTGTTTTTTTTGGCTATTTCTGCATCAGAACTATTCATTTAAACAAAGAGACTTGTGGTTCGATATATTGTGATGGTCCACGATATTATTGTGAGATCTTTGACGATACGATATCACGATATTTTGGTTATTGTTACATCGCTAACGAGGTTTCATGGATCATCAAAACAATACATTTTAATTATGATACATTTTCGCCCCTAGTCTGTTTGCGGTAAAGACTGGATAAAACCTTCTATTTTACATTACAGAAATACTGCTTTTTTTTTTACTGCTTTACACCAAAATCGAAAATGGCAGATCTCATGACATGGCAACAATGAGCGGCTGGATCGTCTCATTAGCGCTGTGTGACAAGGCCTGTCTGACTGTACCATCTTTAATGTTTTCTTTTCCTCCTTCAACACAAAACCACACATTCTCTTCTCTTCCACCATTATTTTTGAAGACAGAATGCCAACTATAAAACAGATTCAACGACAATGACTCTCGCTAACAAGGTTGATCGCACCCTTTTCATATCATAGCTTTCCCACACCCCCTGCAGGTTTAACGTGGCACTACACACACACACACACACTAACGCTCTAATTCGGTGGCCATGTTGAGCCAAGGACGATGCGACTGATGGTTCCCGCTGTGCCAGTCAAGTCCTTCTGAAACTATCCCAGAGTTAGCGCTTTCCCTTTAGCTTACCCTCTAATAGGCGGGACATTGTGAAGTCATATCGCCGCCCTCCTGCTGGGAGAGTGGAACAGCAGACGGAGGAGTAGAGGTGATGTAAATGACGATAGGCCTGCTCTCTCGCCCTTTAAAAGTGTGTGAGTAAGCAGTGGTATTTGCACAGACTCAGTACTTTGTTGATGTGAGAGGTACAGGGCTATGCTGAAATGTGTACGGTTGGTTAAAGCTGGTTATCAGGGCAATATTTTGAGATGGGCAAATAAGGAGCTAGAATTTATACTTCCCCAATGGGAGCAGTTTAGCCTAAAGACTTGTTTACCAATCTAGCATCTAAAGAAACTTAGTACTTCCAGATTTACGATGGCTTCTGGATGGCATCTGAAATGTCTCGATTTCAAAGCATGGATTTTTTTTTTTTGTCTTGACCGTGAATATAGTTCAAAATCTATTGCATTGTAGCAGCCGATAATGTAATAATGGCCAATAATGTGATAATTTTATGTAATAAAGCCAATAATGTAATAACTTGCCACTAATGTAGGAAAATGTCTGAAACAATAATGTAATAACCTGTTATTAATAATGTAGTAAGTTATTACATTATCAGCTAGTTATTAATTTACAGTTATTTCTTACATACTGTTCCTTTAAATTATGTAAAGAAATTATTACATTATTGGCAGCAGTTCTTAAACCAATAATGTAATAACTAACCAATAATGTAATATGTTACTACATTATTTGCATCAGGTTATTACATTATTGTTTCAGACATTTTCCCACATTACTGGCAAGTTATTATATTATTGGTTTTACTACATAAAAATTATTACATTATAGGACGTTATTACATTATTGGCCATTATTACTTTATCGGCGGCTACATGCACCTTAATAGACTAAAATAAAAGCATGTTTGTTACTGTTACTGTTTATTGCTCTGTGCAGACTACCACAAACTGCAGACCACAAACTCTTATTTGGCCTGACAGAGTCTCCTCTTGCTTGTTTCCATGGAAATGTTGTTCCTATGGCTATAATATACCGTAGTAGAGGATAAAACTCACCTATCTCCATGGAGAATGTTCCGTAGTGTGGTTTAATTTTGTATTTCCATGAAACCACACAGGTGACGTGCCAAACATACCCCATGTTTAACCAAACTTTTGACTAGTAAATTAAAGCATATCCTTTTTTATTTTAATATAACTGAAATGATTGAGCCTCCATTATCAAAATATTGCTTATATGGCAGCACTGAGCAGTTATATCACATATCCCAGTATCTGTAACACAGTGCAGCCCTAATATATACATACCTTTATCCACACTTAAAAACATTACGGACACAATTTTCTGCCTTATTTGCTCGTTGCCAGTATTGGAGTAGGGCTGATTTTTCTAGGCTTGTCTGTGCCTGGTAGGTTTTTCGTTTTTTGCACGTTGGTGTTTTTTCAGATGAGATTACACTCACCTTAGGCTTGTCAAAGCAAAACCTGGCAAGGATTCTCAGGACCGTGTCAAAGCACAATCTTATAGAGGGCCCCAG
The DNA here is from genome assembly GCA_034769755.1 of Odontamblyopus lacepedii. NCBI lineage: Eukaryota > Metazoa > Chordata > Actinopteri > Gobiiformes > Gobiidae > Odontamblyopus > Odontamblyopus lacepedii. The sequence continues at coordinate 39,185,790 of CM068348.1, forward strand.
ATAATACGATTTTCACTGCACTATCCGCACTATTCTTATTCATCTGTGTCATATGTGCGGTGGGCAGCCAGTATTACTACAAGAACCATTATAAAGACACATTTCCCAGCAGGGCTTTCCGAATGAGCTCAGAGCAGATCCATGGTGGTAAATAAATACACATTAAAATTGCAGTGTTTATGGATTAGTCATATTTGAAGCTGTTTGTCAAAAGTTGCATCAGACTTGGCAGAATTAAAATGTTCATTAAGAGTTGAAACGGAAGAGGTCTTAAGTGGTTTGTTTTAGCATTCTGAAATTTAATGAGGCTGAAAACTGACTTCTCTAGGTTTTAATCATGTAGTTTTCTCATCAAAAACATAAGTGGGCTTGTGCGGCAGTTACAGACACCTTTGTTAATGCAGGATTTCAGAATCTAAATAAGACTGGGTCTGGTTGGTGCTTGGAGAGAACACCAGGTTCAACAGTGAGGCTTTATAGTGCAAACTGTTGTTGTGTCTGTGGCTGCATCATCTGCAGAGCTGCACTATGTAACAACTCTGCCTGCGCAGTACAACATCTAACCACAGAGTAGTTGTCAAAAAAATAATTTAACAATTTAAAAACACTTTTGCGTGGTTGTAATAATGATATGTGTGGATTCAACCCCAGTAGAAGAATTTTATATTATTTATTTGCTTGAATCACCACAGCATTGATTATTTTTATTTTTTATTTTTTTGTGAGGCAGTGGAGCAGACTTGTTTATCCTCTGATTTAGAACTTAACTCCAGTATTCTTGGCTGATCAATACTACTATCTATACTACTGATATAGATTTATTTTTTTATTTACTGTTGAATTTTTGTTCAAAGCTGGTTATAAGACACAAGTCGTGCTTCCCTCATCGTATAGTCACAAGTATAAACGTTGTGTGTGTGTGTGTGTGTTTTGGTGTGCGTGTGTGTGTGTGTGTGTGTGTGTGTGTGTGCGTGCGTGTGTGTGTGTGTGTGTGTGTGCGTGCGTGTGAGTGTGTGTGTGAGTGAGTGTGTGTGTGAGAGAGAGAGGGAGAATGGTGATGGTCAGAGGGACCTTTGGCACAGACTGGCAGTCTTGCTCCAGGCAGCTGTGACCACCATTATGAATGAATAACGCACTGTGAGGTGCTTCAGGTGCCTTGAAAGGCGCGATACCAACCAATGCATTATTATTATTGCATTAAGGCAGCTGAGCCTCAGTGGTTAGAGCCTTTGCTCAATGCAGATGTCAGCAGTTCGATTTTGGTTCCAGCCTGTGTTGTTGTGTCCTTGGGCATGCCATTTCACCCTCTTGATGTGTGGGTAAGTGATTGGTGGTGGTTGGAGGGGCCGATGGTATGGATTGGCAGCCTGGTTTCCATTAGTCCAACCCAGAGGGGTGGAATGACAGAATTATGGTATATAAGAAATCTTTCAGTGTCCAAAAAGTGTTATATAAATCAGATGCTTATGATCTCTAATCATATTCAAGGCTATATTTCTCTTGAGAGCTCAAAATGCTAATCTAGTCATATCCATATACAGTGTTGGGAAGTAACTGAATACATGTAATGAAATTATGTATACTGAAGACTATTTTTGAGTTACCGTTTGATGGTATAGATACTTTTTCATTTGATGTTAGAATAGTTACTTAAATTAAAATGAATACATAACAGTACTCCATCATGTAATTTTTACTTTGAAGTGTATGGTTCTGGTGAGAAAGAAAGAAGACACAAGTCTTGCAGGTCGTGCATGTGCGATTTTTCATCTCTAATTAAACATAAATGAATGCATAATAATAATCATCTTTTTACACAGATTTGCTAATATATTGCAACTCGATGTAAAAGTGTCCCTCGTATTCAGAATACAGTACTCTGATCGGACCATATACTGGAATACATCACAAAATACATTTTAATGCAGATATTCAGTATTCTGTAACTAAATACATTTCAAAGGATTCTTCTGCCTCTGTCTATATCCTCCTCCATTTGAAAAGTTTATCTACTGCCCTGCACCAGGCCCAGTCTTATCATTTTAGTGCGCACAGCTAACCTATGGACACTATGTTTCACCTATTTTTAATGACTTCCCTTGTTTGATAGTGTTTCAGACTATTCCTGTGAATATGTTAACACTCTTACCTCACAGGAAGAAGATCTTTGGTTAAGCACTTATGGAGGTTTGAAAAATCTCGAGCTTAGCATTGATTAAAGAGCTGCACAGGAGTGGAGTGTGAGTGCTCTGTTCTATGTCAGTACTGATCACTCAAATCGGAAGGCGGTTATGGGTTTGGAAGACATGCAGACCAGAATACAGACTGCACAGGTCAACACTGAGGAAATATGAACTGCAGAGTCTAACAAAAAGGGAAATACATTTGTGATATTGTTATTATTGCAGTGTGATATTGGCCTGATTCATCAGCCGGTTTCACCTCGTGGAAACTGTCTGACCTCGCAGCAGTAATATTTGTTCGCTCGACGGTAGGCGGGTACTTTTTTATTTAACCAATCACTGCTATGCACCGGATCACTCAGTGGTGTCCGGCACAACAGAAAATCTCATAGGAAGGACAATAACGTCTTTCCCCTTGATAAAATTCACCAAACATTCTCTTTGTTTCGGCTTTAAATCCTCGATGTCGGGAATCATTGCCAACACAAAATGTACGGCTTCGTCTACATCCATCTCGACCGCTTTGTTTACTGTTGTACTGGACCAAAAAAGGACCCAGAGACGCTTGAGTTTGACGTCAGGGCTTCACAGCTCTTCGCTGTTTGGCCAGTACACCGGCTACAACTTCCGGGGTTCTTGCAAACCGCCAAGTGTATTCTGATTCCTGACCTAGTTGCTGGAGAGAAATGAAACTAGGCACTAGGTGGCGCTAGCCTGGCTAGTGTGATATAGCCTGTGTTTTTCAAATATAAGATTAAAATTCTCCACTTTGGTTTATTAAAGGTTTTATTTAACAAAGAATTGGCTCTTGTGAGCTTTTAGTCATGTTATAATGCTGTTACCTCACTAAACACATCTAACCTTGTTTAGATGTGTTTAGTTGTGTTGTGCTTCGTGAGGTAACATGTTCAAGTGACGCTGCATTATTAGGCTGTCATCTTCCAAGTTCAAAATGCTGTGCTCCACCTTATCTTTTACTTTTTGTTCAGTAGAGATGGGCAATTCCAAATATAAAATTATCCAATGATTTGAGTGAAGGTGTGTCCAGTTTAAAAACACAATGGAGCACCTTCTGTGTTACCACATGACATCATAGAAAACAACTAAACATGCGGGATTTCAGTGTTAAACATGTGTGGATATGATGTGGATATGATGCGTTGGTGCTGTTGGTGCTGCTGTCTGACTTAAGAACTGTATCCCAGGTATAGAGAGTAGGTACCTCCTCTTGTCCCTATTTACAGTCTGGTGGGCATGTTTCCAGATCCTAAAGGCCTCCTTGATCCAACAGTGGTACTTGATGCATTTGTTTACCTATCCCAATCCATAAAGAGAGTGGTTCTCCGTCTTGCAGTCTTGGCATTTCTGACTTGACAACAACACCTCAAGATGGAGAGATGAATGCATTTAAAATACGTATGAATGGCTAGATTTGCTTGGATAACAGGGAACTGTAACGGCTGTGATCGGATAAGAACAGCAGACAGATTACAATAAGTCAGAATAGTATGGGAAGCGCAGTCCTTTGTCCATTTATTCATTCTTACACTAAAAAGCGTACTGAGAATCTGCCATCTAAAACTGATATCATAAATTGCAAATGGGAAAAGACTCCAACCATACAGCCATGGCATAAACCAAATTGTGGAGCTGATTGAATGATTGCTTTTTATTTTTCCTATGGCCTTTATACCCCATTACTGTGTGCATCTGTGCCGTTGTGAGTGCGCACTTTGAAGTGGTGCCCCCATCCACGCTGTTCTAATGTGTGATGTCTTCTCTCCCTCTCTGCTCAGGGCTACACTCTGCTCACGATTCAGCTTTTGGCCCAAAACAAAGCACAAACTCATTACTGTGTCTGCCTGCCTGAGCTTGGCCTTCCACTTACACTGCTCTGCTAAAAATAGACTCTGTGGATAGTGACATGGTACTTGGATATGTAGTGAGAAAGTAATCATCTATGAGCATTTGTGATTGTGGTAAAGGTAAGTCCTTGGTTCAAGGTTCAAGGTTCTTTATTTGTCATTTAAGCATGTGAAAAAACACGTGACAGAACGAAATGGGTTCCTCAAAGCCCAGTGACCAAGAGAGATAAAAACAATAATAAATAAGCAATATCAAAAGTACATCAAGAGCATTTAGCAGTTCCAACAGACAATTACAAGTAAAACATGTGGCAAGAGACAGAGGCAGTCTAAGCAGGTCTGACAGCCTCAGGGAAAAACTGGACATCAGCCGAGATGTTCTGGCTTTGCTGCTCTTCAGTCTCTTCCCAGAGGGCAGAGGGACAGGTGGTGCGAGGGGCCCCTATGATCCTTTAGGGCCGTCTCCTGCAGTGCTCCTCGTAAATATCACTGATGGGTTTAAAGTCGCATCCAGTGATCTTCTTCTGCCACTCTGACCACACACTGTAGAGCCTTCCTGTTCTGGCCTGAGCAGTGGCCGTACCACACTGTGATGGACTGGGTCAACATACTCTTCACCCCTCAGTACCCCAGGTACTTCTAGCAGGGCACCACTTCAACTTCTGTGCCCATGATGTAGAGGGGGGGCGGTGAGTAACTGTTCTTCCTAAAGTCCATTACTGACGCCTTTGTTTTGAAAGGATTCAGGCAGAGATTGTTATATCTGCACCAGGTCTCCAGCAGCTGTACTCCTGTCTGTACGCTTGCTGGTTGTTTTGTGAGATTAAACCCACAACAGCAGTGTTATCTGCAAGTTTAACCATCTGACAAGTCGGGTGGGAGGCCAAACAGTCGGAGTGTACAGCAGGGGGCTCAAGACACAACCCTGGGGAGACCCGGTGCTGAGAGTGTTTGGTGAGGAGAAACAGCTGTTCATCCTAACCTTCTGTCCCCCTATTGGTAAGAAAGTCCAGCACCCACTTGCACAGTGATGCAGTTCCAGTTTGTTTGCAGGGTCTGTGGTATGATGGTATTGAATGCAGAGCTAAAGTCCAGGTGGGTGAGGGCCTGGTGGGTGACAGTCACCACTGCGTCAGATGTAGACCGGTTCTGCCTGTATGTGTACTGATGGGCATCCACACTGATGTCAATTGTGCCCTTTATATGTGTCATCACCAGCCTTGCCAGACACTTCATGACTATAGGTGTTAATGCCACAGGGCGATAGTCATTCAGACAGGGCACAGTGTTTGTTGACAAGTACATTAAAGGCTATTAAACTATTTTCTGATGTTATAATGTTTCCTTAAAAATCAATAACATATCTGGAGTTGTATTTTGTTTCATTCACACTTGTTTAACACACAAACCCTGCATATTTAAGCTGAGTTCTTCTCACAGAAAACACACCCTTCCCCCTTATGATGTCCCATGGCGATACAGGAAGTGCTCCACTGTGTTTCCACTTTCGCTTGAAACATTTGGATAATTTCAGTCCTAGAATTGCTCATTTTTACTGAACAAAAAGCAAAAGGTAGCATGACATCACAAGGTGGAATGGATCGTTTTGAGCTTTTAAGATGTAAACAAACTAATAATAAATAATTACTGTACTCAAACATGTGCGAATGAAACAAAACACAACTCCAGGTATGTTTTTGAGCAGATAACAACATTCTAACATGGCTTAAAGCTACACTATGTAACTTTTCTGGTGGAATATCCGCTACCTGCTTGTCTTCATGGCGATGATATAGCTTTGCCTGGAATGTTCCCCATTAAAATTAAATCAAAAGTATCTTGTATTTTTGTGTTTTGGTCCTCAAGTAAAATATCCAGTCAGTGAATTGAATGAGCTCCATACTTGGGTTGCCATATTCTACAAACAAAATCAGCTATGATATGATATTAAATGTGACTTTTGGCTATAACATTTTACATGTTAAATGACAAGAGAATATAATTGTAATATACTGCCAAAAGCTTTTGACTATTAATAGAGAAAGACTGAACATTTTCTTAGACTTGTCAGTAATCATAAATAGCAGCCGTAGTGACAACAAAACTCCTAACCTTTGAGTTGATATGTCTCTGTGTCTGTAACATTTTGGTATTTTGAGGAAGGTTCATTGAAGATATAACTCACATCTCAAAGTGCTTTCAAACTGATGAGCTGAACAGATAGAGCTGTGGCACTAAATATAAGATACTTCATTCTGTCTTTGACATTTTGGTAGAAACTTCATCTGACAGACATGAGTTGTTGCTCTTCTGAGTTGATTTATGGCAATATCATTTCATTCAGTCTTTCATCTTTTTGACTTGTTTCAGCTGGAGACTTGCAGATGACTGGAGCCTGCTAAAGTAGGAATACTGCTGGGCTTAGGTGAGGTGCAGTCTGCTTACTGGTTTGGTCTTGGTTTGGTTCTGGTTTTAGCCCAGTTTAGCTCTGATGTAGACTTGATTTGGTCCAGTTCTTTTTTTTTCAATACATTTTTTTTCTATTAAATAAATGATAAAAGACATTGGACACAGCATTAACATCATAATAATTTAGGGGGGAAAACAAGTTCTAGTACTGGTTTAATTCGGGTGTAGTCCAGGTTTAGTCCAGGTTTATTTCAAGGGATGCACTGATCCAGCTTTTTTAATTTCTTGCCACTTTACTTTAAGTGCTTTAAGTATCTTCCAATACCTGATATCAACTAATACCAGTGCAGAGATTGAAAACAACATTTCCTTTAAACAGAAATTGTGTATGACAAAGTTATTTAAAGTTATTATGTAACTGTTAAAGCTATCACATAGATAAAGAAAAAAATACAAATAAAATCTCAATATGTAGCAAGTCAGTAAGTAATCTGATTACATAAATGTATAGGCCCAACGAGGATATTGATTGATTTCATATCTTGGCACTGGTTTCTAATCCAACATACAATATTTCTCAGGATCAGCACTGATATCCACTTTGGGTATTGGGACATCTATATTTTTTCCCAGTTTAGTCCCAATTTAATCCATGGAATTGTATGTATGGATGGACTAATTTATCACAGAAATGGCTAAGTTAGCTTTTATTGTTACCCATAGGCAAATTTGTCCTCTGCATTTGAGCCATATCTCAGTGTTGGTGCCTATAGCTGAAAATCTAGAAGGACCCATCCCCTGATCCTGAGCGAGTCTTGGTCAGGCTGGAGGATTTGACCCATGGTGTATGTTTTGGATCGATGGGAGAAACTGGCATGCTTGGAGGAACACATACTCCATGTAGAAAGACCTGGTTGACCTGAGAATCATACCTGGAACCTTCTTGCTGTGATGTGAGAACAATAACAGGCAGCTTTGTTGTATTCGTCCCTTCATCAATCAAATTACTTGCATTATTTTAATTAGGACGCCTTTTTTTTCCAGATCCTAGCTGCCCGATATCAGGCAGGCCATGTACTTTGCACATTTAAACCAGGAGAGTGTCTAAGCCTTGGGACAGAGGCGAGGAATTTAAATAGGGATTGTTTTGTGTTTAAGTTTAAGCTTTGTCATAGCCTAACCAATGTGTGGATGTGTATGCGAGCCACGGCACTTCAATTACCTCGTCCTTGAGTCCTCTGCCTCTTGTGTGACCGGTGTGCAGAGCAGATGCTTGCGGCTAACTTTAAGAGTCCAGAGTTTAGGTCACTCGTGATGTCTTTTACAGAGAATATCCCCTATAATGTCCTCCCCGTCCAGACAGCGAGACAGGAGAGGACGCAACAGCTGGGAGGTCATATGCTTATATCCGCCATATATTAGATGACTACAAAGTTAGAACTAAAGCAGCAAGAGGATATGTTTGTCACTGCCTTATATCTGTCTGAAAGAAGGAGATAACTATGCTTAAACTAACACACCTTAGTAGTTAAGTCCATTGAACTACTCTACGTGTGAACTGCCGCCTGAGTCATATTTTGCCTGTTTGTTTTAAATGGATGACAGGTTATACCATACTATTACTGTGATGTGTATTGTCATAGTTTTTGCTTGATATACTCTGCTTTCCTCCTCTTTGCTCCAGCAAATGTAGCATTTGTGGCCTTGGCTGATCTTGGGTGCACAAATTCCAGCAACTAAAATGTTGAAGTAATTGTTTGAATAAACTACGAGTGAATAATGACACCTAGACACTTCTCTCACTCTGATGTTTGACAAAAAACGGTACAGGGAGAACATGCAAACTCCCATCAGAAAGACCCCACGCCCACATGTGCATATGTGAAAATAAGATGAGTATGTTCTGACCCAGAACAGTATTGGTGGGTTTCATATGGCAGCACAACATTCTGTGGGACGATAATATTTAATACAGATGTAGACAGTTAAAGTGGAGAGAGAAATTCTTTATTGATCCCAAGGGAAATTACAGTTTTGCTGAAATACAATGAGTTCTTGAGTCTAGTCAAGATTGAACATTTCTGAATTTACTTTTTGGATATTTCATGGCAAAGTACAATCTCCATCTATGAGTCTGGCATCTATGAGTTACCATATACCATATACCATATACCATATACCATATACCATATACCATATACAATACACACATTAGCAAACACAGACAAAAACATTTTAGGACTCAAGAAATAATACAAAATGGATTTAAACAGCATATTTTACGGTTCAGTTTAGGTGCTTGATTTTCAACAAAAAGCTAGCTAACTTGTGACTGCAATTTTATGTGTGACTTGTTTAACATCACAAATCAGCTCACCCGTTGTAGTTCCAACCACGTCATCTTTCTTGGTCAGACTCTTATAACAAAGGCCAGATTAAAGTCTTAAGGCTGCTACACACTAGAGCAGGCATGTCCAAACTATGGCCCGGGTGCCAAATGTGGCCCTCAGACCAATTGTTTTGGCCTTCAGGCTTCCAGGTGATTTGGCCCACACTACCGCAAGCAGTACTTTTTTCTGCATGTTTTTGAAATATACCTTGATCAAGCAAATTTTGTGTGTCCTTTTGAGGGTCTAAGCATGAACAAAGGTCTAGTGGGTCATTGAAACCTTTTATAAATACACAGATTTGAATTACTCACTGTTTTGACCATAAGTCTATGACCCTACATCGGCCCTCACGCTGGTCTGTGTTTTAATATGTGGCCCTTGATGAAAAAAGTTTGGACACCCCTGCACTCGAGGATTTTTGGTTTTAAACGATTTCGGTTTTAAATGTGCGACAAAATGCGCACACCACAGACATGAGGAGAAACTTATGAGACTTAAAATCTCTGATCGCAAACACTGCAGCAGGATATGACTGTGTAAAAGAAGCTGCAAAGTTGTGAGGAGCTTTTTCCCGTCTACAGTAAAACCACTCACATTGAGAGTCTTAAGTGTTCAAAGATCAGAGCTCTGCACTTCTAGTCCAGATAGTCCAAACTGTGTTATGATTATTTGTGAAATGTTGTGCAATACCTCAGATACATGGTTTTTAAAGCGTAAAAGAGGCAATAAAGTCCACAGGAAGTAGAGTTGCTGTTGCTAATCTGCAGCTTTACGCTCTGTGGACGTAAACAAACACATGCGAGGAACAACTTTCGCCTTTTTACTTTCAAAGAACGCTTCAAAATGGATTTATAGCGAGGTTTTGTGGACTGGATGTTTTTACTTGTGGAAGACAATTTCTATGGATAATGTGGATCAGATGCTGCACTTTAAACTTATTACTTTATGGGAGATAAAGTCTTTATTTTCGCTATATCCTGAGTTTGTATCTTGCGTCTCTGTGTCCGTCACTCCTCTGCCCCTGATGCTCTGTTCTATCGGCTGTTACCGTCGCGTTGCTGTTGTTTGGTGGTTACAATCTGAACTGACACCGCACACGTGAGGAGCAGCGGCTTCAAAATCGCACACAAAGACACAAAGTTGGGTCACACCTCCCCAAACTCAGGGAGAAGAAATCGCAGCCAAAATCGGGCAAATTCTCCTGTAGTGTGTGGCGGTCTTAACTTGAGTAACACAGCTTCTAACAGAGTAGTGCCTTCAGTTAGCTTCACCCCCTGGGGAATAATAATGACGTCAGCTAAATGATGCTAAATCTAAAACATAACATGTACAACAAAATTAACCCAGAATTACACTGCGTCTCAGTTTTCCCTAATGGAGTTTCTGTCCCTGGAAGGTCCCAGCTCAGACTAGACTAAAGCCCATAAATACTCCTCGCAGAGACCTAATCACACTTAATGAAAGCTACATCAAATATTACGGCACACTAAAATCATCAGTAATGGTTTATAAAACAGATTATATTGTGATGTAATGATCAACATGAGTACTGCGCGCTACTTTCTATATAAAAAAAAAGTCTGTATTTGAAGTAAACTAGGAAAAGTCACAGGCATTTGTTGAAATAAATATCTCTACAAATTAAATTTTTGTAGATAGTATGTTAGTGTTTTTATTTCTCATTTCATCTCAAAATGGTTGCAGAAAGCCTTAGGTAGAGAATAAAACTGATTTCATTTTGTGCGTGGTAATTTACATGTTTATGAAAATTTGGAATATTATGCCTTTTAATCACTTTCATGTTTATGTAGATTCTTTTTCATGTATTTAAAGGGGCCTGTACCTGTTTCCCCCCATATTTTTGAGCAAGACTTGTCTGATTTGTAAGGATATATTGTATAATCTCTTGATGTCAGGAAGTATGGGTTAGCTTGCTACTTGTTGTTAGCATTACAGTGAGAGCAAAACTCCACGCTCATCTCTGAGAATTGTGAAAAGCACTTATAAACTCATCATGGTGAATAATTCGGGTGTTCACAATGCATATGGTGAAAATCAGTGCCTTTATTTCAGTTTGACTATCCCACTGCACCCCATTGCTGTCTGTCCTGAATGATATTTGTTATTTGGAGGTGGTTGGAGCTAGATTCCCGTGCCCTTGAGCAGGCTCCGGAGAGTTTTTCACCAGGGTAAATCAGTGAATAAGAAACGCCTTATAATCACAGGTTGATTGAGGGCCTGTTCCCAGACAGCCAGGCCAATTAGAGCCATTAACACTGTAATTAAACTGCACCGAGGCACAGTCATCATACAGACAAAGCAAGTCTGTCAGTCAAAGAAAATGTCTGGATAGGCAATATATTATGTATATTGTGAATTTGTCCAGTTTTATAATTTAAAGAAGGCATATTATGCTTAATGGACTGATTTATTGAGGTCGTATATTACGCAAAACTGACTTTGTGAATTTGAACCATGTTACAGTTCAGGGGAGATTTGCTATTCCATGGCGGAAATCATCCAAATGATTCAAGTAAATTTGTATGAAGTTTAAAAACACAGTGGAGCACTTCCTGTTTTACCAAACACATCACAAGGTGGAACGCAGTGTTTTCTGTTTGAGAGAGGAACTCAGGGTTTGTGTGTTTAACGTGTGTAAAAATGATCCAAATGGCTTCACAAATGACAACAATACCAATAACATGGCTGAAAGTTCATTGGTTTTGTGGGGCCCACTTCTCACAGCAAAAACTGGAGGGTTAAAATGTTAGGGTAAAATATTTCAGAGTTGTTTTAACACAAAAAGTGTTATTTTAACTATTTGAAAGTCAAATGGGGGTTCGAGTTGGGCCAGAATTGACATGGTTGAAGTTAATTCAACTTCCCTTACTGTTAATTTTGCACCTCCCACCCACCACTTCAAACTCCCACGAGAGAAGACCAGTTTGAACCATTTTGTACATAATTTCATTTTAAATTAAAATAAAGTGAAAAAATAAAACACCTCTGTGTGTTGTTAAGCTGAACTCGTGATTTCGGGGTTAAACAGGAACTTTGGTCCAGTGTTACTTAATTAAAACTTAATTAAAAATGTTAAATTAACTCTAGAACAGATTTGACTCATATAAACCCTGAGAAAATGTTAAAACTGATGTTGTGAGAGTCAATTTTAACACTCCACTTTTTGCTGTATATACAACCTGCTTACTCACTTACATTTACTCAGTTACATTTACTTTACAAACAAATTATACTTTTCAGAGTACTTCCCTAAACCTTTGCTCCTACTTGAGTAATATTTGTATTTAAGTACCAGTACTCTTAGTAAAAGTTTTGGTTACTCTTGCCACTGTGTGTAGGTTTACAAGTGACAAAAGCTTTAGGTTGACAATATTAAATGTTTTGAACATTTGTGTGAACCTTTTTTTTTTCACCGCTCCTTCCAATATGATTTTGTGCATTACTTAATGTTTTGTCCTTCAAATTACATTCACTTCAAATTATAAATCAGATGTTATACCAGATAGTTATTTACCAGATAGTTATATACCAGACAGTTATTTTTACTTGAGTGGTAGTTTTTTTCCCAAATACTTATATTTTACTCTTACTTTCTTTAATTTCTTGAACCACTACTTTGTACTTCTTTCTACGTATTTTGAAGTACCTTTACTTTACTCTACTATTCTACCCACCTCTGTTCACCAGGAAATGATGCTGACAAATTGCAAATTGTTCTTTTGATTACAATATTTACATAAATGTTAACTCTTCTCACCTCCCTTGTAGATAATCATTCCTTCCTCCTGTTTTAATGTCATGTATTCTTGTTTTGTATAAAGTCATATTTTGTATAATACGTTTTTTAGTTTGCCCAAAGGAACTGCTTTTTATTAAAGTCCGTGTCTCTGTATTCATGCTTTAGTACAAGAACAATTGCTTTGCTTTTTGAACAATTTTGCCCAAGAATTTTCCATCAATTGAAATAGTTTCGCTCTGAATTTTAGATACACGTCTCCACTAAATTAAAGGCCAACGCACTGCACAACAAAAGAACGTGCTGTACTCAGTATAAAGGTTGTCAGTTCAGTTCATGCTATTATGCACATGCTGTTGTGTTCTTGAGTACAACACTGACTTGAGTTTTGAATAGACAAACACCAGTTATGTAAGTTTTTATAAGGCTTGTTTGGTTTCAGATGAAGTGTAAAATAGGTATGTAGTCATTTTAAATTTAGTTGTATATTGGCAAATTCATATTTTATTCACTAATTATATGTTCTTCTAAATGAGTGAGCAATATAACCTTTTGATAATCCTCCAAATAGGGCTTTCAAAACTACAAAAAATCGGATACCAATCTCATACTAAAACTAGTACTGAAACTAGATACTCTTTTGAGCAGAAATGAACCTTATTCTTATTTTTAGAATGATCTTTGGGCTGTATCAGAACAAGTATAGGCCCACATAGACGAGTATACTCTCATGGGCCACTGGGGGATTACTCAGATTTAAGACCACATGGTAATATAAAAGAAAGTACTATGATTTAATGTTGAAAATCACATTCTATTGTCTAAAGAAAGACCTCATGATACCAGAATTGGTCTTACTGCCCTAATTTTTATTTACTTTTTATTTAAATAATTCTTAAATAATATATAATACTATGTGCATAGAGAAAATGTTACGCTTTTATTTTGGTCAACAGGTAGGAACTGTTGTTGTTTTCTTCGGTTCCGCTGGACCCTAGTTAGAGACGCACGCCTGGTTGAAAAGCATAAACGTGCCGTGTCAGCAACTAAGCCAACTAACGTTAAAACAAAGTTCAAAAACATATTTTTAATGGGTCATTCTACCTCCAAAATATGGGTCAGCCAGTGAGGTATGTCTTTTATATTATAAAGTTTTAATTGTAATTTATGTTAATTATTTTAGTTTGATGGTGGTGTTGTTGAAGTTGGTGGCATCTATTAAGGCTCAAGATTGTACAAGCGACAATAAAGATCAATCAAGCATCAGTAAAAAGAACTCTTTAATGAGGTGGTGTGATCATTGGTATTGAGAATAAATACATTTTCTTAGTATCAGAATCAAGTTTGAAATTGTATTATTACTGTAGTACTTTAGATGAGTGTACAGTGTTCACTTCTCCTATTGGTCAGTCATTTTCTGACTGACAGATGGATTCAACCAATCACAAGAAAGTTTGATCTCAAAGAAGAAGCGGGGATATTTAGTTTAGTTATTACATTACTAAATACTAAATACTAATAAAATACAACACTAAATACAATACTAAATTCATCCAATCAATCAGTTAAATACTGTCCCACTTTAACTGTGGCTTTTAACTGTTTTAAATTGTACTTAATTTGTTTATGTTCTTGTAAGGCGACCTTGGGTGTCCAGAAAGGTGCCTAATAAATAAAATGTATTATTATTTACTATTATTATCATTAAATCAATGGATTTCATCTTTCACAATATGCATAAATGTATATATCTTGCTTTGAATTACATTATTGGTGTTTTTACAGCTACAGTTTAACGTTACTGAAGAGAATTTGAAGAAACACAATAACACCTCATTGGAGACAAGTGCAAGAAAAAGTTCCATAGTGCCCCTTTAAACACCTCTCCCCTACAGTGCAGATGAGACATTTGGCTTCTTTCATTCGATTTTCTGATCTGATTTGCACCCTGCTCGTCAGGTGTGGTGTGAGATCCGTGGACAGCAGATGGAAATGAGAAAATGGAGGAAAAGGAATGTTGAATGAGTTTCTTTGGAAGTGGTCTTGGCAAGAAAGATAAGTTACCATAGCGACCTGGTGCAGCGGGCAAGACGAGAGCAGGAGAAAGAGCAGACCTTGAGCTATTGTGTTTTGGTACTATTTACTCAATACCCTATAATCAAGCTAACGAGATCACTTAACAGAGAAACAGGCACTTTAATCGGATCATATAGATCACATAAATAACCAGCCCTCTATTCCCACATGCCGTTATTGCACCAGGTTTACAATACACCAATATTTTTACTAATAATTATCCATGTATAACGCTTTTGAAGATGCTCTGTCACTTTATTTTCATGCATTAAAGGTGCATTGTGTAATTTGTTTGGAGAGGGTTCGCATCCTGTTTGTCTCTATGAAGATGTTTAATGCTTTGGGTTAAATTTTTCCACAGGATGTTATTAAACTAATCTGTCTTGTACTTATTCACCCTCCAGCCGACAAGTTACACAGTGCACCTTTATTTAATGCACATTCATTCTCCATACTAGGCCTGTTTGTCACGATAATAAATCAGAATCACAGTATTATTGAAAATACTTTTTGCCACTGTCACAACGCAGGGTAATCCCGTTAAATATCATTAAAAAGCCTGAGCTGCAACAAATAAATAGCAGAACGAACCATAGAAGTTACTTTTTCAACCCTATACAGCACAAATCTGATCTTCTTATGTAAAAATAGCAAAAAAAGGCCCACTATTACAAAGATAAATCGATATAGTAATCATCATGATAGGTCTACTTGTGGTAGTTTGGTGATTTGATGATGAGAAGTATATTTTTTATTTAACCAGAATAGTGACTTGAGAGGTAGATGAGAGGGTGTTAGAGATTGGGAAGGACATTCTGCTTTTCTGGTTTGAATTTAGCTTTTGCAAAATCTTCCAGTACCAATATTTTCCTTCACCCCTCGTATTAATAATGACTGTAAGTTTGTGTGCTTCCCCCGTGCGATTAGTGAAAGCTTTTGGGGTCAGGGAGCTGCAGTAGGCCTCCCTTCACAGTGTTATAGTGTCATCATCATTACCTTGCACACTCGCTAATAGCTCTGGTGCTAATTGGGCCTCTCCGATTTGCCTCAGTGAGGGGGAGGAGTGGAAGGGGAGCAGTTCTAATAAGGCTGTATTCCCCGTAACATGGAGGAGAAATGAACAAATGCAGCGCTTCAACTCTGCATTTGCTCTTTGAGGCTACGGCACTGAGTCCACTGCAGTGTCTGTGAGGGGAGAGAGGAGGGTTTCTGCGGAGCGGTCAGGGTTAAATTATGGGTGGTTTTCAGATTGTACAATTCAATTATGTCATACTCCCAGATAACTCTCAGACTATCCAGTGGCACGCGTCCAGAAAAGTTAGAGTGCACCATTAAAGTGTGTTGGCAAAAGTATTACAGCAGCACTGCATGGTGCTCAAAACTAAAGAACACAAGAGACTGAAATGACAGGCACCTGTTAACTTGCAGAACTATACTTTTACATACAGGCACAGTTGGAGATAAATTCACTTTTTTTCCATTTATAAAGGGCACATATTATGCCAAATTGACTTTTTTGACTGTCATTGTTCCCTCATCAAAACATACCTGGAGTTACATTTTTAGTTCACATTGGTCTCATTAATTTTGTACAAAAAATGAAGAGAATATTTTCCTAGGATTGTTGCTTCACATGTTGAGACAGTTTTTAAGTTCATCACTCTTCAATAAACTCGTTCTAACCATTTCTGAAATCAAATCGTGCTGGTTACGACCGCATGCTTACATTAACAAATGTGGGCATGTTGTTTCAGCTCGTTTAAATGTTTTCCTCAGGGTAATTCCCTCTGCTGCCAGTACATGAAGCCCTACACCAGATTCTAGTATGGGGAGTGCCCAAGCTGTAAAATAATGTGTGGTGGTCAGTGTTCATTATTTTAGGTTGTAAAACGACGAGATGTCAGAGCAATGATTAAGTACAAAGCAAGTACAACAAAAAGTGGAGTGCTCTCTGCTTACAAAAGTCAGCCTGATACTGATGCTTTTCCACCACTGAATAACCCATAGACAGGAGCCAGCTGGAGCTTTCACAGGCAAAATTTTGGTTCACAACATTTGACTAAAGTGACATTATTAATAATTTCTCCACTATAATAAAATACATATGAAAATGCTGCATAGTGCGGTCTGGTGTGTGTGGCACATATAGGGCTATAGTTTCACTTCCAAATGGTCATTGATAACAAGAAGTCTTTGTTGCTAGGCAACCAAATTTCCACACCATTTTGTGAATGGGGCAAAAGACCTCTCTCAAGTGGTTAGTCTAATGGATTATTGTAGAAAGCAAACAATGTGTGTAGTAGGATCACTTTTGTGTAGCAGTGTTAAAGTGGTTGGAGACGGCTAATTTAAAAGAAGCCGGTTAGACTATGTCAAGTATTAAACAAACATATTGTTCATTCAGTGAGTGAATAGGTTGGGTCATTCTAGATGTGATTATGTCATACTCCCGGGTGAGGGGCAAAAGACATTTTCTTGTTGATTATTTTGTACTTTACCATAATCAAGTCCTTGTCATCATATGTACAAATATTTATTGCTGTGAAAATACCTGGCAGTGTGTAGCAACATTTCAGTGTATTTCTGAAGCAACCAAACACATATTTCTGTTTTTTTGAAGGTATCAGGGGAAAAAAACACTTCAAAATGTGGTCTTAAGTTATGCATCACTTATCTTGTGCATTCCAGACATCCTAATTAGTCACCACAATGAGTTTATAAACGCTTTTCAGAGACCAGAATGGAGTTCTGCTGTCACAGTAGTGCTAACAACAGCTAGCATGCTAGATTCCTGATTCTTGGACAGTAAAATACCTTATAAAACGTTACAGACATTCCTATGGTTGCAGGGCCGTTTGCTTAGGTCACCTCAGTTTACTCTGGTATACGTGCTGGTTTCTCCCCGGGCTCCTCTCCTCCTGATCTCTGGTGTCCTGTTTTCTTAGTGATTTCTGTGGACTTTGCTGCTGCTTGGCTGAGTAAGTGTGTGTTTGTCTGTGGCATGTGTGCAGAGGATTACCCATGTTCCTCCTGGTGTCTGCTCCACTGCTCCTGCTCTGGGCCACAGCAACACCAAGTATGTCTGCTCAGATTCTCTCCAGACAGGCTTGTCTTTACATAGCCTAATATTTAAAGGGAAATGCGTACTGAACTAACCTGTTTATGCATGTAAATCTGATCATGTTTGCACCTTAAGTACATATCTAACTTGGCCCACGTCAGATTGATATGTGGAGCACTCTGAATTGAGCTCTACACATTATCAACATGGGATGACTCTCTCCATCAAAAAACAAGGAACATCATGACGACTATTTGAATCTGACCAGTCGAAGCTTCACAAGTGTCGAACAAGCCAAAAAACAAACTTTTGTTAGATCCAGTTGAGAGTCAGACAGGCCTGATTTGGTACTGTTCTAGTTCTGGTTTAGTCCTGGTCTAGTCCATGCTGAAATTAGTCCCATTTTCTAATTTTGATGTGGTCTACATGGTGGTGTTAACTGAATAAATGTACTATGAGCACAGAGTTGATAATAGCCTTGCAGCTAGTCATCTCACTCACTGCAAATTTCACAGTTAGAAAAACTACAATTGGCTTAATACATCATAAAAAAATATTTAATTCATAATGAACCAATTTGATTAAGAATTATTCCATTTTAGTAACTACTTAATTAATATCCTAATACTATCCTTAATAAAGTAGTTAAGTCTGAATCCTGCTTAATAAGCTATGTGTTTGTTATGATCTAAGTCTTTGTTCATGCTTTATGAAGGCTAATTAAGGTGTAGTTATTATACAGTTGTCCTATAGAAATAGATACACAGTTCTTATACAGTAGGTATATGCTTAGATATACAAAAGTAGTCCAGTAAAAGTGCAGGGTACAACTGCACACAGTTGAGTCTGTGACCCTCACACAGTTGTTGTTTGCTCAGTATTTGAAGTATCGTGACAAAGCTGAGGCTGGTCTTGGAGATGCTGTGGGTTTCCATGGCGATGTGCGAGCATGCTTGCTTTAGTGGGGCATTAGCCGAGCTTCATTACAGAGCAGATAAATCAGACGAGTACACACACACCAGCTGGAGGGGCCACCTTATGTAACGACTGTCCTCCATGCTCAGGTTTTATTTTCAACCACGCAGACTTTAGTAGAACAGGTCTAAGGTCCCTAATAACAATACAGTCCTGGTATTTTGAATAGTCATTTCAGGTCTTACAGTTAGTTGTGAGCAGATACACAATATGGCACTTTACTTATCCATCTCAAGAACACGACAAACACCACCAGACCAAGTTATAGGTCAGATCTCTGGAAAAGCGACAAAAAGAAACACCCGTAATTAATTAAAAGCAAGAAATGTCCATTGCCTGAAAACACGTGGCACTAGTTTGCTGTAGTCCAAAATAATTTACCTTAATTATTCCACAGGATAAGTTTATAGGTGCTTTTCAGTATGAACTTTCAGAACAGAGGAGAATTTTACCGTGACACAGCAAACAGCAACACTGAGACAACAAAACGCAGTGCACATATTATGATCTCAAGAGCTGTTCACACAATAAAGTATTTTTGTACTGGGAAAGACAACTTTTGGTCAACTACAAGGGAGAAAATCTGCTAGAGGACCTTTAAAAATGAATCAGGCTTAGTGTTTACGTAATTGAGGGTTTAACCTAGACCTAGGATGCTTTTATATAATATTAAACTATACTCATATCTACATCAGCTGAAATAGGTCCATTTATTTCCTGTTCAAAACTATAAAACTGATTATTTAGCAGCAGTGTAGCTATTGTAAAGTATTACTGCCAAATCTACAAACAAAACAAACTTTTCTTAATTATTCTTAACTTCAATCATTATATTATCCAAATTCAAGTCATTAAAAATATATTTGCTGTGTTGATGATCCATGTTGTGACCCGACTCCCCTCCACATGCTAATGCAGACTGACAGGGAATCAAAGCAAAGGGACACGCGGCGCAGACTGCTTCTGACCAAGTGTTTGTTTGTGTCAATTAGCCCAACAAGACTGAGCTAAACGACGCTAATGAGAAGACGCCTCATCGGGCTTGCTGCTAACAACCTGTCAGCAGCACCATGACACACAGACATATGCACACGGGGAGGGTTTATACGCTTCTTGAGGACACTATTCTGGCTGTGTTTCTGTGCGCACCAAAAATCGGATTATTATCTGATTTCTGGAGTTAGTTCTGGACCGTCAAATTCTTTTTCTCCATGGGGATGTTATTGTGTTGTCTGGAAGGTTTCATAACATGGTATTAAACCTTTTTATCTTCATAGAGACCAAACCAGACCAAGTTACAGGCCAGATCTGTGGACAGGTCACCGTGCTCAAAGTCAGAATCCCATTTTTTGTTTTTTACGTATTTTTGAGCTATGAAACCATCTGTAGTTTAATAAAAGGTGAGGTAGTGAGGTAAAGATGTTTAATGTCATACTGTGGAACATTCAGGCAGAGCAATGGCATATCCATATCCATAGAAACAAGCAGGTGACAGATTCCCCACCAGAAAAGTTACACAATGCACCTTTAAGCAAGCACCAATATGGGAAAATATTGCTTCACTTGACAAAATTGGACCTTTCCTGATCAGTTTCATCTTGACTTTTTTCAGAACTAGTGTAAGACTACATGGTGTAATGAACAAATATTATTTTGTGTTGAAAATATTGTCTAAAAAAGAGCTTTTACAATTATTATTTGGGTCTGAAAATCACTATTGAGTTTATTCCTTAGTATCGAAATCAAGTATCGTGACAGTAAATGGGAGTAATCTGGTTTCTTTTCTGATTGTTTACACCAGACATGGAAATTTATGCAAAAAGGGCAAAATGATGTGGCAAAGACAACAATGAAAGAGAAAATGATTGAAAGAATTATTTTAACATTCATTGCACTTTGTCTTTCAAATAGAACAGTTACTCTAGAAATCAGTGTTTTGTCTTTTGTACATGTAAACACACACCAAAATCAGATCTAATAATAGGTTATCTGATTATTCAAGCTATCTGATGTTTTTCTGAACATGTAAATGTACCCAGGAACTTACATGCATTTCCTGGAGACTGATACTAACTTAACGTATTTTAACCAATCACTAGGATGACCTTAAATAACAGTAAACATGGAACAAGCTGGGCAGTGTGGTGGGGTAGACACGGCTGCTATAAAACCCTATAATTTTCAAACCCTTTGCTATTTATGTTAGCCTGTTTTCTATGTAAATTTGTCTTATTTTATACTGCCCCTGTAACACTAGTGAAAAAGTGGGGCATTCACTAAATAAGTGGGACAAGAGACATGTTCCTAAATAGCTGCTCAGGACAACCAAAAGAGCTGCAGGTAGTCACACGATCTATATCTGAACTTTAAACTATGTTGCGGATCTAATAATAAGGCATCTACATCATGGGGACACGTTATAAGCCTGTTCCTCATCAGAAACATGCCGTAAAAAGATTTTGTATGTCATCCATGCATGTTTGAGTAAACTAGTGATCTCTCCCGGCACTATTCGAACTCTCCACACAGTTAGCAGTACAGTTATTTCAATGTACAGTAGTTTTATTAACAGGATGCACGCTGATTGTGTTGTAATGTCACTCTGAATAGGCAGGGTCGGGGGGAAACTGAAACATTTTAATATGTTGTTTTTGGTGAATATAGCATTTTCAAAACTATAAAAGGTAGCATGGTGATTAGGTTTGGGCGGTAATACGGTATCCCGAAGTATCAAAAAGTAGCAACGTATCAGATTCATTACCGTCATAAAAAATATCTGCAGCACATAAGAACCTAATATAATATTACGCAGCATTTTGGCTTCAGGCCGAATGACAGGGGAGAGACAGCAAATGTTCACGGAGCTACGACCCTGCGTCAGGCCAGAGATCCCACCACAGTCGCGTCGGACACGGGGCACAGTGCCGACTTTTCAAACGTCATTATGCACAGAGATATCCATCCACACGCAGCGAGGAAGAAGAAAAAAACGTGACTTGCGCTTCGTGTGTGATGTTGAGCTGAAAAGTTTGCGATGGAGACGTTTTATTGAACGCTGAGAGTCAAGACATGGCGTTGAAGAGGAGAAAGTTCAGAATCAGAATTACTTTATTGTCCCACAGGAAAATTTGTCTTGGGTTGGAACGCAGGAAATAATACAAACAATACAAGACATACAACACAACAAAGAGCACAGTACAGCTCAACAGACAGTTGCTATCACCCTTTGTTCAACAGGGTGATAGCTGTGGGAATAAACGGATTTTTAAACCTATTAGTTTTATACCTGACAGCTCTATAGCGCCGTCCAGAGGGCAGAAGCTCAAACTGGGAGTGCAAAATATGAGCTGGATCAGTTGTAATTCTCCGAGCCAACCGTGTTACAGACTCCTCATAGATCTGCTGTAGAGGAGTGAACTCAGCCCATCACCTTCATAGCTGTGCTAACCAGGCTACCAAGTTTGGTTTTATTTTGAACAGTTAAATGACCAAACCAAATGCACATACCATAGTGAATGATACTCTCAAGTACAGCAGTGTAAAATGTCCACATAACTTTGGTTTTAACACCGAAGAGCCTCAGACAACGTAAAAAGTTTCCACTCGAGGGCGAAGTCAGACTTTCACGGAGGAGACAGTAATTTCTTCGAGTGCCGAGAGCGCGGGTCTGTCAGATACAACATGCTGCAGTGGGAAATATCACACGCCGTGGACTGCGTTTTACTTTTACTCCAGAATCTGCCTCTTCTGCATTTTTCTTGTCTTGGCGTGTCCCAGATCATTAAATGGAGGGAGATATGCGCTGGAAAAGTTTGGTTTGATCAGAACTTGTGCCTCATCTTCAAATATAATGCTGCTATTCTGTTTCTGAATGGTTTAGGTGCAGCTACAAAATAATTCTTTATTAGTCACAGTAATACCGTATACTCCAGTAAAATGCTGAGAAGGTTTAACGGTATCAAAATCTGGATACCGCCCAACCCTAATTATGATTTAAATATGTAATGTATTTGTAATTAATGCCACATAGAAGTGTAATACCACCTCTTTAATTAAGGGCCCTTATTGTGCTATTTTTTGATCTATGTTATAATGGCGTTTCCTCATAAAAACATACCTGGAGTTCTCAAATTTGTTAATACAGAAAAAGCCGCACTGAAGTCTACACACTGAAGCTAAAGCTAAAAGGTAGTTCTTAACTTGAAAACTACCACTTCATGACGTCACAAGGTGGAACAGAGCATTTTAAGCTGGACAGAATAACGCAAGATTTCTCAAACGTGCGTGAACTAAACAAAACACATCTCCAGGTATGTTTTCGAGGAAGTAACTGCATTCTAACGCGGCTTAAAGCTCACAAGAGTCAATTGTACATAATGTAGGGCTTTGAAAGAATGAAGTGAGTGCATTTGCAGTTCTCGCCGTGTAATAAATACCCGGCGCCCACCTCAGCGGACGCAAAAGCCATTAGCGTTCCTCTGATTAGCCATTCAAATGCATATACTGGTGCACATGGGCCACCTATTCAACATGCATATTTAAATGACCAATCAGAGCTAGTGATGATAACTAATGATGAGTGTGTAATCAGAGCTGCGGCGATGGCGACTGATGAGAGAGCCACTCCACTTGCATTACGCCCGGGGCCATGGTTGTCGGTGTAATCTACCCCTCACTGATGTGCGAGGCTCGAGGGCAGAGACGGACGGCCAATCAGCGAATTAGCATTAGTGCTATTAGGAGATTACCCACGGAGGGTAGGCTCATGGCTCTTCCTGCTCCGGGCATGACATTGGACCCTGATGTCTAGCGGCATATGTTAGCATGCCTTATTAAAATGCATTGGAATTTACATAATGCCATCTTGAGTCCTATTCACCTTAGTCATGCTTGAGAGATAGTTGAGCTAATTAGCCAAATGTTGGAAGAGTTCTGTGTTAGACAGTTCATTTGACCACATTTTGCATAATATAATTAATCACTCAGACTTGGACTTTGACAAACTTTACTTATTTACAAGGGAAATTATCTCGACACAGTAGCTCTCACATCACAATATATTATAATAACAAAGAGAAAAATGGAAAAAGTAGTAATAAATTCTAAATAAGTCGCAAAAATAACAACAGGCTGGTGTCAAATAAGGTATAATTATGTAAATGTCTATGTACAAATAAAAAATATAGAAATATAGTAATACAAATATATCTCAGCTGTTTACAAGAGGTCGTAAGGCAAAAAGATGAAATAATGACATGACAGAAGGTTAGGGTTGTAGGGAGTATTATCTGTTACATAAAAGTGAGTTGTACAGTTGTAGGGAGTATTATCTATTACATAAAAGTGAGTTGTACAGTTGTAGGGAGTATTATCTGTTACATAAGGGTGAGTTGTACAGTTGTAGGGAGTATTATCTGTTACATAAAGGTGAGTTGTACAGTTGTAGGGAGTATATTACCTGTTACATAAGGGTGAGTTATTGTACAGTTGTAGGGAGTATTATCTGTTACATAAAGGTGGGTTGTTGTACAGTTGTAGGGAGTATTATCTGTTACATAAAGGTGAGTTGTACAGTTGTAGGGATTATATTACCTGTTACATAAGGGTGAGTTGTTGTACAGTTGTAGGGAGTATTATCTGTTGCATCAGGGTGAGTTATTGTACAGTTGTAGGGATTATATTACCTGTTACATAAGGGTGAGTTATTGTACAGTTGTAGGGAGTATTATCTGTTACATAAAAGTGAGTTGTACAGTTGTAGGGAGTATTATCTGTTACATAAAGGTGAGTTGTACAGTTGTAAGGAGTATTATCTGTTACATAAGGGTGAGTTGTTGTACAGTTGTAAGGAGTATTATCTGTTACATAAGGGTGAGTTGTACAGTTGTAGGGAGTATTACCTGTTACATAAGGGTGAGTTGTTGTACAGTTGTAGGGAGTATTATCTGTTATATAAGGGTGAGTTATTGCACAGTTGTAGGGAGTATTATCTGTTACATAAAGGTGCGTTGTTGTACAGTATTGTGGAGTGTGGTATGAATGTAGTCCTGTGTCTCTCACTGAGTGCCTGTTGGAGAATGAGTTCCTCTGTGTCTTGATCACCTCCATTAATATGTTATTGCTTGGCCTGGTTTGTTCCACGGTGACTTATTTATCTCCATGGTATCTTACTCTACTAAATCTGTAGCGAGGCAAGCATGTTCATAGTAAGAATACATGTTTTTCAAAAACTTTGTGTTACATTTTTTTGTATGAAAAGCGCTCTATAAATAAAGTTTGATACAAGATACAAAACAACACTGATACTGTATGTTTAATGCTATACGTGAGCGGGGGAACATCACATTATATCCCAACATCTCCACAGAGACAAGCAGGTGATGGACTCTTCACCAGAAAATGCAGGCTCACATCGTACAGCTTTAACATCAAGCCACAATTCCCTTATATCTATATATTTCAAACCATTTTAAACCATTCATACCATTTAATATGAATTAATTCAGCATAGCATGTTTTACAACTTATAACCTAAAACCTTGGATCAAAACGTACTATGAAGATCCGGCACTTACATGCTATAGAAACCCCTGGCCTTTTTCATTTCAGTATCTATAGCTCCTCGACTCATTGTCCCGCTGGGCTGTTGAGGGCAGGAAGTCAAGTGTGGAATTGCAATCTGCAATATTGCAACTGGACAATGGAGGAGTTCAGTTTGTTATTAGACCTTAAAGCGTAGCACTATAAATATAAAGTGCAATATTACTAATGGACTATCAGAACCATTGTAATGAATGATTTGTCCAGTTGGATCATTCAAGTGCAATATTTTATAATTCGAGATAATCTTAAACAGATATGCTATGGAAAATGATGTCCTGATCTATATAATGATTTGGCATACCCCAGATTACACAGGCCCATTGGAGTGGAGGTCGTGTGTTTACCTGGATGCAAAGGGGGTGAAGTGTCTTGCCAAAGGACACAATGGCAGTATGTGCTCACCTGAGTGGGGTCTGAATAATCTACATCATTGGGTTGGTGCACACAGAGCTACTGTTGCCTCACTATTGCCCCTGGTATTCCCTGTAGTCTCCCATCCCAGAACTAACCAGGCCTAACCATATAAAGCCACTTAATTGAAGAAATGGGTCCAATAACTTCCTGTTCACTGCACTGGGCCCTCTTCATAACAGCCTTTCACATTCGCAAGACATTACATTCATATTTATGTATTCTAGGTGACACTGTTGAACATTTGTGTGAGGTGCTGATGATTAAGTACAATGCTGTGATGGGTGGAAATTTTCTGAGCACAAGCCTCAAATCCAGGCTAATACTGAATGACTCACAGAAAGTAGAAAGTGGACCCAAAATGTGTTTTGACCTAATTTATGAGCTTATTCACACAAAACAAAAACTGGCCCACACTTTACACAGCGACTGAAGGAAAGGCAAGTGAAGTGTCTTGTCTGTGGCCCCAACGTCAGTACGCAGTTGATGCTAATCTAATCTTGGTCATTACTTAGCTCAACTTAACCCAAAACATACACTGTAGGTGTGAAAGTGGTGTGTGTGTGTGTTGAGGGTAGCTTACTACATATGGAGTATGGTATGGAGTAAATGAACAATGCTCTGTTAATAATGCTCTGTAAAGCGTCTTTGAGGATGTGTCTGTGAAAAAGCGCTATAGCTGTTGTTGTAAGGCGACCTTGGGTGCCCAGAAAGGTGCCAAATAAATAAAATGCAATATTATTCAACACCACAGTATTCAGCCTAGTGTTAAAAATTACAATCACAACTGAACCCGGGCTGACAGTTCTTTAACCTGCAGACAGAGAACACATACAAGTATTTCATTCTCAGTGTATGGACAGGCCATGCCTCATGTGAAAGTGCAGAACCTCCAGAATTCACTCACTAAGCTGCAGAGGCTGCAGTAGCACTGATTCATGATTCATGACCCAGATGACAACTCATGGCTCATTTTGCTTTCTAATTGGATAATCCTCTAGTGAACCAAAACACCAAATTATTACACAAATAACTTGGGCATCAAGTCCAATGTTTTTGTAATTAAAAAGGGGTTATTATGCAAAATCAACTTTTTGGAATTTTCTACCGTGTTATAATTGTTTCCTCATCAAAACCTGCCTGTTGTGTTGTGATAGCACCCTCAAGGGGGAGTGACTTAGCACGGAGAGCAAAGGAAGGGGAAATCAGACATTAACATCTTATGTTAAGTGTTATCAATTAATACCCCATAGAAGTGTAACTCTAATATGTCTTTAAGAATAAATTAGCATAACAGTTGTCATTAGTATTTGATCTGAACATACCTCATAGAGCTGCTTAAAGATAATTAAGATAAGGAACAAATGCTTAAACCTGTAGAACCCAATCACCTTTTATTTTGTATATTCCCCTTATCCCAGGCCAGCATCACTCACTGAATCCTCACCTCACCTCATCTGTCTGCCTCATCATGACTATTACCTCACATTGGTCTCCTATCGCTCGGCCTGTGCGGCGGTGTACTTAGCAGCTCCAGCACTCTGGTTATGGGAGCCGTTTACAGCCCCATGGTCCCAGTATTGTGAGCTAATTGCCGCCTCTTGATGGATGCTTTCGATTGAAGGCTTTGAGCAGGTGGATTCCACTGCTCTCCTGACAGCTTGTTTCGCACAGTTCCGGCGTTCTGCTTTGATGAACTTGAAACCGCGAAACAGGACGGGAGTTATCCACACACAAATGAGATGCCATATGGGTTTATGTAACTGTAAATGTGCAGTGTATTTGTTGATTCTGATGAGTTTTGACGGAGTGCTTTGGTAAGATTTCCGTTCTGGTTTGGACTGAAAATTTGATGGTTTATTCCTGGCTTAAGTCTGGCTTAGTTGTAGTCAACTTGTGGTTCATTCTTGGTTAGAACTAAACTTCATTTTGATTAGTATGATCCAAAAGTGCCTCCAAGTGAACTGTTCTAGCCCATTTAAAAAAGTACCTCCCAAAGCAGTCTGGCTCATTTCGGCTCCCAGACCAGTGTAGTTCAAGAATTAGTAAAGCAACAGATGATGACTGGACAAGAGAGATTGCAGATTCAGGAAAAAACAAAGAGATATGAACAGAAAATAAAAATGTCACACAAAACACAGACTTGATCAGCCGTATATCCAGTGATGGCAACTGGTCTGTACGCAAAGCAAAGGTACTCTTTAGCAACAGCTGTTCCCTATTTATGGATGCATGGCTTGTGTCAAGATAAAAAAACATATTGTATTTCTATTTGTATTGTTAACATGAGCTCAACCTAATTATTACATAAAGAGAGGTTAAAACGCAGCATAGAGGCACAAATAAGTGAAATCAATGCAGTAGTTTTGTGTTTATTTTAGCTTCAGCCACGTCTCACAGTAACACAAACTAGGAATACTAAATGTCTTTGCAGAGACTAGCCTTATGATTAAAAAAGCATATAGATTTTATTTATAAAGAAATCTTTAGTTATGTTTGGGTAGCATCAGTTACTCATGTAGTAGATATTAATTAATGCAAAAATCGTCCACACCAGTACTTTGAATACCTTGAGACTCTTCTCCTTAATGATGCTCGTGCAGAGACGTAGCTCGTCCTTGATTAAACATCGGCCCATTGGAGTTGAGGTCATGTGTTTACCTGGCTCCCTCTGCCCCTCAGAAACCTTTGTGAAGAGGAACAGAGTGTGGACCTGACCCTCATCACACTGTGTACCCCGCTACACTGCACACAGCCAAGCCTGCATGCCCCACAGATAATTAGTCATCGAGATACTGAACTGAAAAGCTGTTTTAGAGTCAATCTAAGTCATTTCTATTGTCTAGATTTATAACCTCTGTTCATATCACACTCCAACAGAATTGCCCTAGCCATGGGTTAATTGGTATCTGCTACCCCATGTTCACTCTCATACCACACTTGTACTTGTGCTTCAACTCTGGATGCAAAGTGGGTGAAGTGTTTTGCCAAAGGACACAACAGCAGTTTGTGCTTGCCTGAGTGGAGTCTGAATCGCTTCCACCAGGGGTGCCCACACTTTTTCAGCATGCAAGCTACTTATAAAATGACCAAGTCAAAATGATCTCCCTACTACAAAAATGCAAATAATAGCCTCTGCACATTTACCAAACACACATCATGGCAAATACAGATGCATTTGTGTGTTTTTATTAGGCAAACTTCCACTACATGTTGCAGTAGGCCTGCTTTGTGCTGTAGACCTGCTCTGTGCCAACACTGTAACATAAATTTAGATTAGCTTTTGCTTTGCGTTTCATCTTGTCCTTCTAATCTGTGCGCAGTGAGGGAGCCTCTGTGCTCTATATGTGGAGGAGTGGGTGCCTGAAAAGGTGAGGAGTGGCGCGCTGTTGTGAGGCAGATGGACAGGTAGGATATTTTAAAAAGTTTAACCTGCCTCAAGACACACGCTGGTACGTGAGATGAGCTGCGCACGCTGGGGATGCCGCTCCACATGAGCACACAGGCTGCAGAGAGACTCCCCGACCAGACCCCGAGTCTAAGACAAGACTGAGTCCGAGACAAAACTGAGTCCAAGCGCCTTCAAGACCGATACAAGACCAAGACCGTAAAAATATGGTCTTGATTCCGGTCTCGAAACCAAGACCAGTCTCAAGTACTACACTACGATCTACCTTGGCCATCTATCAACACTACCTTGGCGATCGACTATTAGATTGTGATCGACGTATTGGGCACCCCTGGCTTACATCATTGGGTTGGTGCACACAGAGCTACTGTTGCCTCACTATTGCCCCTGGTATTCCCTGTAGTCTCACATCCCAGAACTAACCAGGCCTAACCATATAAAGCCACTTAATTGAAGTAATGGGTCCAATGACTTCCTGTTCACTGCACTGGGCCCTCTTCATAACAGCCTTTCACATTCGCAAGAAATTACATTCATATTTATGTATTCTAGGTGACACTATTGAACATTTGTGATAATTAAGTACAATGATTAAGTACAATGCTGTGATGGGTGGAAATTTTCTGAGCACAAGTCTCAAACGTAGACTAATACTGAATGACTCACAGAAAGTAGAAAGTGAACCTAAAATGTATGAGTTTTGACCTGATTTATGGCTTTTACACACAAAACAAAAGCTGGCCCACACTTTAAATCTTTTCTGTCATTTTGCTCTGTATTTTTTGTACCATTGCGTCCGAAAGTGGTGATATTCAATCATACAGGCATGAGAGTCATCAGTTGACAGGGCTTGCAGCTACAAGATTAATTTAGTGAAAAGGCAAGCCTACGAACAGTAATCAGTATTTCATTGGTGGATTTTGGACATTTATTTCACAAACTGAGCCCCGTCCAGGAAAGTGTATTAGTTGCAGTTATCAAATTCAGTGGGAAGCCGGCCTGTTTAATATGGCGTATCCAGCTCTTTTCTCTGGGCCCAAGCGAGGTGAGAGAGAGCGAGACCCAAGATAATGACCAATTAAGTGCATCTTCACCTTTGACTAGAGTGATATCTTGGCACTCAATGAGGAGTAGGGCCTGAGCTGAAGAAATAAGCATGGATTGGCCAAATTTAACTAGAACAATTTTGTGGAATAGTTACCAATCACAGCAATATCTGGTGGTGAAAGCTGGAAGAATATTCGACCAACAGCGGCAAGGCAAGGCATCTTGATTTATTTGTATAGCACAATTTGTACACAAAGTCATTCAAAGTGCAAAGTGATGGGATAGAACTGAATACATGTACCAAGAATACGTATTCTGAATACGTATTCTGAGTAACTGTACTCTGGTGGTTGTTCTTTCATCTGGTGGTATTCAGAATTTCGTTTATTTTGTAAAATCAAAGGAATACATTGGCTTTAAACTGCACAGAATTAGCAACAGAAAATAAAACACTGCTCTTGTGCTGAGTGTGATTTTTTTTCGCTGATCAGTGATAAACAAATGCGTCAATTTGTCATAAATATACAAAAACATCAAACAAAACAATACGTTACAACTTCACAAACCTATTGCAATGTGCAGTAGTTGTTGAATGTCACTCTGAATGAGTAGGAACAGGGGGAAACTGAGACATTTTAATATGTTGTTTTGGTGAATATAGCATTTGATCGATGTTATAATGCCGTTTCCTTATAAAAACATACCTGGAGTTCTCAAATTTGGTAACACAGAAAAAGCTCCACTATGTTTTTGAAGTCTACACACCTTCACTAAAATCATTTGGATAATTTCAGCTCAGGAATCGCAAAACTACCACTTCATGATGTCACAAGGAGGAACAGAGCATTTTGAGCTAGACAGAATAATGCAAGATTTCTCAAACGTGCGTGAACGAAACAAAACACAACTCCAGGTATGTTTTTGAGGAGATTACAGCATTCTAACATGAGTCAATTGTACATAATTGTACATAAAACTAATCAGTGATAAATAAATGCAGAACAACCAGTGAAACAAATATAAAGCAGTTTTCAATCCTATGTTGTGTCTTTATATTATAATTTAGCTGCAACCCTGAATGAAAGTACTTTAAGTATTCAGAATACAGTTCTCTGATTGGACCATGTATCGGACCATTGTTACAAAAACATTTTAATGCAGATATTCGGTAACTAAATAATTTTTTTAAGTATTCTCATCAGTGCTGACCAATACTTGACTAGTAATCCAATCCAATCCAATCCACTTTATTTATATAGCACATTTCATAAACTGAAAGCGTTTCCAAAGTGCTGCACAAAACCATCATTTAAAATAAACAAATAACCACAGAAACTGTTTAAAATAAACAAGTAATCAAATGCCCTACCAGAGTGCATACAAATAAATATACCATAAAATAATACAATAATAATACAATACAAACAATAAAAGATAAAAACACTAAAAAAAATAAAATTAATAAAAAATAAATACTCTAAGAACAATAAAATAATAAAAAACCCTAGAATACAATTAAAGACACAGAGGACCACACAACTCACACGGTGTTAAAAGCCAGAGAATAAAAGTGGGTCTTAAGACGAGACTTAAAACACTCCACTCTGGGAGCTGCTCGGACGTGGGGGGCAGGGCGTTCCATAGTTTAGGACCAACCACAGAAAAAGCCCTGTCCCCTCTGGATTTAAGTCTGGTCTTAGGCACCACGAGCTGGAGCTGGCCCTCAGACCTCAGAGCGCGCGCCGGAGTGTAGATTTGGATGAGGTCCGAGATGTAATCCGGGGCCAGTCCATTCAAAGCTTTAAAAACAAACAATAAAATTTTAAATTCAATTCTAAAATGAACAGGAAGCCAGTGCAAAGACGCAAGAATTGGGGTGATGTGCTCACTCAGAAAGATAAGACCTGAACCAGTTTAAGGCGGTCCCCCTGACACCCATACAGTCTTCAAGGCTGTTTAAAAGAGTTGCATGGTCGACTGTGTCAAAAGCAGCAGTCAGGTCTAAAAGCACTAAAATGGCAGAGCTACCACCATCAGTCATTAAAAATAGGTCATTAAAAACCTTTAAAAGTGCAGACTCCGTGCTATGCAGGGCTTTGTAACCTGACTGGAAACGCTCTAAAATGCTCTGTGCTTTTAAAAAAGGCTGCAATTGACAAAGAACACATTTTCCCAATACTTTAGCCAAAAAAGGAAGCTTAGAGATTGGACGAAAATTTGAAACATTTGATGAGTCCAAACTTGGTTTCTTAAGGAGAGGTTAAGAACATGCACCAACACTCACGCACATACCACATTCATACTAGGCAATGTGAGTGAAGTGTCTTGTCTAAGGACACAGTGTCAGTTTTTGTGCCCCTCTGCGGCACTTGGTAACTTGACCTGGTGGTGTCACTTGTGTGTCCATGAAGATACGTTTGGTAAATGTATGTATATTCAATCAACATTTTTGCTTGATTCAGTGTAAAAAAAAAAAAGATCAGTTCACATTCTTCAAAAGTGTAAAATGAAAGCTTTGGTAATACACAAAATAATCTTTACTGAAAAACAGGCTTATTTAAGTTACCAGTAGAAGGTGCCAGGCATCTACCCAATCTTTCGGACTATAAGTTGCTCCAGAGTCGCACCAGCCAAAAAATGTGTAATGAAGAAGAAAAAAACATGTAAAAGTCGCACTGGACTATAAGTCTCACTTTTTAGGGGAAATTTATTTTATAAAATCAGAGACCAAGAACCAACATTTCATCTTGAAAGCCAAGTTATAGAAGTTATAATAATAAAAACAACCCAATAGAGAACAATCCGTGTATCATTTGTTCATTCGTTTTTCAATATAGAACCAAAAATAAGAAAATGAAAAAACAACTCTTTTCTTTATTATTTGTCTTTAAAACAAAAATGAAAAACTGGATAACGATTTTTTTTTCTTTCATTTTTGATGCATATATAGGATTCATATATTTGGTCTATGGGCTGTCAGTATGAAAAACATAACATATAAGTCACACCTGAGTATAAGTTGCAGGACCACCCAAACCCTGAAAGAAGTGCGACTTATAGTCTGAAAAATACGGTAATCAATTACTGAACCTAAATAGGTGCATAATAACATATATTCTAGACCATTTGTTAGTGCATACACTCAATTCAATTCAATTCAATTTATTTCTGTAGCGCCCAAAATCGCAACAACAGTTGCCTCGAAGGGCGTTCCAAGATATGGATGAGTAAAACATACACACAGACATATCAAAACAGGAATAAACAACATTCATGTAAGGCAGCAAATGAAACATCGTCCAGTCATCCCCTGTCCTTAGACCCTCCTTCTCAGCAAGGAAAAACTCCAAAAAACCCAGGGTCCTGGGAAAAAGAAGAAACCTCGGGGAGAACTACAGTGAAGGAGAGATCCACTCCCATGGATGGACAGGCTATAGATGTCCAGGCCCGTGGGCCAGTTCGGTATGGCCACAGCTACCCAGGTGGGGAAGGAGCCGGGCGAGGAGGGGAGGCCGGGCGAGGAGGAGCCGGGCGAGGAGGGGAGGCCGGGCGAGGAGGAGTGAAAGCGAAAGTCACAACAAAGTCAATACTCATGCTTTTTCAAAACAATATTTAGCTGTATCCACTCCCCCGTGGCACCATATCATCTGAGCACAGTTTCATACCACAAATCTGTTTTCTATATTATCTGTTCTCACTTGCTCTTGCATCACAAACAATTAATCAGGTCTGTCTGGCAGGTGCAGCCCATCCATCCCTGCACACTATCTCTCCTACTCCTCCGTCTCATCTACATACACTCCCTCCATCCTTACGCTGCTATCGTTAATTCTATCTCTTCTGGTCGACTCTGTGCAGAATACAAAGCTAACATAGGCGCAGAGGTGGTGAGTACTTTTCTCTCAGCGTACTTTTACTCCTACTCTTCCAACTGTGAGTGAGTAGCAAAAGCTTTATGTTGACACCATGAAATGATTTGAACATTTTTTCTCTTGCACCGCTCCTTCAGATGCGATTTAGTTTAGTTTTTTTCACATCAGTCGACAGAAACATCAGTAGTTGAACGGTCAGATCCACTGACCCATAGGTTAGTTGTGCGATTCCATTTCCCACAGATAAATGCTGACATTGTGTCCTTGGGCAAGACTCTTAACCCATCATGCCCCTCGTGTCTTGTGTGAATGGGTAAGTGGTTCCTTGATGTAAAGCGCTGGTGGAAGGTGGAAAAATGCTTTTAAAGTGTGATTATTTGCTTTTTACTACTTAATTTCTCTTGGATCACCAGTAATATTCAGAGGTGGGTACTCAGTTATTTATTTGAGTAAGAAATTGTACTTTTCGGAGCACTTTTACTTTTAAGTCTACAAGTGACAACATAAAATGATTTGAACATTCATTCTCTTTTATTCTTGAGCTTGAGTAAAATTATTTTGAATCAACGTTACTCTTACTTGAGTTTATGCTGTTATTTTTAATCCTATGTCTTCTGGTTGGCATTGTGTGGAATACAAAGCTTACATACTGTAGGGGCAGAAATGGTTAGTACTTCCTTACATTTACTTTGAATCAGAGGGTCTAGTATTTCCTTGTTTGCTGTGATCAGTAGCTTACAGGCACTTGCTTTGCTTTGCTTCCTCAGGGGTGATCAATACGCCACGACTATGGACAGACTCAGCCGTGGAGCGATTATCCGGGTGGTTACATGCATATGCTCGCAGCCGATCGATTCTGCTGCTCTTTTATTTGAGGCTATTTACAAAACGACCTATTGAGCTGGAGAGGAAACACGGGGCATTAATGAGAGCTGGCAATACAATTTCTAACTATTGCTTTTGTAATTTAGTATAAAAGAAATGGGTCCTTTTCAGTCCCATCTTAAGAAATTGAAAAAGGACATTCGTAAATACTAGTTATCATTTGATAATCAGCACATGGGGCAGCAGTGGTTCAGCAGTGGTTACCAATAAAAACTTAAGGTGC
Source organism: Odontamblyopus lacepedii (assembly GCA_034769755.1). NCBI lineage: Eukaryota > Metazoa > Chordata > Actinopteri > Gobiiformes > Gobiidae > Odontamblyopus > Odontamblyopus lacepedii. The sequence goes on from CM068348.1 coordinate 39,220,956, forward strand.
GTATGACAGATTAGACTAATCATTTCACTAAAACATTATATTGAAGATGTTTCTAGAGACACCACCTCTACTACTGTGGGTGGAAAAAGTCACGATAACATCAGTAGTATTTATCTTGTTGTACAAACATGCTAGTCGATAGATCCTCTATTGTTTCCTCGTTTTACAACTATTTTCATGATCATTTTTTATTACATTTTAACATGAAACTCTTATGTTTTGAATATTTTAAATGTTTAATGAAGAATCAGATTATGGTTATTTTAAGGAGACACTACTATAGATGAAATATTGCTGTTAGAGGTGCTGTTATGTTAATGTCTCTGTACCTGCCCAAGGACTCCAGATGGAAAGTAGCTCGTAGCTAAATCTGGCGCAGAACATCTTTTCTCTCTGAGATGAATGTTTTCTGTGCACTGTCCTTGTTTTAAATAAATAAACACGTGTACAAATGTAATTTCATCATACTGTCACTTAATTTTGTGAAACCATCACTTAATTTTGTGAAACCATCATGTAATTTCAAGATCTTATCTGCTGATTTTATTTAAGTATAAAATTGGCTGTTCTTCGTCACCGTAACTAATACTTTACTCATATGGTTTATGTGTATCTTGTATCTTATTGGAGCCCTCATCCCGAGTCTCTATACTCAGCCACCACATATATCCATATCACAGGTAATAAATATTTTCATTGTATATTGATTTTAATTATAGACCAAATAATATTTGTGTCTGAATTAAAGGGTAAAGTATAATGAGAAATATATTCAGCCTACAAAATACCTGTTTTCATCTTTATTTATTAATTAAACTTATTTATTAATTAAACATACAACCCAGAATAACCTCATTAACCTTGCATAACATCAATTTACATCACAAAGATATATTCTGCTGCCACATACTAGTCTATAATCATAAGGCATGGGACCCATTTGTAACATTATCTAAAATAAATACAATCGTTACACAACTCTTGGACTGCGATCGGTGGTATAAATGTATCCACTTGTGTCAGGAGCACTTGAATGCATCCTGGGCCACTGTTCTTCAGGAATCGAATTTGACTCCCCACCAGAGGCTCCAGTAATTATTTACATTGTGTGGAGGAATAATGGCACTGACTTGCCGGGCTCTTGTGCAGAAGAAGACAATCAGCTCCTGCTTCACTGCAATCATTGAACTCCATTAGTCTCTGTGCTGCCCGCCTGCTATACATTTACATCACGAGAGTTTTATTCAGAAGAGTCTTGTGAGGACAAAGATTTGAACGTTAAGGAAAACAGTGGTGCTGTGTATATCATAACATATTTGACTCATAATTTAAGGTCCTATATTACGCAAAATTGACTCCTGTGAGCTTTTATCCACGTTAAAATATCGTTACCTCCTCAAAAACATACGTGAAGTTTTGTTTCATTCACATGTTTCAGTAACCCTTTATTATTAGTTTATCTACATACCCCAAGATCAAAATGCTCTGCTCCACCTTGTGATGTCATGTAGTGGTAGTTTTTAAGTTAACTGCTACCTTTTACCTTTTATTCAGTAGAGATTGGCACTTCCATGGTTGAAATGATAAAAAATGATTCTAGTGAAGGTGTATTCAGTATCCAAGAAGAACATTCATTCTTACTGATCAAGAGTTGTCCTTTTCTCCATGGAGAGTTAAATACAAAGCCATACAGTGGAATAATAACATTTCCGTGATGTTTTAACGTACTGAGAGCTCTAACTTTGAATTATACATTTTTCTATGTGGACCAATGTTTCTGTTTCACACTTTTTTATGAGAGTTGGTTGAACATTCCAACCAAAGCAATAATGTTCAAGGAGAAAAGTAGGTCAAGTAGGACAGACATACAAGAAAAGTTATATATTGCACCTTTAATGCTGCTACTTCTCATAATTTAGGCCAATTCACCAGCCAGCAAATCTGCACGAGGGCTGCATTTGGCCATAGTATTTCATTTTTTCTTGTTTTCCTTTGTGTTTGATTTATTTGTCTGTACTTTAAATTGCTGGTCCAATATTTTATTCAATTCATTCTCTCTGAACTGTTGCTGCAGCTGTCCTGAGGCAGTGAACCAATTTAAGGAGGTGAACTGTCCTGCCCAAGCACACAGTGTTTGGGAATTAAGCTAGCAATCTTTTGAAATGTAAGTTAGAATTAGTATACTGTAAGGAAGGAGTGTGTATTCTCTAAGTATTGGAAGAGTCTCCTGTACTTAAAGAATGGGCTAATTGAATTTATCGATTGGGATTTGATAGTTCTAAGTCAAAGCAACACCCATGTGCCCTTTGTGAACGCTACTTTTACTAGAAATAGAGTTTTGGGGCACCCTCTCAACTAATATTGAGAAATATTACCAATACAATATGTCAACTATGTCTCTGGGGTGGCCTGGGAACGCCTTGGGGGCCCCCGAAGGAGCTGGAGGAAGTGTCTGGGGTGAGGGAAATCTGGGAGTCCCTGCTTAGACTGCTGCCCCCGCGACCCAGCCCTGGATAAGCAGAAGAAAATGGATGGATGGACAATATAATCATTGACCTACGTTAATTAATTAATTGATAATTAATTGAACATTTGATCTAAAGGTTCTTGAATTCTTTCCATGACACTGACTCATATCTGGAATAACACATCACATGATCAAGCAAACTTAGGGTTTATAAATATTTATTGACCAAGTTAAATAGCATTAAATATGAAAATATACACGAGTGTAGGTTATCCTAGACTGGTGTGAACAAAGGAGTGTAAAGAAATCTGTGATAAGGTTAACTTTAAGAGTTTCTAAAGTTATGTATCGAGTCTGAATTGACTGATTTTAAGCCGTCTGTGATATTCTGTGCGTATACGACCAGAGAGAGAGAGAGTGTTGTAGTCACGATTAGGTCCGATCCGGGTCCTTCGATGTGTTTGAGTGGGACAGATGGCGGCTGCGTGATCTAACAGAATCTCAGAATTTTGTCCTCAGTCTCAAGGAGGAGACAGGAACAGGAGACAAACTTCCGAGCGTCGATGCAGTCTGAACAGCACTGGTCACTAAGGGCTAATCAATCAAAAAGATTATTTCTCTACAAAAATGTAAATATTTAAATTTGGAAAAATATGGAAGCTTTTCTTCCGGTCAAATTAAATCACGGATACATGCTTCATACGGAGAACTTCTGCGCTGTCCTTCCTTGATCCACCTCCATGTTGGGGCCAACTGACCTGGGGAGGGTCCCACAGATAATGTCTATACTCTGTGGCCACTTCCTCCTTCTTCATGAATTTCAGTGGGAAAGGCTCGTTCAGAGCAGGGGGTTTGTGACAGTGAAGTATGCACATAACATTCCCATGATTTTACAAATCAACATTAAACACATTGGCAGTGATTCACAGATGAATAGTTCATTTCTTTCTTTTACAAAGAAGAGTCTTTGTAGAAATTGTTCAATTAAAATCCAAGTGTCTTTGAATTGTCTTTGTTATTTATTTAATATATAATATTTGGATCTTCAGTCAATACAATTTTGTCATACTAGAAACCATGGGGATATGTAGATCTTTTGTAAAATGTCTTTAATCCTGAGTCTTTCATACAAGATAAGAAAGGAATGTCATACCTCAAGGTCCTGCTGGAGAAAGTGGGGAAGGGCGTACTCATAAGACATAGTCTTTAGTTTAACTGTGTGCACATCCCTTCCAGAGCTTTCCTCAATCAAAATGAAACAAAGAGTTGCAAATGTATGGCAGATTCACAGGTCATGGACAATATCACTGCAATACATTTGCAACTCTTTGTTTCATGTGCTGTTGATCAAAAGTTGTGTTTGAACTGAGCCAATCCTTCATTTGTGTAGTGCAGGTTCCAAATATCCAACGCAATCATCACAACATTTCACAGGTAGAATTCCTTACATTTAGCATTGACTATCATTTTTTTTCTCAATATTTCCTGCTTGATATTACACAGATTTAGCAACACCAAAACACCCTAGCAAAAACACACCTTGAGTTTCCGATTTCTTCACAAATTCACAACAGAACGTTACTTTGTAGTTCCAGGTCGGGGCTGCAAGCGTGCCAGAGCTAAGTACAGAGAGCTGCTTGTTCCTCCATGTGCATACGGGGCCAGAGCGGGGCCAGTTTGTTGGAGCACATTTTCAGTAAAGGGTTGCACTTCCCAGGCCAACAGCGCTCCTCAGGGCCATCTGTCACCATTATACTAACGCCAGTGTGGTTAGCCCAGAGCCACTTAAGCAGCCCACACTTCCCCTCGGCTGCTTCTGGAAGATGGAGCTCCATATTCAAATATACAGTGCTGGGTGCATTTCCATTCATTTAAATAGGTAAGGCTATGGTAGGTGCTGTCATTAAGGCTGAATCATATAGTGGTCTGGCCACGCTTATCTCATTATGTTATATCTTTGGAGCCCATCTGAACCATGGGATCCTTCCATAACCCTGTGTTGGCCTGTATGTCAGCTTATACCCAAGGCTGTCACTGGATTGTTCTGCTCTGGTGGTTAAGATACAATACGCCAAGGGAATTCCATATTTATAGATTTTTTTCAATTTGACTTATGTCCAAATATGATAATAGTTATAGTTTTAGTGCAGATGTTTAAAAAATAATGATAAAGCAGATTTTAAGGAGAAGGCCTACGCAAAGTTTGAAACAATGGCCCCACAGACAGGATACAGCAAATAGGACTGTAAAAGTGCATTACAGTATATATACAGTCATTTGCCTTTTGTATATTATAATAAGCCACATTACAGTCTTGATTGCTGCTAAGATAGGTGCTATTTGCAATGCTTGTTTGCAATGTCAATTTATATTAGTGATGAATTTAAAGGTAGTAAACAGAGGCTAATGAGTCTGTTTGAAGTAGATGAGTGTCTAGCCTGTTATATCATCCATTACATAAATCAGTATCCAAGGGCTTTGTGATTTATTAGCATAAACTGTGCTTTACTTAAAGGAAGTTCGGAATTTTAGACATAGGGCCTCATTTCCTCGTGAGCCAGAGTGTTGGAGACGTTTGGAGACACTTTTAAAAAAATATTCCATCCAGGCCTTGTATTTGGAGAGGTTGCTGGTGCTAGGCTAGTGTATGTCAATGGCCATAGTTGTCCTGCCACAAAATACAGTCTTACCCACTCCACAAAGCACTCGAAGCAAAACTATTATGACTCCAGACTGTCGATGTGAATGTTTATGTTGTTAGAATGATTTTAGAAGTAAAACCAACCTTGCATTTGAAGGATTTATGTATGTACTTCCTGATGCAAGGTTAGTTTTATTTCAGACATTATTCTATTGACACAGACATTCACATCGACAGTCTGGAGTTATAACAGTTTTACCTCAGGTGCTCTGTGGAGTGGGTAAAACTGTTTTTAGTGGCAGAACAACTATGGCCATTGACATGCACTAGCCTAGCACCAGCAACCTCTGCAAATACAAGGATTGGATGGAATATTTAAAAAAAAAAGTGTCTCCACATGTCTCCAACACTCTGGCTCATGAGGAAATGAGGCTCTATGTCCAAAATTCCAAACTGTCCCTTTAAATAAATGTATATGTTTTACTTTTACTTCAGAAAGCAGGTATTTGTACTTTTTACTCCACTACATTTTTTTTCCTGAGACCTGTTGAAAGGCCTGAGAGGTTTATAATAAAAAAGATTAGTTTGAGCAAACAAAATATATATAAAAAAAAAATCATTCAATCATAAATTCAATAATTTCTGCAAAACATTCAGCACAAATCTTTATCAAAAGTATATTTGAAGTTGTATTTGATCTCAGACTCTGTGCAAAATACTTTTTATGTTCTACTTCTACTTTAAGTACATTTTTAAACAGGTACTTTAATACTTTTGCTTTTATATGAGTTTTGACTTTATTTTATTTTATTTTTTTGCTCCAGTATCTACTTTTAAGTAACAAAACTTAATACTTCCACTACTGATGCATATCTTTTTAGAAGAGTGATATTTGTTTACACATTTTAGTATAACTGTACCACATGGGCCTTGCAGCCATTTGGTCTGAAAAAAAAAGAAGAGATGGAGCCACACAGATTAGTCCATAGCAGCCTGGTAAACCCGAATAAGATACCAGAACTCACAAAAATTGAGGCAATCGATTAGTTGATGAACCTAAAAGTCACAATCTTCCAGAACTTAAAAGGTTGGATGCTTTGCTACTTGCACCTTTTGAAAACAACTGAATGAAAAGTGCTCATTTAGCTCAACTCAAATATTTGCATTTAACTTGACTTATAGTTTTCTGTTAAGGCAACTCAATCATTTTGAAATTGTATTTTAGCATGTACTGTATAAATTAAGTTTATTTTTAAATCATCCTTATTTGAAAAAATAGAAATAACCGGACTTGTAATGACTTAATTCTACTAAGTTGTACCTCATCTATGTTTTTAAGTTATACTCAGTTATACCCATAATAGTTCACTTTAATAAAAAAAAAAAAAAAGTTAAAATGACTCAAAAAGAAAAACATGTTCTTGACATAATTAAGTTAGTAGGACTATTTCTAAAACCCAGCGTCATCTATTTAATTACTTTGACCGTTCTGGTTTACAGTGTAGATGAGAATTGCTAAAATGTGGATGACCTTGACACTGACTGGCTCTTCTGCGTGCTTTAGTTTTCTTCACTCCCTGGAGGATGTAGCGCTCTCCTCTGACCTTGTGCATTGTCAATTCAATCATTATGCTGTTTTTGTGCACCACTTTCAAATTTTCCGAGTTTTACCAACAGCTAGTCTACCGGTGGAGTTTATATGACAGCATAGTTGAACTTTTGTACAAGTGGACTGGACACCTGCTGGGAAAAGTGCACTGAAAGGACTGCATGACAGGTCAGCTAACAAGGCGAGCTAACAGGCTGCATGTTTACTTAGCTGGTAATGTAACCCGGGCTGGAAAACTGTAATTTATTTTTTGACAATCTAACTGTTTTGTTCATATTCCCCTGTAGCTTAGGGCATGTGGGGTTTTCAATGGGGAATAGTGCATCCAAGTGCAGTAAATACATACATCTGTGAGTATGGTTTACAATGATTTTACATAGTATTCAGATTTAATAGGATGGTTATAGTACATGAAAACACATTTAAATAGTCGAGAGAACACATGTGAATGCTTAGCAGAGGTAAAGATTGAGTAATAATAATGCATCAGTTTTATATAGCGCTTTTCTGGACACTCAAAGACGCTTTACAGAGCATTATTCATTCACTCCAGACCCGGTGGTGGTAAACTACTATTGTAGCCACAGCTGCCCTGGGGCAGGCTGACAGAAGCGAGGCTCCAATCTGCACCATCGGCCCCTCCGACCACCACCATCACTCATGCACACACCACTTTCATACTAGGCAATGTGGGTGATGTGTCTTGCCTAAGGACACAACGACAGTTTTTGCAACAGGCGCCCCACTGTGGGGCCTGGAATTCCTTGTGGTCTCCCATCCAAGTACTAACCAGGCCCGGCCCTGCTTAGCTTCTGAGATCTGACGGGTTCAGGCTTTGACGAGCCGGTATGGCCACACAGAGTAGCTAAAATTTGTACTCGATTAAGAATAGTTACCTCCTAATAATAGTAACAAAGTAGTGGTCCAAGAAATTACTTAAGTGCAATTTTAAGAGGAACTGTCTGAGTGTAACATCTGATTTATAATTCGAAGAATATATAATTGAAAGGATGGAACATTAAATAGTGTAAAATCCGGCATTTTCAAAGGATAGACCAGAAAAATGAGGAAAACTATGGCTACGTTCAGACTGCAGCCTGAAGTGACCCAAATTCGATTTTTTCGCCTGTATGCGACCTGTATCTGATCTTTTAATGACAGTCTGAACGACACGGATCTGATTTTTTCAAATGCGACTCAGGCCACTTGGAAATGTGCCGCTAAAAGCCGATACATATCCGATCTTTTGACATGCGACTTCAGTCTGAACGGCCAGGTCACATTCATCCAACCTACTGTTCCTTTTTACAGACGTTGCTGTCACTGCCCCACAAAACATCATGGCCATGTCCTTCTCCTTCGAAATCTCCTCCTCAAAACAAATAATCTGTACAGGTTCTGGATCCGGTACTAGAGCAACTTTAAAATTACCAGGTGCTCATTGCAGCTGTTGTGGATCTGAGAAAAATAAAACTGGAGAAAAGCTGTCTTCAATCAAAGAGTCTGGATTTATTAAAGCAATTGTGCACACAATTACAAAGAAATGGAAAACCAAAACCTGTCTGTCCCTCACGCAAGGTCCGTCTGTCCCTAATCATACATGTCAGAACAAAAACAGGCTTCTTATACAATTTACAGACGTCATCAATCAACATGAGATAAAACGTACAATAGTATTAGTCTAAACACCCTTCGGAAGGAGACAAATGTATCTGGATTAAACTGGGGCATCGATTAGATGAACTCAAGTGTACCAATAATTAGAATGAGTAAAACAACATGTTGTAAAACAACAAGTAAAACATGTTGTTTTACCCCTGATAGATAGGGACTGAACATAATGTCCTGTCTTAAGAAGCCCAGATACAGCAGATCACACCACTGCCTGTGACCATGAATACAGAGATACTTTAGCACTTTGTGAGTTACTAGTTATCTACACCCAAACAATACATTCTTTAGCTTGACAAAGTAAGAAATTTCCATCACACAGCGTCCATGTTTAGGTGACTTCCGTAAACACTAAGCTCGCTGTGTGTAATGTCCTTGTGTCCTCCAATGCGGGACACTCTTGTGGCATTTAAAGTTCATACTGGGGATCACGTACAAGTTGCATTTAATTGGAAATGTGAACGACCTCGCAAAAAAAAATCAGAATTGAACTTGAAGCCCTGCAGTCTGAACATAGCCTATTATATGAAGGAGCAGAACAAGAAACACAAATGTTCAAACAAGTTCATATTGTGAAAATAATGCGTTTGTCACCTGTAGACTTACTCACAGTGGGAACCAAAACTTTTACTTAACTAAGATTTCTGTTATACTGTCATATTACTGAAGTAGGGGTAAAAGTATATTGTACTCTGAGAAGTACAATGTTTTCAAAAGTTTCCTCGAGTAAACTGTGTAACTGCAACCCACCTCTGATACTTTAGGCCATGTGGTTGTTTAATGTGCTAATAAAAATGCGCCGCACAAGTCTGAAAGTGGAGCATATCTTCATTTCAAACGCGCTTGTGTTCTAGAGTAGTTAGTTGTATCACAGATATATTTTCCTCAGCTGCTAATGAGCCACTTAGCATGCACGTCTTATCTTATGTTTGATAATACATGTGCACTGTAGTGTCATAGGCACTGCTTTATGTTCAGTAATGATCCAGTGCAAGTAAGCCACATCATGCCATATGTTTAATAATGATGCTAAAATGTTATCCATTCAATTTAAAGGCGTGATATAAAAGATAAATGTGGATAAATGTGGCAGCCACTGATTATAGTGGTTAACTATAATCATATCATATCATCATATACTCTAAGCCTGTGCATTTTTTGAGATTTTTATAGTTTTTTTTTCGCATTTTAAGCAATCTAGGACTTCTTGTAAACAACTCCAGGCTGAAAAATTAACTTATAAATAATAGAAGAATTCAGTGCATTTCAGAACATGTTTGTAGAGTTCAAACCTACAGGTATAAGACTTTTGTTCTCTGCAGAGGACATTCTTTTACCTAAATACCTGCAGCCATTACGGTTTGCTAATTGCGCCAACTCAAATTACAGTTTAGATTTGATTGTGAGATATTGTGCAGTAGGTCTACAAGATTCATTATAATCAAATCTAACTAGCACTTTGAATGGATTCAGTTAGCAAATCGTAAAGGCTGCAATTTGTAGTATCATAATTTCTTTCAAAAGAAAAAAAATACAAATATATCTATGTCCTGTCATAAAAATGGCTAATCTAGACTGTAGTTTAGATTTGTACAAACATCTTCTGAAATGGGATTCTTGTATTAGTTTATCAGTTTGTATTTCCTCATGTCTTGTTGTCAATTCTTTTGGATGTTTCAGATCTGAACTTTGAACATAGTCCTATTGTTAAAACAGAAACAACAAATTTAATTGCAATGCTTGTTAAAAAAAAAAAAAAGAAGTCATAGTTAGATATTTTTACTATATCAGTCAGCCATATTCTGCAGCCCTTTCATACTACCAATCTTGTTAAGAAAACTGACTCTATATTATTGTTTGACATTGTGGAAAAAATCCATAGGAAAGTGGAATCAGTGATGCTTTTCTGTTGGGTAATAGTTGGAGAGAAGTAAAAAGAAATACAATAGCGCAGTGATGCTCAAGGGGTCTTTCAAGGAGAATGTTCGGCATGGACATTGAGCAACTCCTCCTCCTGCTAAAGTCTGTCTAAAGTTATCCCTTTGTTCAAGTTTGTTTTTTGTTGGAACTTTGACACTTAACAATTTATGATTTTGCCATAAGACCCTTGAATATGCTGTATTTTTTAGCAACTATGGGGAGACAAAATGACTGCATTTTAGATTTGTTGCTGTTAAGCATAAAAAAAGTTATTAAAGAGGGGGTATTATGCAAAAAACGACTTTTTGGACCTTTCTGCCATGTTATAACATTGGTTTGAAGAGGTTTTAAATGTCATCCATGAATTCCTCAGTAATTTAGTGATCTCTCCCGGGCCCTGTTCAAACCCTTATTGTGGTTAGCAGTAAGATTCTGTCCAATCTTCAGCCCATAAACCTACGTCATCCATGCTCCCGCACAACAATTTTCTATAAATATACAAAAGCAGGACACAAAACAAAACAATACATTACAACTTTGCAAACCTGAGGTGACGTGCAGCAGTTTTCATTTGTAGCATTCACACTGTGTGGTGTGTTGTGATAGTGCTCTAAAGGGGGAGTGACTTGCACGGGGAGCAAAGGGAGGAGAGACTAAGGCTACGTTTACATGGAAATGGTCTGAAGCAAAAACTCAAAAGTAAGTTTTCATTCTCTTCTTATTCCGAGTTTACACAAGCGTTTTGGGTGGGGAATTCCGCGTGCACATGGAGACGCAAAATTTGCCGTTTGCCAATGTAATCTGCACACCCAGTGTGTAGGTGGCAGCATCACCAAGACCAAATGCCTGTGTATAACCCTTCTGCTTCTCTACTTCCTCTTCTCCAGTGCGCCAATTCAAAGAAACATGGCAAAGTGTAATAACACCACCATTTTCATGTGGACAGATGAGACGTTAAATTATAAAACCAGCAAGGCACTTGAAAACGCTCTGCCACGGCCTACGAAAACGCAGTTTTTCGTTTTCATCTGTTTACACGGCGACGACAGGATGGAGCGTTTTCAAGATTTTCATTCTGGAGGGTGTTTTCAGATTTTTGCATTTTCAACCCCCCAAAATGCTGTTCCATCTAAAAAAATATGGACAGCTGGCAAAATGTTTTGCATTTTCCATCCATTGACATGTAAATGGCCCCTTACAGTGTCAAAAACAAAAGTGAAGCTTATAAAACATGTCAGTATCTGTTTTTTTTAGCAAATCTATCTTTTTTAAAACAATAAAAGGTAACATGATGATCTAAATAGGTTACATGTTAACATTTAATACGCACAGAAGTGTACCACTTCTTTAAGTTGTATTTACTTGTGTTTGTCTTTCATCTTTTGACTGTAATAGATCGAGAACAGAGAATTCTGTATCTGACAAGTAAACAACACTTTTCAAAAACATTTGGAGACTTTCTGGAGATGTCTCTTGGTACTTGTCTTTTCCTGCATTGACTGAAGCTTGAGTAGTCACGTTAAAACAGAAAGCAGACATACTTTCTGGACTGACAAATATACAATCCCTGACCACCACCACGTCATGTCTTGTACTTTGTCTGTGCTTGTGGCAGGATGTCCTTACCTCAAAGCATGATTGAGTTGCATTGTGTTTTTCCTGTATATCTCATTTGGCATTCTGTGTGTGCGTGAACTCGACTTCGTTATCGTATTCCTATGGATGGAGGCGCTGGCGGATGACATGCACCCGGCACAGCAAAGACTCCAGCAGTACGTCAGATGTAGCTCTCCACTCAGCTCCTCTGTCTTTGACCTCCTCCCCATGGGCGTGTGTGTGTGTGTTTACGTGTGTGTGTGTGGGTCTGTCTCCCAGAGCCTCCGACAGCTGATGGACTGTGAGGTGAGGCGTCCTAGAGCTGTTTTTCACTTCATTTATTTATGTCGTTGGATTTACCTGAACTGACATTTGCAATGATCGGGAGCGTGGAAATAGTTATAGGTTCCGTTTACTTTTCTAAGCTACAGACCTGAATTATTCAATACTTTATTAGATTTTTTGGCACTGTCAGTGACTTGAACATGAGCCACGTATAATTTAATGCAAAACACTTGTGGCAGAAGGATTTATCAGCTTTTACAATATTCACATTTGCTCATATCATGCAACCCTCCTTTAGAGGTTGTCTACATCACTGATTTATAACCAGTGTGCCAGGAAACACCAGTGTGCCCAGAGGGATTACTAGGTGTTCCTTAGAAAATGTCGAATTTGATTAACTATTTCACATTGTTATTTAATGGAATAATTGGCATTTTGAGTAAATTTCCAAACCAAAAACCACAAAACACAAAAATGACCACTGTGGAAAATTCCCTTGTGGGTGGACTTTTTGTCTTTCTCGATCAGAACCAAATTTGAGGGGCTCCAAGTGAAGAGGTCCAGATTAGATGGTGTGAATTTTAATGAAGAGATGACATTTCAATAGCTTCTTTTGAGTATTTAGTAGTTTTAATATCTTTAATGTTCTGTAACATTTTTATTAACCAGAAATATGATATTTTTCCTCATAAGACTGTCGTTAGGAGAATGATGTGGGGGTCTCCAGTGTATCCATGGGTAAACGATTGGTCACTGGGAGAAAAAGGTTGGGGATCACTGTTTTAGATAACAGTTTACTTACCGTAGACTGAGTATTTACACCAAAGTGGTGGAAAGAAGGGGCAGGTGCATCATTTACTATTCATATAATGCAAATTAGTCTGTACTTTGCAACGAGTGAAAAACATGTTCAGAATGAAAATCTAGTACCAATTATTAAAAAGACTTGTTTAAAGTTGGCATTTTTTATCTTGTTCACTGAAGATCTGGTCAAATTAAAACAACCTTGGAAAATTTAAATTGGAGTGCATAAATTTTGGTCTGAAAGGAAAAAGTGTGTCCTGTGAGGAGTCTCTAAAGTGAGAGCAATTACATCGGGTTGGTGAAGTCAGCAGTTATGTGCCCAATCAGAAAAAAATGAGAGGACTCGTTTGAAAGTTAATTACCAAGAGATTGATTAGATTCCAGCCTAAGGTGACACACTGCATTACTGCGCTGTGGTGTGGCGCTAATGTTGCATACGAGAGGAAGAGCTGAAGCTTCAGTTATTGTGCAGGTTTCTCGTGTGGAGGTAAGTCATACATTTAAAAGCTCTGTATTATTACTGTTTTGTCTTCTGGAGACTTTCAGAACCCTGCAGTACGTTTACTCAGGCAGTGTCAGTTATATGATGGACGGCACTATAGCATCATACCGCAGTAGTGTGTGTTAAAGACTAGATGCATTACTGCATAATAGGCAATTAGGGCCCTCTTATTAAAGTTGGCATTTATTAAATATGGCATTTTCAAAACGCTAAAAGCTAACATTGTGATCTAAATATATAATGTGTGTGGATTTAATACTCCACAGACATGTAATACCCCCACTTTAAACTTATCTATCTCCGCCAGACCAAGTCAAATCTGTGGAGAGACGAGCCCAATCACACTAAGAAAGCAGGTTTTCAAGGCATTTATTCGTTTATATGAACAGGGACAATACTATATTAAATATGTGTGTAAATGTGCCAGTATTAGCGATACAGCTAATATCCAACTGTAGTCCCCAGCCAAAGTGTAGAACCTTGGCTGGGGACTCAGTGCACAAAAGACATGCTTTTTCATTGAAGATGTGCTAAAGAGTTGTTAACCTCTTATTCAGTGTTTTACAGTATGTAATTATGTCTAAATGGACAATTTTGTGCACAGTAATTATGTGAAAATAATGTCATTGTTCACATTTAACTTTATCAGGATTATCAGGATCAAGGCATTAGTAATTGCGAGATATATTCCAGAGGAACATCTCCATGGAAACAGATCATGGACTCCCAAACCAAAAAGGTGTTTAGTGCAGCTTTAAGACATAACAATACGTGTAAATGAATTGTAACTATGGAGCATTCATTCATTTCCAAAGTTGTTCTGTTTGCTTCAGGCTGGTGCACACTGAACAAACACCAGTTAATTACATTACACAAATGTCTTCAGTGGATGACTGATTAACTCTCCTTGGCTTGTTACAAATAGATTGGGTGTCACTGTGTAGCGGAGGGTGCAGGGCAGAGCAAGGTGCCTGATGTGTGGTGCACACTGCTCTGCCTTGGTGGCTGACTCTTTCCCCAGCCGGGCCTGTGTGTGTTTTGTGTCTGTCCAGCTGCTTTCAAAGCAGTGTGCTGAGGTTTGATGTTAAAGAGTCATTTCTTTTCCTGGGTTGCTGTTGTGTAAAACCACCATCTGTCTGGGTGTCACGTCTAATGCCTGTGCAGTGTGCCAGAGCATCCGGCACACACAGTCCTACCACTCTGCAAACAGGGAGGCAAAGAGAAAGAGGCTGAGCTGTGAACACTAGCCCCATCTCTGTCTCAATACCACCTAATTGTTGTCACATCATTACTTTAGATAGCATTGTAGTTGTTAATTGAACTTAAAGTGCATATGACATGTTACACTCCTCATTTGACTAAAACGAGTGAATTCAAAGGATGACCCATAAAGCGAATATGGCTTATGACTTGGATTTGGTTTAAAGTGGGACTAAACTCTGCCCACAACCACATTGCCCATAAATCTGCTAAGCTGGGCAGTATCTGAAGGACTAAAGGGGAGAGTGAGGGGAAATATGAAGATATACAGAACAGTGTGATTGATCTAACAGGTATTCACTCTTCAAACTTCAACCCCGCTGCCAGTGTTTGTAATCAGAAATACCTGGCTGTAATCAGGGCAGTCCTGTGTGATGTCATGTAGTACTTTAAATCGCCGTGGTCTCTGGAGGCAGCACACTCAGAAAGCTGCAAATTTACCCAGTTTGCACTAAAATTACCACTAAGAACAGTAGATAATGTCATCAAAACACCATATACACAGTTGAGTTAGTGTTTAGTTCCACTTTAAGATTAAATAACACAACACAAGTAGCATTTCTTGTATAATAATATCTCAATTTGCATTTGGTTAATACGTTAATACACTGATGATTCTATACAGTGAGATTTGTGTATCCCTACATAGTTGCTTTAAACCTGTTTCATTTGCACTCCTATATATTCCATCTCTTGTTCATATGCACGCCTGCTTCCCCCTCTCCGCTTTATCTGCCGCTCCCCCCAACGTCCTCTGGGTTGAATTAATGAGGGTTTAGTGCAGCCCGGATGTTTACAAGATCAACAAATGCCTCGACACCTAGTTTGTGAATGTGAGTATCAGCAGGGTGAGTGTTAGCATGTGAAGATAACAGCACTATTTACGCAATACCAGTCATTCACAACTCCATGTCACTGGACCTTCTTCATATTAACTCAAGCTTGGTTCTTTAGAGATACAGAGAGGCATTGTGTTTTTAATAAGAAAAACAAAAATCAACTCAAAGATCAATCAAGAATCACAGGGTCCTTCACAATTTGACATGAAGATAGATGTAATAATCAATATACTGCACATGATATGTCATTATACCACTCTACATTTTAATAACAGTAGATTTAGATTTAGATTTTTATTTGCACATGAAGTTAAAACAATTTCGCAATACTGAAAAATATAAACATTTCAGTGCAGGAGAGTGTGAGAAGACCATTAATGGTCATTAAAGGCCACCTCCCCTAAAAACATTTTCATTACAGTCATGAACAGAAGGTCACATTTATGAACACTTTAAACAATACTATACATTCAGATGAGCAACATTTGTTTCAACTGTCTTTTAAAAGAAAAAAGAGTGGAAATAGACTTTAGCACGGGGGATAAGTTATTCCAGAGGGCGGGGCCTCTGAACTTGAGTGTTCTTTGGTTGATTGATGTTCTGCACAAGGGAAGTTAAACATCTCTGCAGTGTCTTGTAGGTGTGAACATCTGATGAGGATATGAAAAAGTTCTCAAAAACTCTGGGTAAAACCTGGGACATATGGACATACTTAAACATAAACAGGCAAATACAATATATGTTGGCATTATATATAGTCAAAATATTGTATTTACAAAGCAAAGGAGGAAGTCTATTTGAATAATTCATAATTCTAAGAAATCTCCATCGTATTAATACAATCTTATTGAGGTATGTCTTAAAGGTGTTGCCCCAAACCATATTACAATATAAGATATGTGGATAGATTAAACTGTAATATAGTGCCATCATGCATAACGCATTTATACAAGAATGAATTTTGCTCAAAATTCCAATGGATTTCATAATTTTGCTACATACATGTTAAGTATGGTATTTTCAGGTCAGTTTTTGATCAACAATCACTCCTAAAAACTTAGTTTGAGCAACTTGATTAACTGTAATACCATCAATGGATAGTGTAACGTTTTGATTTGGAATATGTTTAGATCTGAAAATTATGAAATTTGTCTTTTGAATATATTTTGTCTTTTGAATATATATTTTTACAGACATTTTCTAGATCATTTATATAGATTAAGAATAAGAGGGGTCCCAAGATCGAGCCTTGAGGGACACCACAAATTATCTTTCCTCTATATGAGTTTTGATCATTCACATAAGTAAATTGTTCACGATCCTCCAAATAATTTTTTCATTTTAAAGCATGATCTTGGATTCCATAGTTTTGTAATTTGGCACAAAGAATTTGATAGTTAACTGTGTCAAATGCTTTTGACAAGTCTAGAAATATACCAAGGGTATTATGTTTGTTGTCTAAATTTGATGTAATTATATCGGTAAATGCAAATTTCTTTTTTAAACCACCACCTGAGCAAAGTTAAAAAAAGAAAAACTCTAATTTTAATCATCAAAGCAGTGAATACGTTTCCTGAATGCAATTATACCACTGTCACAAAGTTATTTAGTAAAAGTAAAAAAATACTCTTGGTGATGTATCAATAGATATATTTAGTATCACGATATATGTCGATATTTCAATATTTCTGCATGCCTAACAAGGATTTTTTCCAGCCCTACATCATAAAGTCGGTTTACATGGAACACCTGGAATACCTTTAACAGCAGATATAAAATACAGCCTTCACAATGTCAATTTTGTGCTCGGTTTCAGCGTTCCTCAGCCGTCTCCAGCTTATATCTGATTCCACTAAAGAACATGTTTAAACAAATCTGCCGTCACAATCTGGGGCTCTCTTTGCACTTTAAAATTAGCCGAATATGTGACTCATTCACATCTCTACCCAGTGTTTCTCAGCCAGGGCTAAAGGAAAGGCTTTCATAATTCAATATATTTGCAGTCCTTTCCATTCAGAAACACAGAAACTTGCAAGACAAACTTTGACTTTTTGACTGGCAAATGAAAAAGTGGAAAGATTACAAAATAAATAGTTGTGCCTCAGAGTATTTTGTAAAAGCAGAAATTTAGGACAGAATCAGACCTTAAAGAGCCATGTTATAGCTGTTTCCCTTCTCATTTAACCTCTCGAGCTTGTATTTAGAGTGATTCATGCATGTTTGAGTAATCGTTATACGCCTGTATTCAAGACATCATTTCTCCGATCAAACCTATGTTTTCCTTTCAACCAGTACACGCCCATTGCTCTGTACTTATTTCATTCTCCAGTTTCAGTTTCCAGTTTTTTTGGTGAGAGGATTTAACAGTCGCTTTGTATTTTGGTACAAATTTTGAAAAAAAGCTACGCTATGATGTGCAGCTATCATCAGAGGTGCCGACAGCTGCGCACCTCTTTGTTGTGATGACGTTTTTAATGGCATCAACTCCCATTTGGTCTTTCGTAACTATACAAAAGTATTAAATCTGGCACCTCAACACTTCAACACTTTAACTCGGCTTGTGCTCATTAGTAAAACTCCAGACATGTGTAAAGAACTCTCTGACAGTGATGAAAAGAGGAGCTTTTAACACTAGACTAAATGCATAATCTTAAGTCTTCAGGTCTTCACAGAAAATACTGCTTAGGCCTTTCTGCGAAGGAATGCTTGAGCTTATTTATAAACTCCATATACCCTCCAGTTTGAAAGAGCAGCAGCTAATTACCATTGGCTAAGGATATTGACATCAGAGAGAGAGAGAGAAACAGATGAGAGGAGAGGCTCTGCTGAATTATTCCAACTAATTATACAAATATACACCTATGGGAGCAGTGCAGTGATTTTCATACGTGTTAAATGTCTTCAGAACCAGTGGAAACCCATGGAAAGTATCCTTCACAAGCCTAAAGCCACTTACTTCACAGAGAGTAAACAGTTTGTTGTGTGAGTGCTGAGAGACATGTGTAATTAGCATCTGGGAAAATCCATAGAGCGAGCTGCGTTTTGACACTGTAAATGCTTTTCAAGTAACATTTATTCTCTATGGGGAAAGCTAATAGGATAAAGATGAGATTTGTGGCTCTTAAAAGGCTGCCAAATCTTTTTGTTTGTTTCAAGAAGCAGTTAAAAAAAAACGATCTCAATTCTGAATTCTTATTTTTAAGAAAACAGTCTCAGCACTTAGTTATTTTATCAGAGCAAAGCATTGGCAGATATTACTACAAACTACAAACTTATGGTGAGACTGTGTTTAACCAGAACCAAAAGACTAAAACTTAATTGGCTTGACTAATGAGACCAGTTCTGCTGGTGTTATTTTCTGTGGGAATCGGTATGTAAAATATAAATATTATTTATCAGATATATCCAGATTGAATTACTGCTATGTAATGAATCAATGCATGATTTACTTTACATCTGCAACTATTACTAACATTAATCAATCAGTTATATAAAGACTGTAATAAAATAAATGAAGCTTATGAGCTAAATTCAGCACCAAGCATGTTCCTGCAGTCCGATTAGTTTATTTTAGTGACGCATGTGAAATAAAGGAGCTCATTGGTCACCGATCATTTTGGATTTCTCTCACCTTAGAGTTTAGTGCTTTACTCACTGATTCTGCAGAGATCAGTGATGTTTTTCAGTCTCCTGTGGTATTCTTTTTCTTTCTTTATTTCCAGGTAAGAGGCCAAATTTGTTTTATCACGGATGGACCATGCGTATCCCTGATCCACCCGTCAGTAAGGTCCATTTGAACTCCGGGAGTTCACTGGAGACCAGACTCACATCTTGAAGAAATGTTCTTGATCCCAGGCAAAACATTCTGTCCTTAGTGATATGGGTGCTTATTCTACCTCTCAAAACTAAAGAATTAAGATGATTTTTTACTTAAAGGTGCACTGTGTAACTTTTATAATAGGTCTGCCACTTGTCCAGTACATGCAAATGTCACTGCGTTGCCCGAAATGTAACAGAGTAGGGCATTAAACTGATGTACATATCTCTATCTCTTGTTATAATTGAAAAGTACATTGAAAAACTCACTGTGGTGTCACTTGGCCTGATGGTATCTCCTGCCCCACTCGATGTGCGTAGCATTTCAGGCAAAACAATAACATCTCCATGGACTCTGCACCAGAAAAGTTACATATTGCCCCTTTAATCGAACAGCCCTTGTTTAAATAGCCTGATGATTTGGTTCTTCCATATCAGTTCTATTATGATTTCTTTTTACTTGCAGCTATTTAGGGTAATCTTCAGCATTCTTGCCCCCTGCAATTCCCAGCACATATTTACTGTTTTATTCTATCTCTCCCTTTTAGTTGTTGCATATCAAACCCAAACGTCTAATTTACTCCCCCCGAGACACCAGAGCCATTTCACCATCTTTGCAATAAGGTCTCCACATAGTACAAGCACAGGCGAATATCCTCTTGTTTGTGCAAAAATCTCACTAGCACCATATGGAGCAGCAGATCCCTATAGGCTCACATGCGCTGGTATTAGCTTGTTATTGCTGCTCTACAGAAATGAACACTTTATCTTCAGATCCTCTCCAGAGGCTATTGATTAGTCTGTTCCACTGTGGAAATGTGCGCCGCTCCCTTCACGTTCACAGGGAAAGGACAAACGCGTCCACAAATTGAAGGAGTAATATTTCTCGAGGATTGTAAGATTATACGCAGTTTTGTGGCAGTTGACACCAAAGCAGTAATGAAAATGTATGAAACAAGGATGTATAATAATCTCTTGATGCCATATTGTCACTATGTTAATCTCATAATCTACTGCAAAAGTGTGGATCATCTCACTGTATTAATATTAAACACATAGTCATTTCCTGATGTTGAGTTGACAAGTCCAGAATGATCTGTCTCTGTATATTTTATACAAAGGGATATCAGTCAGGTCCCCACTTCCTCCATCGCGTCACTCACTGATTCTGCAGAGATCAGTGATGTTTTTCAGTCTCCTGTGGTATTCTTTTTCTTTCTTTATTTCCAGGTAAGCAGCCAAATTAGTTTTATCACGGATGGACCATGCGTGTCCCTGATCCACCCGTCAGTAAGGTCCATTTGAACTCCGGGAGTTCACTGGAGACCAGACTCACATCTTGAAGAATACTTCCTGCATTGCGCCTTGAGCCATTATCGTGCGATCAGATTAGCGTAATTTCAGTGAGGCATTTGAAACAAGTTTATTGGTCACTCATCGTTTAATGCTTCGCTCGAATCTGCTATGTTTTCCAGACGCCTGTGATAGTTTTTCCCTTTCTTTTGTCCTCCTAAAGATTTGTTTTGAGTGTTACCGTGTGTTCCTGACTGGCTAATCTGCCTGTCAGTCATGCCCATCTGAACGCAGGGAGATACAACAGTGATCTCCTATGAGCACCTTGTCAAACACATCACCAAAACTGCCTTCTATCACCTCCGGGACATCGCTCGCCTCCGCCCATCCCTGTCCCCTCAGTCTAAGTCTGAAACTCTCATCCATGCCTTTATCACCTCCCGCCTCGACAACTGCAACAGCCGCTCTACGCTTCACCCTCCAAACTCCTCAACAGACTCCAGTACATTCAAAACTCTGCTCACACGCACCTTATCATCCCTGTCCTCAAAGATCTCCACTGGATAGTCCCTCAGCGCATCCAATTCAAGCTCCTCACCATTGTGTACAAGTCCCTCCATAACCTGGCCCCCACTTACCTTTCTGAGTTCCTCCACCATCACACCCCCACCCGTGCCCTCTGATCAGTTGATGCCAACCTCCTGTCTCCCCCCACCAGGACTAAACACAAGACCTGGGGGGACAGGGCATTCTTACCCTCTGGAACCCTCTGCCCAAACACAGCAGAGACTCATCCCCAGTCCTCATGTTTAAAAAATCTCTGAAAACTCATCTCTTTAAAACCACCTTTCATGAATTATCGTATTTCTTTTGCCTTTGTCTCCCTTTGTGTTATGTATTATTATTATTATGATCAGACTCTTATCTTCATGAACTGTTGGAGAAGTTTGTTTGACATATTCACAGTTTTGACGATTAAATTAGACATATTGCTATTAACTCAGTGCACAAGTAGTGGTTTAGCAAAGAAATAGTGTATTTGTTCTTAAAAAAACAGCAATATTTCATGTGCAATATATTGAGTATTGCATGTATTGCCATATCGTGAGGGACCCTGTGATTCCCCTGAACCCTGTTGACTCGAATTGTGTTAAATGAGGTTATAGATGTAGATTTGGGTGTTTTGGGCCCTGATCTGAGGAGTTATTCCGCAGCTGACACATTCATAATGGCTGTGACAAATAGTGTGGTGTTGTGCCTTTAAATTCATCACAGATCTGTCAGTGTGAGGTCAAAGAGGAAGACAGTGTGGGTCTGCTATATTATATGAATTACATTGTTAGTCTGCCTTTGCTTGTCACTCTGGTTTAAGTGTTGTTGATTTATAAGCCAAAAAAGGCATGTCATACCAATCAATGCCGCATAATGTGATATCCAACTGGGACAAAAGGTCAAAAGATGCAAATGATGGGACAGCAGCAGCTTGGCATTTGGAGGAATAGTTACAGATATCCAGACTATAGGGCGGGAAGCGTTTGGGCGCTTAACTAATCCGTCAATGGCGTCTCATTTTTGTTTATTTATTTTTTTATTTATATGGACAACAGCAGAAAGGAGAGAGCTAGATAGAAGGGAATGGTCAATACTTCTTCTTTTTTATATACGAAGCAATTTTATCACATCAATTTCAGCAAGCTTGTACTTTTGTGAGTGTAGTGTGGGTCACGTGGACAGGTCAGTTCATACCAGCACATCCCCTGACTGATGTTCCTGCAGAGAAATACTTCAAAGAGGTTGACTTTGGGCTTCCAATGTTATTTCCAAAAAACAGTTCTTTTTTATAGACCCGTGTGTTGTTTCCACATTCTCTGTCATGTTCTGGAAACCTGCTGCATCCCTCTTCACAAGGGTCATGTGATGTTATGGTGATGTGTCTTGCCACAGATTTTGTCACAAGACATGTCGCTGTGACCCGTCTGGTCTGTGCAAACAGTGGTCTGTACAAAATAACCTTTATTTGGAAAAACAGAGCGATATCGGCCTGGTCCACAGTCATCCAGTCAGATTTGTTTATTTCAGTGAGACAAAGGATCCTTTTTAATAAAATGACATTTCTCTCACCTCTGATTAACAGTTTAGCACATCACTCATTGATTCTTCAGAAATCCAGTTTGTTTTTCACTCCCTTGTGATCTTTTTCCCTTTCCTCATAAGCAGCCACATTTGTTTTGCTATAGACTGGCCACGTCAGCTCCTGATTGGGTAATCCATCTGGTCACCAAATCCCCCGGGGACCAGACTCAGGTCTTTGTGTCTTTTTAATTATTTACACATGTATATTCATGTCCTAAAGTTTTATTGTTGCTGTTAACAAAAACAAAAAAACACTTGCAGTATAATGTAATTAAAGGTACTGAATGCACAGTTTTGATTCAAATACAATATCAGTGTTGCATCCAATCAGAAAGCAGAATGAGCCTCACGCTAGTCTTTCATTTGGTTTACTAGTTTCAGTGGTGAAATCCAATAGTTTAAACCTAAAAGAACTATTTGGGTCCTGATTTGTCAAAACCCAAACCCCAGCACCTGAGCTCATTTCCTTTCAGACATTTCTTCTCCCATTTGTTCTGTAATCCATCATCATAAAATAAAACTAGTTACAGTTTTTGCTATTACAGACTTGTTATAACTTAGATGAACACTAGTTTTCTGAAATTGAGTCTCTGCCCCACAGCTACAATCAAACACTTGTGTTGTGGTCCCATCCCACCCTGGTCTTTATCAGAACCAGCCTTTCTCCCACACCTCACTGTTGTCTCTCAGGTGCATCTAGTAATAAAGTTATTTTTAACCTGAGCTATTATGTCCAACATCATAAAGTATCCAATACTGCGGGCCCACTGCCAGGCCTGTCATGGTGCTATAATGGGCCATACATCAACAAGTGAATGTGCTCATGGAAGTCTGTGTGAGAGATGTTAGCATTTCGACACCTACAGCAGGCTCATTGTGTGCAAAAACAACCAGTTACCTACAGTGCAACCTATAAGTCCACAATGACATAAATCATTCGATAGTTAATTCAGTACAATATGTGCTAAAAGGCGTGGAAATGGTTGTGGCAGCTCAGGTTGCATCAGGGAAATGAATATTCGTATTAAAGTGCATATTAGGTAGTGCAATATCCATTTTGCAAGAAACTCAATAGGTCGTAAAAATATAAAATATGGTGACAGCGTACTGAGATTTACTGTTTTTCCTATGGACGCTAGACTTGAATTATCCTGTTAAAGTCTGGGTCCCGTTTTTTATAAAAATGTAGTGGAGTAGAAAGTACAGGTGCCGTAAAAGTGCATCTGTAACTTTTCTGGTGGAAGGTCCATCAGATGCTTCTCTCCATGGAAATGTTATTGCTTGGTCTGGAATGGTTCACATAATGTTATTAAACCTTTCTGTCTTCATGGAGACCAAACAAGATCAAGTTACAGGTCAGATTTGTGGAGAGGCAATCCTGCTCTGTCAGAATTACTGTATTTCTGTGCATTTTTTCGTTTTACAAACACCTGTACATCAAAAATATTCATTATGTCTTCTTAATACTTTAACTTGTTAGGTTCTTTTTTAAGACAATGTCAAGTGTATTTACCTCGTCGCCCGGTGGCCCCCTCCTCCAGAGACCACCAGGCGACGGGAGGCGGGGTCAGTCTGAGCGACCTGCCAGGTCCATCAGGCTGACCACGCCTACAGGAAGT
This sequence comes from Odontamblyopus lacepedii, assembly GCA_034769755.1. Taxonomy (NCBI): domain Eukaryota; kingdom Metazoa; phylum Chordata; class Actinopteri; order Gobiiformes; family Gobiidae; genus Odontamblyopus; species Odontamblyopus lacepedii. Next base: position 39,245,411 of record CM068348.1, read on the forward strand.
AACAACAGCTGATATACGACACGTCACCACCAACACCGGTGACAGTTCTGAAGATGCAGCAGCAGCAGCCGAAACGTGTCAACAAGGTAAATACACTTGACACATTGTCTTAAAAAAGAACCTAAGAAGTTAAAAAAACACCTGTAATTGAATGTAAGGTAGAACTGTTTAATGTCATAATGTGGAACACTGTCTTTGATTTATGACATTCTTGATGGTCATGTTGATGAACAGTATTTTAGAGGATAATAATACTGACGAATTTGGTAAATGTACATTTTAGAGGATATTGTTGACAATGGTATTTTTTTAGAAGATAATGATGTATGTATGGAAATTAGAATGAATGAATTTTATTGTTTTAATGATGAAATGTGGCTAGAGTTGTAAATAGTTTCTCTAATGTATTTACTGCATTTTGTACCTGCCTGAGGACTGCAGATGAAAAGTAGCTTGAAGCTAAATCTGGCGCAAAGCATCTGCACAGAGATTAATGTTTAATGTGCACTGTCCTTGTTTTAAATACATAAATAATAATAATTCCAGGCAGAGCAATGGCATATCCATAGAGACAACATCTTCCACCAGAAAAGTTACACAATGCACCTTGAAGTAAAGCACACATATCTAAAATTTATACTTTACTACTTTTACTTTGTCACGTTCCACCACTGCTCATACATAAGTGAATGAAACAAAACATACTCCCGATATGTTTTTGATGAGGTAACAACATTGTAACATGGCTCACAAGAATCCATTTTGTGTAATATAAGACTTAGAACATTTGACACCTTTTATAGTGCAGCTTTGACAGTAGCCCTTAGTTCCTAAAAGTGGATTTTACAAACATTTCCCTGTGAAGTCATGTCTGATACAGTGCTGTTCTCTCCATTGCTTTGCCCCTGCTGCTCCACTATAATTATTGCACTTGGCAGACAGTCACGACACACTGACAGCAGACGAATGGCAGTGTGGGGAGGGATAAGCAAAAGCGGGACCGGAGATTTGTGGCTACACTTCTCAACAAATAAACTCTTCCCTCATCTTCCCTTTTAATGCTTTTAATACACATCATACTTGCAGTGGTGCGGGAACAGAATTATTTCCAATTTGAAGGTTGAAGGCACTTTTGGTTATGGATGGTAGATTTATGTGGAGGTTTTGCCTGGTAAAATACTGTTTTACCTGCTGGATAAATATGCTGTGCGAGAGCTTAGCTTTTATATTCAAACAGCTGGACCAAAGGTTCATAGCAACATGGTGTAACCTGAAATGACCTCAGACTGTACTGCAGATTTGCTTTGTGAGCACGCTGTCTCCTCTTCTTAAAGGCAGTAAAAGTGTATTATTACTAAGTAGGGCTGCACAATTTGGAGAACAAAAATAGATACAAGAAAAAATGCTATAGTATTGTAACATTTTGATTACATTTGAGCCGATATAGATTTGTGGCTTGCTGCTACTGATATTTAACGTTTACTGTCTATCACAAATTATCACTTTTCACAGTAAAAAAAAAAAAGAATAAAATGTATTTAAGTATTAAATATTTATGTCAGTACCAGCATTAACAAATCAGGATTGGTATTGGCCGATACTGATAACTGAATACACTTCTTATTTACAATTTCTGTTAAAAAAATATGATCATTTATGGGGACATATGCAAAGTCAACTGTAATGAGTGTTTATCTTGGAACGCCCTTAGAGGCTACTGTTGTTGCGATTTTGGGCGCTACAAAATAAATTGAATTGAATTGAATTGAATTTAACTAACTAATTAACTAACTAACTTACTAAATAAATGACGATGTTCCCTCTGCTGTAGCATTGTAACATTTTGATTACATTTTTAGGGATAGGCCTGATATAGATTTCTGGTCTGCTGATACTGATATTTAACTGTTACTATCCATCACAAATGATCACTTTTCACAAAAAACTGAACAAAATGTATTTAAGTATTAAATATTGATGTCAAATATAAGTCGATAACGGCATAAACAAATCAGGATTGGTATTGGACGATACTAATAACTGAATATACTTCTTATTTACAATTTACTCTTACTTTGATCGACTCATGCATGTTTGAGTTATCCTTTATTTTCCTGCATTCGAGGCTAGAGCGCTCAGAAAATTCTTGTTTTCACCTACGTACCACGCACATATTCTCACATTTTGAAAAGATCAGATCCCCTGTCATACAAGTTGGGTTCAAAAATGTCATGTAACCACTTTTCAAAAATAAAAACACCTAAATGGCAATCGACTGCCCGCTCTGGTGAAATGCCACTACAAAAACACTTCTGCAATTTTGAACAAGAAGTCAGTGAACCTGTTTTTGCGGTTTACAACCCCCCCAAAAGAAAAGCAAAATGATGACCTGTTTGTTAAAATTCAAAATAAGTACCTGAAAAAGTATATAGTGTCTTCTTTTAAAAGGGGGCGTTATGCAAACTTGATTTCCTAGAGGTCATACTACCATTTTGATTTGATTAATTGTGCAGCCCAAACATGTCAGGGTTTGGTGTTTGTGTTCCCCCTCCCCTCGTGTGTGTCTGCCTGCTCCTCCCCTCGTGTGTGATTGCCTGCTCGCCCCTCCTGTGTGATTGCTTGCTCCACCCCTAATGTGTTACACCTGTGTCTCATTTGTTGCCCCACCCTTTAGTATTTATAGTCTGAGTCTTCCCCTGTGTCTTTGGTCAGATTGTCTTTTCTTTTTCCCCGTGCTTTTTCCCCGTGCTTTTTCCCCGTGCTTTTTCCCCGTGCTTTTTCCCCGTGTTTTTTCCCCGTGCAGCATTTATTGTGTCATGGAAATAAAACCACTTTGTTGAAGCCACGCATTTGGGTGTCCTGTGCCGAGTCTGATAAAACAATGGTTTTGCACAAGTGACATTTTAGGTCACAGCTCTGTTGTCTATCACCATGTACTCACTGCTGATCCATATATTTCCCGGCAGATGACACATTCGGATCAATATTCCTAAAAGCTGTGCAAATGGAAGGCTTTAACAGCAGTAGCCTGGTCTATTTAATTCATCATTTTTATCAGATTTATTTTTAAGAGAACGTCCCCAAATTGCGCTTAGTAATGAGACAAGATTTGCATAATGGCCGTATTACATTTAGTATATTTTTGATAATTAGCTATTAGAGAAGACACAGCCTGATAATGCATTTGACCTGACCAATATGTCTGCCTTGTGTTGGTGTTGTGTCCGGATAATAGAATAAAACCGTTTTTAATTGGCTGGCAGGGTTGCTGAAAAATGTCTCACAGGAGCCACATTGATTATTAATATGTATTCTGCATCAAAGACCCAGCTGCCACTCCGATCTCAGCACAGAAACACGCCAATACGGTACAGGAACAACTTTCTCTTTCACATTTTCACAAAGCACTAACAAAATATCTCCCCGAATAACAAGCGTGGAAGGTGGGACTTGCCTTGTAGGTATCTGGGACAGTTGGTTCCTAAGGGCCGTGCAATCTTTTTAGCACCTCAAAGACCTGTCAAGAGCATACGTCTTCTCAGTCTCCATGCACTATTTTGTATTTTTAAGGCCAGGGAGACATAAACACAGGCAATAAAGGTGCGCTGTGTAACTTTTATGGTGGGCGGTTGCTGCTGGTCTCTATGGAGCTTTGCCTGGAATGTTGCACCGTGAGGGATTTAACTATTTTGCATTAATACAAAGACGCTGCACCAGGTTTTTATTGTTTTAAAAAATATGAACAGTTCATTTTAAACAGTTTGCAGTTCTGAAAAGTGATTCTTGTGTTAGTTTGTCAGTTCAGGTTTCAGTTTTGCTGAGAATTATTCCAGACACTTTTAAAATATGAAGTTTGAACAGAATCTTATTATTAAAACATCAATCTAATTGCAATGCAGACCAGAAAAATCACAATTTTTGCCTGCACTAACTAGTTATTGTATGTTTGGAATGAAGAGACATGGGTGAAATCTCTCTGAAAGTTGATTTTGCCTAATTGAACACCCCTTAGCAGAGGTGGGTAGTACCCCGTTACCTTTACTTGACTAACTTTTTAAGAAATCGTACTTTTCTAAAATACTTCAACTCCTACTTCAGTCAAATGTTTATTAAAGTTTGGTAATCTTACTTGGCTAAAGGTTTGGGTTACACTTCCCACTAAGTCTACAAGTGACGAAAGCTTTATGTTGATGATATTCAGTGACTTGAACATTTCTGTTTTATGTTTTCTCATTTTTGTGGTGAAAATACAGGATTGTGTGCATTATTTATTGTTTTGTTCTTCAAATTACATTCTCTCCAAATTATAAAGCAGATCTTCTGTCTAGTGTCAGTTACTTTTATTTGGGAAGTTGTTTACCCAAATCCTTTTTCACTTTTGAGCACCGTATTTTCTGGACTATAAGTCGCTCTGGAGTATAAGTTGCACCAGCCAAAAAATGCACAATGAAGAAGAAAAAAAAACATATATTAGTCGCACTGGACTATAAGTTGCATTTTTGGGTGGAAATTTATTTGATCAGGCATTTCATCTTGAAAGGCAAGTAAGTAATAACAATAGAACAGAGAAAAACAGGCTGAACATGTGTCTGGTGTGTTCACGTCACATATGAACAGTTATTCAGATAAACTACAGCAGAAACAACAAAACATAAATTTAGCAAACTCTCCATCTCACTCCAAATCACTAAATCCACTGAATTCTCCATCCTCAGTGTCACTTCTGAGCAACTCCACCAACTCTATCTAAATCTAGCTTTTAGCCCACGATTAGCTTTTTAGTTTTCTTCATTGCAGTTCGAGTTTCCTCCGCTTTTCTCCAGTCAAACACAAGTTTCTCGCTCACTCCAAACTTTCTTTCTGCTGCTTGATTACAGTTTTCAGCTGCAGATTTCACGACTTGCAGCAGGACAGTGGCTCTTTCTGCAGGAGACATGCGCAATAGAGCGAGAAGTGACAGTGGAAGTGACAGGAGGAACAGCATGAGGCAGAGCCTAGAGCGCCCTCTCGTGGCTGTCAGTGTGAAAATAACTAACATGTGAAATTATATATTTTATATATAAGTTGCACCTGAGTATAAGTCGCAGGATCACCCAAAACATGATAAAAAGTGCAACTCATAGTCCAAAAAATACGGTAATTTCTTGGGCCATTACTTTGTCATTTTACTTGAGTGAGATTATTTTGAAGTAATATTACTCTTACTTTAGTACAATATTTGACTACTCTACCCACCTCTGTCCCTTTGCAACACGGCACTTCCATAATTCCACTTAGGTAAAAGTGCGAGCCTTCTCCCGCTGGTCTGTCCCCGGAAGTGTGAGTGTCCGTGCTGTGTTTGTGAAAGGGAATACAAAGTCGAGCACGTGTGTCCGCTGTATCAGTTGTGGTGAATGGAGCGCACACACGGGCCCGGGAATGGTGCCGCTGCGTGAAGTATCGATTGGAAAAGCTTTCATTTTCCATATGAGGCAGTGCAAGTGGCCCCAGGCTGCAGCGGGTCAGGCCAAGTGTGGTTACAGAGAGCGTCAGATGTGTGTGCAGAGCAGAGAGGAGTTACATGGTCAACCCCACAATATGAATAATGCAGGAGCGGTAAGTGGGGCTGAACCATGTGGGAAAAGACCTGATGATTTTGTGATTAGATTTGGGAATTGTGTTTTAATGGTGAGGGTCCAACACCTGCTTGTCTCCATGGAAATATTATGGCTTTGCAGAGGACTTGCAAGTCGTGACATGGACTCGAGTCAGACTTGAGTCACTATTTTTAGGTCTTGAAACATGACTTGATAAAATGGACTAAGATTTGGGACTCGATTTGGACTTGAAGGTCAGTGAGTTGAGACTTGACTTGGACTTGATGGTCAGTGTCTTGGGACTCGATTTGGACTTGAAGGTCAGTGACTTGGGACTCGACCTGAACTTGAAGGTCAGTTACTTGGGACTCAACTTGGACTTGAAGATCAGTGACTTGGCTCTGGTCTTGGACTTGAAGGTCAGTGACTTGGGACTCGATTTGGACTTGAAGGTCATTGATTTGGGATTTGACTTGGACTTGAGGCCTGTGACTTGAGAAGTCTTGAGAAGACTTGAGAAGTCTTGAGAAGACTTGAGAAGTCTTGAGAAGACTTGAGAAGCACTTTTAAATCTGAGTTCTTTCTATTCTGACACTTGATCTTGACATTAAGAAATGAAAAATTTGCATTTCTACAACTTTTAAACACTCTACAAATACTCACTAATTATACTGTGACTTTTAAAGTACAATTTAGCTTAAAAATGTAAGCTATATTTGTACTTTTTTGGTTTAAAGACTTGAAATGACTTGAAGCTCAAAGCAGACGACTTGGACTTGACTTGGACTTATGGGCCAGTGACTCGAGACTCGACTTGGACTTTCCTGTATTTGACATGGGACTTGAGTCGGACTTGAGGTCAAAGACTTGAGACTTGAGACTTGCAAAACAGCGACTTGGTCCCAGCTCTGTTGCTTTGTCTAAAATGTTTCACAGTATAGATTAAATCTTTCCATCACAAGTTTCAGAACTACGTTACATTACGATTCAGATCTGTGGAGAGTCGTGTCATGGTTTGAGTGTGGTTGAGGACCCCAAAGCAGAGACAGAGGCGCAGGTAGATGTTTAACAGGTTTATTGCCGGGATTGAAGGATGTGGTGATGGAAACAGGCTGGAGACATAGACGGAGGGAAGACACTGGGGTAGACTCACGGGTAAACAGACTGGACTACAAGCAGGATGAGGACGAGGACGTGGACAAGCAGGACAACGACGTGGACGTGGACATGGACAAGCAGGACGAGGACGTAGACAAGGGATAGAGGAGGAATGAACTGACAAAGAACAAAGGATGAGGACAGAACTAAATAGTGGGGCTGATTAGACAATTAGCTGCAGGTGAACCACCGAGCAGGTGATCCACACTACAGCATTAGCCCAGCCACGCCCCCGAGAGGAGCAGACAGACACAGAAGGGAGGGGGAACACACAACAAACACCAAATCCTGACAAGTCGCCCCTATTCACAAAAGAATTGTGTTTTTGAGGAACAGAAACATCATCTCCACCAGAAATGTTCATATTTTAAACTTGTCCACAAATCGATAGAAGAATTTCAGAACATTTTGCACGAAGCTAAACTCTAAACTTTTTTTTTTTCAAACAAGCATTGCGATTAGATATGCAATTTGTGTTTTAATAATAGGATTCTGTTCAAAGTTCTATGTTTTAAATGCGCCAAAAATCTGAAATATGAACTGACAAGCTAATACAAGAATCATGTGTTTCAGAAGGTTTGTACTGATCTAGACAGAATAAATTTGTCAAAAAAATTGGTCAAAAACTGATTTTAAAAACTGTTAATTGTGTCTATTCAAAGTGCAGTTTTGATTCGATTGCGATTAATAATGCACTCCTAGTGGTAAATAAAAGTGCCGTATATTTATGCAGTGGTCTTGGAAAAAAGACCAAACGTAGCTGGCGGTTGTTATGGGGCTGTCAATTGTAAAAAGTTGTTGTGGCAGTTATCAGCGAATGGTGGAAGATCGCAGTTGTTTTGTTTCTCTCTCCTTAGCCCCAGGGGTTCGTAGTTCTTACTTGGTGGTTTTGCAAAACGATGTTCAAGAATTTTGTGTATTTTAACCTTTTTAATAATAATAATTCTACTCGTGGGTTTCAGCTGTCTATTAAAGAGAACATTTGGAGGAGTTTTAACCATTCAAAAGACAGAATATTTTGCCTTAAATTGTTTATTCCTATGGAAACTTATCAATCAGTGTGGAGGTTCGGGTACATATGCTTCGGAAACACAAACTTCAAGTGCATATGCCAGGTTTTCATGTTTTTTATGATATATAATTATGACGTGGTATGGTGGGATATTATCTGTGGGCAATAATGATCATAAGCTTCAGTTATGGGGCAGTTTGTTGAAAAAAGAAGAAGTAGTGGTGAACTCTAAAACAGAATAGTATGTCAGCAACAATTCTATCTAAAATGCAGGGACTTTTTCTGATAAAATAAAGGTGCCATCATTTATTTATTTTTATTAGCCTAATCATAACTATTGTGCGATTTAGACAGGTTTGGGCCCTTGTTTACATTATGGTTGAAAGGTCACAATTATGGAATTACCAGATGCTGCCCATGTCTGTTGTAGAAGTTTTCAGCTTGTCCAAGAAAGGGTGGAAGTAAAAGGCTGGAGACCAACTGGACGTCTTAAGCAGGAGAAGTTTATTAAACATCAATAATACAAGCCCAGGAGGATTGAAAAGTGAACATAGTGTGATTCCAAAAGTGAACATAGTTTGATCTTTGAGCGTTCACGCCCCTTTGACTCTGCTTCCATTTATAAAGCAAGTGTGGGGAGACTATGAAGGTCAGTAGACTCCAGTTAGACAGCGATATGACACAGTTTAGATAATGGTGTGCCAATGGTACGCCAAGGAAAGATCATGGTGTAAATATTGCTTTTGTCAGTGCTAAACTTAGAGATGTACATGGAGGATAAATTACTTAAATTCTCTTACAATGTCCAACCAGGAGGCATTATTATAAACCTCACAAAAAAGAAAGAGAAAAAACTAAGCAAGAACTCTTAATGGCGCATTGTGTAATTTTTCTGGGATAGGGTCCGTCACCACCTTCTATCCATGGATATGTCGCCTGTAATGTTTCACAGTATGGCATTACACGTATTTATCTGTACAGAGACGACAGGTGATGCCAAAGGGTCATGTTAAAGGTCAGATCTGTAGAGAGGCGAGCCCACTCACAGTAAGAATGTAAGTTTCAAGTCAATTAAAACATGTTATTGAGTAAATGCAAGATGGATAGGTTTAATTCCAGACCCGCCACCAGAAAAGTTTCTTCGTGCACCTTTAAATAAAATGTGAACAAGTTGTCATGTGTCTTTGTTGCATTGAAATTGAAATGTGAATAGGCCTGAGCACAGATCGCATGTTTGAGAGCTTAATCCTTGTTTACTGTGTCTGTAGATGTGCCTCTTGTCTGCAGCTTGTGAATGAGCCGGAGGAGGTGTGACGCTGACTGGGCTTACAGTGTGTGGACCCTTATCACATGTGGAACAACCCTCTCCCTCCTCTCTCCTCCCTCCCTCCGTGCCCTCTTTCACACCCTATCACCTGCTTCCCTCATCTCCTCTCCGTTCATTCGCTCTCATATTCCATCTCGCTCGCACGTCCTCCCTCCCCAAAAATCACTCATATTCCGTCTCTACCTCCATCCAATCAACTATCCTCTTCTCCATCCTTAAATTCACTCATGTTCCGTCTCACCGTGACATCTCCCTTCCCCTACCCCTTTGCTTTCTCCTCCTCTCTCCCCTCCATCCCGTCTCCCTTCCTCCTCCTCTTCCTCCCTTCTTACTCACCCCTTTCTCTTCACCCCTCTCTGCCTTCTTACACTCCCTATGTCTCTCATGTCTTCCTTCTCTCTTCCCTCTCCTCAGCCTCACTTCTCACTTAATTTGTCCCCTCTCTTTTCTCCCCTCTCTCTTTCCTTCTTTCTTTCTATACTTCCTTTCTCTGTTCACTGCTCATTCACTCCTTCTTTTTCCTCCTCCCTCCCTCCATCCATCCCCTCTCCCTTCCTACTCTTGCTTCTCTCTCCCTTCCCCTTTCTTTCTGTCCATTCTCCACCTCTCTCCCGTCCGCTCTTCCTCTCCTCTCTCCCCCCATCAGCAGTCTCTCCTTACCTCTCTCTGCTTCATGCTTCCTTGACCACCTCCCCTCTTTTATCTGAGCCTCTCGTCTCAGTCTGGTTCCCTTCTCTCCGGGGAAGGCTCGTCACGTCAGGCAGGTTTTAGGTGGACTTAGTTGTGCCTGGCTCTCCCCTGTCCCCCTGTACTCCTCTGTGTGGCCGCTGTTTTCACATACATGCATACATAGAGCTGGATCCATGCACACGCCGCTCTGCACGGTCATGAATTATTCACTTTGTTTTCACTGGGCTGGAGAGTGAGAGATGGGGTTTGAAAGAGAGCAGGCTGTAGCTTTTAGCTGCAGATGTGGGGACCTATAGCTCCTTTGAATTCTAGTCCAGTCTCCATGTTCCTATTGGTGATTATGGTATGTTGTGTTCATTTAGCAGGCTGAAGAAAGCTTGTTTGTATGCTAACCCAGAATAATGCATACACTGCTTACGGTAGTGTTGTCCAGTTAATCACAGCCTCCAACCCAAGCTCAGATTATTGTTTTTCTATTATGTTGTTTTGTTTGTCTGTTTCAATTTTGATACTAAGGAATAGACTCAATACCGATTCTGATATATAAAAATATAATAAAAAGCACTCTTTATTTAGAAAATAGTACATTAAATCGTAGTACTTTCTTTTCTATTATCATGTAGTCTCATATCCTCAGTCGTCCAGATAAGTTCCATAGTGCTCCATGGGTGTAGACTAGTCTATGTGGTTTCATACTTGTTCTGAGGCAGCTCAAGATCATTCTAAAGCAGACCTGTGCATTGTACACGTCCCGGGCCACATACGGCCCTTTGGTTGACTCTGACCAGCCCGTTTAAGCTCATTTGGAATTAAAAAGTTAACATATTTTATAATGTTACCTCATGCATGGACTAAAGCTGCATTGCCTTTATTTTAGAAGTGTTTTATTCACATACAAATGACGCAATTCGTAAATCAAGACATGTGCATATGACAGAACTGAGTTAAGCATTTTGGCCCGGCCCTCCACAATATTTTCTGTTTCTCGTGTGGCTCCATGGAAAAAATAATTGCCCACCCCTGTTCTAAAGGTATTCAGGAAAGTTTCATTTTTGCCCTGTGAATGTGACTTTTGTGTGTGTTTAGTTTTGATACTACTTTTAGTATCGATTATCTGATTTTTGTCTTTGGTCTCCTTGCCATTTCTATGCTGTATAGTTATGATCTATCTATATCTAGATCATTATGTTATCATCTGGAAAATTATATAATAATTTTGCAATATTCATCTAAACCAGCTTAATAAAAGAGACCACTGACTTCTGTTGCTGTAAACTTAAACATAAAAAACTGTAAAAGAATCCATAGTAGCCCATCCCTGCAATCATTAAGAAAAAAAGTAAACATTTGACTTCTTTTGTCATAGTCCAGCCCTAGTTTACAGTCAAACGTCACCCAATTATGAGATGTTTGATTAAATTTTAATATTAATGTGAATAATCAGAGTAATAGTTTGTAGGACCAAAGCTGATTCATTTCAATATAATTAGTCAAGATCAACAACAGTGACATTTCACCATGTGGCTTCACAGAACCAAGGCTGATCAGACCCAGAGGTTTGTATTATAATACAACACATTAAACAAACACTGTGCAAAACTGTTAGGAGGCATTTGTCCAGCTACTGCAGCCTGTTCCACATTCCAGATCTCGTCCAAAGATGGAGCTCACTCACTTTTTCTGGCATGATGCAATTCACAGAAATTTTACCCAGACATTGCCCCAGTAGAACATATATGACCATGAATTATTAAGAGAATTCAGCTGTAAAGATTTTCAATTGTTTTGGGCCATAATCTTGAAATAAGAATATTGGAGGGCTGATTAAAGATGCAGGGTGCACTTTGCATTACTTTCTGTTACTTTCTGCTATACAAATAAACTTGCCTTGCCACGATGCAACTTTTCTGGTGGAGAGTTTGCCAGTATTGCATTCAGCACATCTATCTCCATGGAGACTAGAAGGACGTTACATGTCAGGTCTGTGAAGAGGATTTTACGTATATTTTTGAGCAATTACAACTGTAGTACTGTAGTAAAGTGGTCATAGGTAAACCCTCCACCAAATTACATAGTACACCTTTAAATTTTAGTTTTGAATATTTGTGATTTGCCACAGATGCCCTTCCTACACAACTTTTCACCATCTGGACAATATGTGATCAGTTTGTTTGGGCAAGCATCAAACCAGCAACCCTCCACTTCCCAGTCAAATGTTCATCCACTACAACACTGCTGCTGAAATTGCATTCTGGGAGTATAACATGTCACTTTATTAGTAGTAGACTTCAGAAAAAGATATTGCAATGGTGCTGTACCTGATTTTTTTCTGTCTTAAAAACGTGAAAAACAGAACTAGCTCATTTTAAACCCTTTACACTGGCCCAAAGTTCTTCCTTCGAGCGTCCTAATTATTCACTGTAATGAATTCATAACTTGTAATAGAGATTAGACGGCAAAGCTTACAAAAACTAGCATGCTAACATTTACTCCCTGATAATCGGACAATAAAATGCTTTAGAATTAGATGCAGCCAGAACACAGCTGACTTACTTTGACCTCAAGGGCTCCTTATACAACATTTATGCACCAGAACATATTTTCTTCAGATACATGGGAAAAATCAGTACAGATATATGGTTTTCAACACAGAGCTCCATATATCACAAAGGGCTTGTTATTTATATGTTCTAGTACTACCACAATAGCTTTGCCACCCACCCCTAAGTACCACACTGGCATTTGTAAAGTGATTGATGGTTGTAGCATTCATTTCACTACTCCAAAGGTGTCTTGTTTTATGGTCTTACGTACAGCCTGTTGCTTTGTCCTTGGTCGTCTCTTGTTGAAAGGGTTTATCTAAGGCCAACACCACATGTTTGCGATGTATACTGCACAGATATGCCACTGGGCTGCTAATAGTGAAGTCACTCACTATGTCAACATGCACGCCGGGAAAACAGGATAAATGGCCTAGTCAAAATGCATATAAACCCAACAACTGTGACTGAGGTGTTGTGAAAGGAATCTAAGATCACAAAAATAACGCTGTCCGATCTACATTCAGAGAGGCATTCAACTGTATATTGTAAAAAACAGTCAGGAAAATATAAGACACGTGTTTAGATATGTACCCACTGGTTTTAGATCAGCAGTGATGATAAACTTGTTGCTTTGTTTTGATTCGCTACGTTAAAGTGAGTGAAAACTACCAGCTATTTCCATTTGTTTATGTGTGTTGCAGAGACTAGCAAATAATTAGCATGTCTGATCAAATCAAATGTAAATGAGATGTCACTTATCTATGTCGACCAGTGTGGTTAGCCATTTTTATTAGTAATTATAGCTGCAGGAGTGTTTTTTGGGCAGAAGCCATTTAAATTAGATTTTTTTAGCACACTCAGAGTTCTGCGCATGTATTGATTATGCTTGCGGACATTTTTTTTTCTTTTGCAGAAACACATGGGAACAATCTATTACTCAGCGTTCAGTCTTTTCAGTCTTTGGGCATAGCACTGGTTTAGCTTAATCATTTATAGATCTCAAATTCTTTGCTGCATGAGAACTGTGCTTGGTCAAACAGTAAGCAGTTAAAGTGGCAATAGTTAAACTCAAAATTAAACCTGTTAGCTGGAGAAAGGTGGGTGAGAGCTGTGGCTGTGTGAATGTTTTTTGTAGAAGCACTATTGACAGAAGCAGAGCTGTGTGACATTGATCCCTGCTGTTTCTGATGTCACCACAGTCAATAAACACACTGCCATGTGTAATGCTCCGGGGGTTATGGTTCATGATGCATATTATAATTAAGTTTGTGATTTCTAAACATTATGGATAATTATGATAACTTTGATGCTTTTTAAACAATGTTTTTACAGTATTGTTTACATTGCAGGTGATTTAAGGGTTGTTGTCGATTAGACCTGTGCTTAGTGCTAATCACATGAGTAATTCACACACTCCTATGTAATCTGTTTTGTTTGCCTTTTCACTGTGTGCTGTTATAAAGTTGTTATATACTTATCTGCTCTTTGTGTCTCCCCCTCATCCTTCTCTAATCCCCTAATACCCCTCCTCTGCCCCTGCTCCCTCCCTTCTCCTCTCTTTCTTTTTCTCTCTCTCTCATCCTCGCTCTTCTGTTCTCTCCCAGCCCTGCGATGTGTGCTGCCAGCGGTGTGTGCGTAGAGCGGGACTGACATCCATGTGCGTGTGGAGAGAGAGCGGCAGACCAAGCCCCTAAAACGGAGCATGCCTCTGCGTCCGGCAGCCGGCAAACATGAGCCACCCAGCCCTCCACGGCAGGAGCAACAGCGGCAGGAGCAGCGGCACGCACAGCCCTACGCACACGCAGCCAACGGCAGCCAGGGGGGCAGCTCCGACAGCTCCAGGGAAGAGGACAGCGCCATTCCCTTTCCCAGCGCTGGAGTGGGCTTCCGTCCCGGCGCAGAGCGGAGCCACGCTGCACCCATGGAGGAGCCAACAGGCAACACGGTGGTCATCCGCATTGGAATCCCCGACCTGCAGCAGACGGTAAGAGAGGGAAGCTCTGCCCCTGTATGTGCCTTTGATTAAATCAGGACAGTGTGTTTAATGTTTCATTCATCCTACTTTATTCTAACATGCATTTCCATGCACACTTCATGTCTGTTCTCCTGATGCTGTCAGCCCCCTCCCCACTCCAGCCCTCTGTGATATCTTACACAGCGGCTTCATTAACCGTGTTTTACTTGAATGGGGCAACTGTTCACGCTGGCAGAGGAGAGCTGTTGGCATGGTACAATATGGGCACATTTGCATGTAACATGTGCCATGTAGATGGTATGACTGTTCTTTCCATCTAATCAGTCCAACTTCTTCTGAGAGACCAGGAGCTGAGATGCAGTAGTGACATGTGCTGGGTACATGGAGGCTCAGGTGGTTAAAGTCGTGTACGGTTCTGAGGTTCTCTGAACATCAGTGACCAGGAGAGGGTTTGATGTGTTTAGCTGATTAGCTCATTGTTGTAATGTGTGTGAAAAGACCCATTGTATCCAAGCAAAGCACTGGCAGCACAGCGCTGGAATAAGGATGGAATGTAAAATGAGTCCACACTGAGAGAAAGAGAATTCCCCAAAGATGCTGCAGAATCGCTGCCTGTGAATAGAAATGGTTTTCATGAGCTCAGGCACGTTCAGAGCACTGGGAGAGAGAGCGGACAGTCCAATCTGCTGGAGACCAGAGCAAAGAGAAGAGGATCTATTACATAATGTCCCAGACACAACCACACTCGGAGTCCAAGTATACCAGAAAAGAGCACCTACCTGTGTTAGGAGACCTGTGCTGTAGGCCATGCTCTAGCCCTGTGGACCTCATGGAGCAGTCTGGAGTGTCCCTACTCTTCATGTGTGTGTTGGGGAGCAGATTACACTAGAATAGAACCTCAAGTAGGATTACATGTCTCCTGCTGGGACCAAACCTGGATCAGGAGTGAGATCCATCAACACTGCTCCATGCACCACTTTCTGCGACCTGAATGACCATAAAATGAGCAGTGTGGTCTTCTTCTGCTGTGGTAAAGTCATATTGTGGTTTGGGTAGATTTATAGTTTATTATTTGCCATTCATCACTGCTCCAGCCACTCAATCTTCTATTGCAATTGGAGCAAAGACAAACAGCTTCCCAATAGTGTAAATGGGTGTCATTCATCTTTACAGAGGCAGAAGAGACAGTGTTGGTTTATGCAGTCTGGCCCACCTGTGTGCACTCCCCTAGTGAACACTTTCCTTAAGTGTCTAAGTCAAGTGGTCTTTTCACTTTAGCCCCAGTGCACCTCTCATGCAGTGAAACTATGCTATAAACTCTTTAATTTAAATAAAATCTTTGAAATAGGCATTACTTATTTCCATGTATTGTTTTATTTACTTTCTAAATTGATATTTGCTTTGCTTTTAATGGTGATTTGTATCAATAAGTGTAACCCAGGTTTCTAGATCAGCGATGTCCAAACTGTTTTTCACCGAGGTACAGTGGTAAATGGTTACATTTATACGGCATCTTACTACCTTTAAGGCCCTCAAAGTGCTTTAGATTAGGGAACCACTCATTCATACACTTTCACATACCATTCACATGTGTGCAGACACTGGGGGCAAAGCAGATTAAGTGTCTTGCCCAAGGACTAAACAAAAGTATTAATTTGAAGGAGCTGGAAAAGCACTGCTAACCTATGGGCAAGGGACTCAGACCGCTCTTCCAGACTTTGCATGTGGGGACGCGCACTCTACCAGATAACTACCCTCAGGGCAGCATATTGAAACATATTTGAACATAATTTTTGGTTTGTATCACAATACACTCTGCTGGTATGGAGTTTATAGTGGTTACTGTTAAAAGTACAGCTTACATTTAGGGAAATTGAGCCTGAGGACCATCAAAATTGCGTCTGAGAGCTGCACTCAGCCCCCGGGCCACAGTTTGGACTGGTCTGTTCTAGATCATGTCCAGTGCAAATAGACCTGACAGACTAATGCCCTGTTGAATGGACAGATGGTGTGTCATTTATTGTGGGCATCTCTCTGGGCACTAGTCTACCTCCTCCTGTGTCTATTTTTAGTTTCATTCACACAGACTCTGGACGTGTCCTGCATACTCCACTCCAACTGTCCACTCCACCTCAGGGGACAGAGGGACAGATAAAGAGAGTTATGACCCGGGCTAACATCTCAACTCACTGTCCCCATCAGTGAAACAGTGTGTCCCACTGCTTCTGTCCTCAACAAGGGCTCTCTATTAAACTACACAATATATTACACTAATATCAGCTTTTAACCAGGATCATTTATCTGAACTTCAAAAACATCCTTCAGAATTCTGTTGCTTCTGAGTAGAAGTAAAACAGTAATCCTGTTTACACATTAACTTCACTGGGTGTGTTTTGTGAAGTTACAAGTGTGTGTCAAATCGCTGCAATGCAATGTTTTTATTTCAAAATAAAAACAGCAGAAGGTTGAGACACACACATGTACTAAAAAAGCTTGAAGAAAGCTTGAATAAACATGGGAAAAGTTGACATAGACTATAGTGTCAGTCTTGATCTTGTAAGTAATTTATTTTAGTTCTCAATTGAATTTTCCCATGCAAACCTTATTTCCCTGCTTGTTGCAATTGAATAGGCTAATCGTGGTGATTAAATATGTGCTGAACCCAGACCTTGCAGGTAGACATAAGAACACTGGTGGTGAAGAGGAGGAGACGGAGACGCTGAGGAGGCTCATGTTTCTGCTGCTGCAGTGAAAATAGGAATAGCTTGCAGGCTGTTAGTGAAATGACAGAAAGGAGAACAAGAGTGCACATGAAGATGTGATAGAAGAGGCGAAGGTCGTAGCCTGTGATTGGCTGCCACTGACAGAAGGAAGAAAGGAAGAAATCGTCATCCTGTTTACGTTTTTAAATTATTGTAAATGTTATGTCTGCCTGTTTTGAAGCTAGCTTGGGAGCAAGAGTTTATTTCTGCTCTTTGTAAACTGTAGTTTCATTGATAGATAACCGTTGCGAATACCCCCAACACGCCTTTTTATTATCCTGTGGCAATTTACAAAGAGTAATTTTTGAGACATTTGGCATGCTGCTTCATGGAGATAAGACGCTGATTGGTTTGTGATGGAGCGGTCCACGTGAAAATTGAAGTGGTCACACTCTTTGATGCAGACTGAGATAACGCTTTGATATTGTTTGAATTACAGGTATACTAATGACACTTTTAATAAGCAAACATGTGGTGAGTCATCCTATGCTTTGACTGGCAGTACCATTAGATCCCACTGACATATTTAGTCTCGCCTGTCAGCAGCTATAGAGGGGAGGCTTTATGGAGGATGTGTCCCACGTGTTGGACTGCGTGTGCGTTTGGTGACGCAGGAGACTTCAACGCAGTCAACTCAGGAGGTTGAATCTGTTGCCTAGAACCTGGCAGGAACATCTGTGAGCGTTACACTTAATGGAAACAATGATTGACTTGTTGAAAATGAGGCTGATTGTGGTGAGAGGAAAGAATGAAGGCGCTGAGGAGGATGAGACTCTGCTGCTGCGGTGTAGGTGAAAGCAGAAGTGTTTTGCATACTCGGAAGATGCCAAGGTATATGAGGTTGAAATTACAATTCTCTGAGCACTGTCAGTAAGGTGAGGTTTGTGCTCACTATATAAAGCCGCTCTCATGCTCAGTCCTCCTGACCTCTCCCTTTTAAGATTACCCGTTAACAGTGAAGCAGAGACATGGGCACTGCGACCAGTTCCAGCATGATTGCGCCTGAGAAAGACCTCGAGACTTCAAGTTATCTCCACAGAATGTCAAACCACTGTGAGTGCAGTATTCAGCATGTTTGTGAATAATCGCTGCCAAAGTGCCGGTCTTTGATCAATTAGACCCGTGCCATTTATTGTGGAAGAACTGCTCTGGTCCTCATGTGGAGTGCTTTTTGTGAGTGAGAATATGTCTATAGTCTTTCAGTTTTAAGTCCGTGTTTGCCTTATTTTGGGGCGGGATAAATCCAGGATTTGAAAAATTTCTCCAGCCCAATCCTGGAGTATCGTTGTTGATGCTAAATCAATTCTGTTTTATTGCAGGGATGTTCAAGCCAAAAACTTTTATTCCTGTTCTCACCATGATTCACTCAGTTACACCAGTGTGTGTACCTTCTGGCCCTAAACTTCAACAGAATCCAAGATTATCCAATTTAATTAAATGCTTTTGGGTTTATAATGCTCAGTATCCATATAGTGTAACTCTAGTGTGAGGATTATGTCTGTTTATGATGCTCCTGTATAGAAGTGTTGGGTATTAAGAAGTTACTTATAATTACTTGGGTAACTTCTTGTGGAAATAATTCACAGAGTAGTATATGTACCCTATACTAGAGTCATGTTTGAGAAGGTTACTCTTTCCTTTATAATAAACCTAGGCTATATGTTTATTTATTACTTTTCATGATGTTATTTTTATGCAGTACTTTTGGCTGGTTGGGTTTTGGTAGGATTTTTTGCTGTTATATGTAACTCTTATTATCAATTTGGTTTTGGCTTTTTGATGAAAGGCCAACTATGAGCCAGGATAGAGATTAATCATTAGGCTATTCATTTTTAAGAGTGGACCCGGAAAGCCATTTGTAATGTAGATTGCTTATTTAAAATTTAGCTCAAGGTTGAAACACTTGCAGATGGAAATATGTGAATTCCTTTGTATTTTTAAATGTAAAGCCAACCTAGGTCATTTCATGCATTTTCCCCAATAAGAAACATTCTCATTTTTAAATGTCTTCTGCCTTAAGAAGATTAGCATGGGTACTGGGGCAGGGTTAGGGTTAGGTCACGGTATTCTACTTCTATGGGCTTTTAACTGCTAACATTTTAGATCACTATGTTATGTTTTATTGTTTTGTAAATGCTACCCAAAAACTCACTCCTCCTCAGAGTGCTATCACATTACAATTTACAATCTGTGTGGATCCTGCCAATGAAACTACTGCACATCGCAACAGGTTTGCCAAGTTGTAAAGTGTTATTTGTGTATGCGTTTGTATATTTAGGGTGCAGGGATGTGGCTTTTGGGTTGAGAATTGCACAGGATCGTACTGCTAACTGCAAAAAGGGTTCAAATAGTGATGAGGGAACGTTCGAATATTATAACACTGTACATTAAAACACGGTAGAAAGCTTCAAAAAGTCGACTTTGCATAGTTTTAACTCCAAAATGACAATGCACAGTCCAACATACGAGATCCGAGGCATGTCATATTGCACATGTTTTCATCACATTCACAGTTTGAGCCCATTTCAATCCCAGCACAATGATTAACTCACCTGAACATTGTTAGTGTTTTGGATGGAAAACCATGTGCCACTCTTAATCTCCCTTTCACACACAGGCAGTATTTCATTTCATTGTACTGGCTTAGGTTTGTCCATTCCCAGCTTGATTTTACCTCCTTGTCCCATTATTGATTACCTTATACTGACGATTTTTCAGACAAGCATTGCAATTCAATTTTGGCTCGCGATGTATGTTTTTGTGGCCAATATTTATTATCATTTTCAATTAACAATCGCAAGGATGAGGAGACGCATTCAATCTGTGACCCAGTAGTCTAAAAATGTCTGTGAAACACTGTCCCAGAAAGCCTTTACTTTCGGATAACCCCGGAAAATATGTAAAAATGTCCCTGTTATATCGAGGTCACAAAGGGTGCACTTAGGGGAGGGATTTCATCTTGAATAATACGCTTGGAGTAAAATATTTTTGGCGAATAAAACTAAAAATGAAAAACATGACGATTAGGATTTCTAGATGTATGTTGTGATGGGAGGATTGGGTTCAAAGTTCACATTTTAAACATGCCCAGGAGTATTAACATTTGAGAGAAGAATGAAATCTGAATTTTAAAATAATCCAAGACTCAGAACGTTTTTACTGAAGCCTAAACTACAGGGTTAGTAGGAGTAATTTTACAAAGGAAATGATGTTACTTAAAGGGCCTATTTTCTGTTATGATGTTGTTTCATCATCACAAACATACCTGGAGTTTAGTTTTGTCATTTAGGCTGTGTTCTGATCCAAACAGAAAACAATCTGTTCCACCTTGTGATGTCAAGTGGTAAAACAATCCACTCCACCGCATTTTTAATTTTTATACACCCTGGAATTGTCAGCCTCTTCTGAACAAAAGGTAAAAGGTAAAAAACTTAGAAACTACCGCGACATAGAGGAGTGGATAGAAATAGTTTATGAAATCTATGTGATGGAAAAGCTGGTCTTTCACCCTTCGGACCTAAAAGGACTCTTTTTATGAAACATGGACAAAATGGACTGAGTATGTGAAACTTTTTCGATCAGACTTTATCTGAAAGCGAATACTGTAAACTCATCTCGATTGATATTTCAACGAACGTCTATAACGGCACTCTTCTCCTTTTTTTTGTTTTTTTCTCTTGCTTTATTTTGTATAATTGATTTTTTTTTTAATTACAAAAAAAAAAAAAGACTACCACTACCACTACATGACAGCACAAGGTGAAACAGAGCATTTTGAACTTTGAACAGACTAATAAACTAAGATTGCACAAATATATGTGAATGAAACAAAACACAACTTCAGGTATGTTTTTAGAGAACAACATTGTAAAATAAGCCATGTTATAATCAATCAATTTTGTGTCATATAGGACCTTTAAATAAGTGTAGTCTTTGCAATTTGCTATATGCGATTGCTGGTATTCGATTTTTGATTCAGTTGCGATATACAGTATCTTGTAGCCCAATACTGTACTGTACCACTTAACAGTCAATAGCAAAGTCAGTGGGGTAAGTTGGGGTAAGCTCTCTCCTTTGGTTGTGCGGGCCTTTGTCCACTCTTTGCTGCAGTCTGTATTGTGTTGCACCTATGTGTGAAGTGCTCATTAGGATGCAGGGGAGTTTTCTGTGTCGTGCTCACTGTGTCTCGCTCCTTCAGTGGAGAATGCTCACACTGCCAAAGTTTGTGGACACGGCAAAAGATGTTGGCTAAAGAGGTCTGGTAAAAAAAAATGACTGTTATTTGAGAGATATATACTAAATCAACTTTTAAACATGCCTATAGAGTAGCTTTTGGTTTCATTCACAGTAGGCGGATGAAGGTGCCGTGTGTAGCTTTTCTCATGGTCTGTCATGTGCTGGTCTCCATGGACCATCCCTTCCCTGAAAGATTTCTCCACACGGTAGAGCACATGTGTCAAACATGCGGCCCGGGGGCCAGATCCGGCCCTCCAAGACCTTTAATCTGGCCCTCGGCTGATTTTTCTATTAAAATACTTAAAATTTTCAGATTTTTCTGTTAATTTTCGGCACCGTTTAGCATAGCAGCGTCTCCGGCGTTTCTGTGCATTGCGACTCCCACCAGAGCAGCACAAATGAAGACTTTCCTCTTTCCAAACGCTCTTAAAGGACGATCGTTTTGACTGTCGACCGTGACCCTCATCAGCAAAATGTCAAAAAATGAGAAAAGCAGATGCTGAGTTCAGGATTTCCCAAGAAAAATAGTCTAATTCTTATTTGTTGACAGAGGTGAATGGGAAATCTGTGCTCAGTGTGTTTGGAACAAGTGGCGTTGCTCGAGGAATATAATCTTAAACACCACTACGAGACACGGAGAAAAATACAATAACTTGAAGAGAGAACTGAGTTTTCTGATCCGGCCCTTTTGGGATCAAAGTAGGTTGTATACGGCCCCCGGACCAAAATGAGTTTGACACCCCTGCTGTAGAGCATTAAACTTATCTATACAGCAAGAATGTATTTCTTGGCAGTAACATTTTATTACTCTATATAAGCAGCTGAAACCTGAAAGTTCAAGTTTTAAAATTTCTTTCACTTTCAGTGTTTCGCTAAATTATCATTGTTGTTTAAATTTTATAGTCATATTGCTGTTTTTTCCCAACTTACTTCTAATGCCAGCAGATAGCGTAGAAAGCAAAAGCAAGTACAAAGATTCTCTCCAATGTTCAGCCCACAAACCCATTGCACGTGACCCATGCTCCCACAGGACAATTCTCCATTAATGTACAAATGCATGATTCAAAACTGTACACAACTTAATAAACGTGATGCCATCTGCAGGGGTGTCATGAGCGGGATACGTGCTGATGTGTCAGAATCTCAATTTAATTTAACATGGATTAACATAGGTTATTTCACTCAGTTTTGGCAGATTCTGGGCAGCGGAAAACCCCTCTTGCATAGGGCCTCCCCAGAGCTACGAACAACCTTGTGTGTATTTGCAGTGGCTGTTGTTTGTTTTATTGTGAGAGTTCAGAGCACAGGACAAGCAGTGAATGTGAAGTGGCTTTAGTAGAAAATGACCACAGCTTACAACTCGGTGACTCTTTACACATTCAGGTCCAGGGATCCCTGCAGATGGAGTGGCTTGTTCTTCTGAGTGGTGCAGTTTAAGGATACTTTAAGGTCACTATGCACATTTATATAGCCTAAGTCTGCACGAATGTCACAATATCTTTATGTAATGTAGATTCTGACTTCTGATACAAGTACATGCGAAAGGATTAGCCTTATTCAGACATTTACTCCTCATTCACCTCATTTGACATTGGTAATAACATCAACTGTTACTATCAGTCCTGGGACATATAGGTGGGCGACATCTATCTATATTTTTTAAACTCGATATGGATTTTGACGTATTGTATCGATATAATGCTTATATTTACGTCTGACTTTGTAGCTTTGCTTGTTTGGCTTCTCTGTGCTCTCCCCCGTTTCCCTGCCCTCCCCTCAAGTGTCTCATTCAACACGGCGGCGCCACCACAGCCCGTAAATGCCCAAAGCTGGTGCCACCAAAGCTTCTAGCACCATGAACCTTTTCCACCATTTACCTCCTCACCATCAGCTGCACATCCTCTGTCACAGAAAGAACACTCATATTCCACTGAGTCGTGTCCTTTACACCAACAGAAGCTGACCACATCAGGCCGAGAGAGCTGTTCTTTTTCAGCGTTTATAGTTTATGCAAATTAGCCATGCTGTTTTAAGTTTCATTTCTGTAAAATGTAAACAAATGTGTGCAAAGCTGCATTAAACACATCACCATTTGAAACGGGCTGTTGTGGCTCTAGTGTAGTTATGTTTTATATGTTTATTTATAGTTTATGGTTATTTATGCAGAAGATTTTAATGAATTATCTGCTGTAGTGTTGAACTTGCACAATCGTGTTTGGAAACATTCAGTTTGATCTGGGCAGTGGATTGTGGGATACCTCAGAGCTCCTGACCTCTGGGTAGGAACATGGGTTTGTTCAAATAAGAAACCCCCGAGTTTCCTAGACTAAAGGAGCTCAGGGTCTGGTTATTGTACAGTTAAAAAAAGACCTTGTGAAATTTGGCATATTTGTTTTAGCAGTAGTTTTTGGGACGTTACTTTTCCTGGACAGATATTGAGATATATATAGATATATATATCGTATATTGAGATTTTTTTTTTTTTTGCTCCATATCGCCCAGCCCCAAGCTGACAATATTAGATGATTTGAACATTTGTGTTTCTTGGACCACTCCTACATATATGATTTAATTTTTTTTTGTTTTTGTGTCTGTCCTTTAAAGATTTCAGATTTTGTGCATTATTTCATGCTTTGTCCTTCACTTTACATTATAAATCAGATGTTACATCCCTATAGCTTCTCTTTATGGTACTCTTTCTTAGTAGTACTTTTGCCAAATACTTTTCTTGAGTAATTTCTTGGACCACTACTTTGTACATCTACTTCATTATTTTTGAAGATACGATGCTCTTACTTGAGTACCATTTTTGGCTACTCTACCCACCTCTGACAGTATGATACATTTTTAATACATCTCTCTCCTCTGCACACAATTAGGATATTAGTCATAGTCTTAAATAGTTGATGTTTTTATATCCTGACAGTTACCCAGTGTTTCTCTCCCTTTGGCCAGAGGAACAGATGACTTAGCAGTGAAATTATTACAGGCTCTCCCCTCTTTGACTTACTGCTTTTAACAACTGAACTCTGTCCAAACCAAAAAGGCGTCTTGCAGAAATGCCCCTTCTAGTTGACATAGCTTTCTCAGCAGAATGCCGCGACAGTAATTTAATTGTCAAATGTGTGTTGCTTGTTGGAGGGGAGAGGGGTTTGTCTTGCCTTGGCTGGGGGCTTGTTGTGGCCACAGAGCTGAGTGGTCAAAATGGATTAGAGAGGTAATTTCAGGATTAAGTGTTTATCAGGTCACCGACCTCGTATTCTCACGGCAGGTCTACTTTGAAATCTATTACAACTACTATTCCTTCACGGTGATGTTTCCGCTGGCAGGTGACATAACTGGAATTAATAATTAATTTAAAAAGCACACTGAATGTCTACCAAAAACATATGCAACTGTTTTATCATCATGTTGTGGGAAGTAGTGTTTTCACAATACTATAATTTCAACCTTGATTACTACTATTAATACTAAGGAATAGATTCTTTAGACGAAACATGAAATAACATTACTTTTTTAAATATTGCCATGTGATGTTATATCTGTGTAATCCCTGAGTCGTCCTCATAGGTTCTATAGTGGCATATGTGTGTATACTAGTCTATGTGGTCTTATACTTGTTCTAATACAGCTCAAGATCATTCTAAAGCTATTCTGTAGTGCTATTTTTGATGCTAGTTTAAGTATTGGCTGAGTTCAATACACCTTCTCTAGAGTCCTTTGGATAATTTCAGCCCTGGAATTTCCAATATGTACAAAACAAAAGGTAAAAGGTAGCTATTAACTTGAAAATTACCACTTTATGACAGATGGATTGGAGCATTTTGAACTTCTGACATGTAGACAGACTAATAATGTAAGATTACTCAAACGTGTGAAAGAAACAAACCACAACTCCAGATATATTTGTGACAAGGTAACAACGTTCTCATATGGCTTAAAGCGCACATGACCTTCACATTTAGAACATCTGTAACTTTCTTCTTAGCTTTCTTTGACAGTGAATCCTGGAGTACAAATTAATAACTGCAGTAAAATGGACAGGTCAAACCATGCACCGCTGTCCATAATTAGGTGAAGTCCGAGCTCAGCGTTTCTGTGTGAGTAGAGTGTGTAGTAGGTGTTTGCTGAGCCTTTCGAGGTGTTCTCCTCTCCAGTGTGGCCCATTAATCCAAGTTAATTGAATCAATGCTGTTTTTTCCACTCTGTCCCTGGAGTGTAAGGTGGTAATAGTTCAAAGCACAAATGTGTACTGCTGCTGTGTTCATTTCATCTGTGAAGGAGCAGAAAAAGACACAATGTCCCACTGCGTTGGGAATGGACGCTCCGTCAAATGGCAGCGGCCTGTGACTGGTCCGAGTAATATACTGTTTTGTTTACTACCAGATGTGGCCTCATGATGTGGTCCGCTGCAGCAGCTGGGTCCATATAGGATAGTTAATATCTGCTCCAGAGAATTGAGGAAGGTGGCACATTTGTAGTAGCTCTGTAATGTGCAGAATATTGCACAAATACAAAATTAAATTCTTTAATTTTTGAATCAAATGTACTTGATTTTAGTCAAGATGTGATAAAAATTGAGGAAGTGGTAAAATAGGGCTGTAGAATCGCTTTAGTCGACTAAACAGATCCCCTATGCATCGACTGATTGACTAAATGGGAGCTCCCAATATAATTACACCTCCCTCAGACTCCACCCGGTCCAACTGCGACTCCTGTGTTGGAGCAGTTTTGTTGTGGTGGGACACTCACACTCAGAGCGATACTCTGCTGTACTGTTGTGTCACTGCCTTTGAACGCACAAGACCACATGTTCACAGGATAATTACCACTTATCAAGGAAAAAGACTTTCTGTGGGCTCTGGTGTCCGGTCAAAATAGACCCCCAACTGAAAGAATCCGTAGCACCGGGGCACCTCCGCCTGCACCACTGTGCTGCACTGCATGTGGTCCGAGCACCTGTCATTACTTTGAATTATTTGGATTTCCTCAGGCCACTGCCTCGGAGATGCACTGCATGCAGTCTGAGCCTGGGGTTAGAAAAACTACTATTTATATATAGTGAAGTATCAGTGAAAAGTGAAAAGACAGATGAAACTCCAAAGAAAACTCCAGCTAACTCACTCCATGAATTCTCTTTTTGCAGATGTCCATAGAAATCCTTATAATGTTAATAAGATAAATGAACATCAACATCTATTTCAACTACACAACTGAAGGACCACAGCCCTAGTGACAGAACAAGTGCACAAAACTGGCTTATACGAGTATATTTCAAAGAGGGCTGTATGATGCTGTATATTCATGTGACAATATATAATTTTGGTGATATTTTAATTCAGTACAGTGTGTAAAGCAGCACGTTTGCCCACTTCCTCCTCTTATGGGTTAGCCTCCATTAGGCTCTGTATGAGAGCTGGATTTAACCAATCACAGGGAAGCATAACTCTCAGAAGAAGCAGGGGCCTTTAGTTAAATCTTAAAGACATTCTAAAGATACATAAACCACTATAAGCCTCACTGACATATTACCCGCCCTTAATTTCAATACAGTTCACCACCTCTATACATTATTTATTGCCATTTAGTTTTTTCTCTTTGTAATTATATTGTATTGTGTTAGCTACTGTGTTCAAGTAATTTCCCTGTGGGTCAATACAGTTGGTCTAAGTCTCATCAATTACAGCCAGACAGAAAGCAAATAAGACAAGTTGAGTATTCAGTGTGCGCACGTCATGTCTCTTAACTGCTGGAATAATCTTATTAAATATGGCCTATGATGTTTTTAGAGCCCGCATAAGTTTGTAAATATGAGCGTTGTTACTTTTCTCCCTGAAGGTTGAGTATTTAATGAGTGTATATTTCACATGGGCAGTGACAGCAGAGTCTATGGAGAGTCATTTGAGTTTCCATTCTTCTTTGTGCTGAGTGCTGAGTGGAGCCGGCCCTGTGCTCTGTCCATACATCACATACTGCTGTAAGGGACCCACAATGGCCTGTCTGCTCCTTTGTGTGTGCGTGCCATCTGTGGCTTTCAGATACTGTGCTCAAACTGGTCTCCATGCATCATCCACGTATGCGCCATAATTAGGAAGGCACTTAAGTCCATATTAGGTCAGAAGATGTTCGCTGGTGCAATCTGTCTAATGCAATGACGGGCAGGAGCCTGTCAGACGAAAGGTCAAAAGGTCAAAGTCACGGGGGGTTTTTTTCCATTTGCGTGGAATGTTTCGCAGTGTGGCATTAAAGGCGCATTGTGTAACTTTCCTGGTGGAGTCATGCTCTTTTCTCTGTGGAGATGTTATAGCTTTGTATGGAAAGTTTCACATTATGGTATTAAACCTGTGTATTTTCATGAAGACCAAACAAGACCAAGTTATAGGTCAGATCTGTATGGTAGAGCTGTTTAATGTCATACTATGGAACATTCCAGACATATCCATAGAGACAAGCAAGAGACAAGCTCCCAAAACGTTACATAGTGCACCTTTAAACTTATCTGTCTTGTATTCATTTAATTACCTGTGTTTTTATTGCTTAAAAAACTAAACAAAACATGGAACATATACTTACTTACTGGACCCATTAGACCCATTTTTCAATGCCACCCATGAGATGAGACCCATCTCCAGATCTTCCCCTAGGCTTTGTCAAGCTGAGCTGGAGGATTTGACCCATGGTGCATGTTTTGGGTTAATGGGGAAACCATAGTGCCCTAAAGCCGGGCGTACACTGTCCGTTATTTTTGATCTCTTCACTCAGCCCCTGCTCAAACTATACGACCAAATCACAGGGTTTAAAAGTTTACTGCTCATGATTCATGTTCTCACACTATACGATCCACTTCAGCAGTGCGAAACGCTCACGAGAGGTGACTGGATTTCAGACAGGTTTGATATTCATGTGAGGTATTAATCGGTTCTAGTTACTCCATGTATACTACTGTACATGAAGCATGACACATGCTTCATGTATCGAGCCAAAACTCGGCCTGATCCCAAAAACAGTCACACGAGTAAAAAATCAGCTCAAAAAGGGCCATAAATCACACAGTGCATGCCCGGCTTAAGGAAACTCATTCAGACACATGCAAATTCCACACACAGTCAAGGACTGGGAGTTGAACCTGGGACCTTCTTGCTTTGAAGCATGGGTTCTAGCCAACTGTAAACCTATTTTTCATTCAAGTCATCATTTCATCATCTGGCTGTTTATTTTTAGTTGTGATAAAAGTATTGTCCAGCACATTATCCAGCACATGTGCTATTGGTTTTATTTTTCTTAAGGCTGAGAGTGATGTGTACAGCTGAGTGGAGTGCAGAGTCATGTTAGCCCAGTGTGTAGTGTGTGAATAAGGCTGAAATACACATGCTCAGTAAATGCAAACTAATGGTCCCTCTGCTGTCCCTCTGCTGTCCCTCTGCTGTCACAATGATGTCACGCTGCTATGGAGTCATCATAAGACATAAACGGCTGCTTCACATGTCCTCACACATCACCCAAGTGTCTTTTCATTTCCACAGCCACACTGTCTCCTCATGTCCACACTGTCTCCTCATGTCCACACTGTCTGCTCATGTCCACACTGTCTCCTCATGTCCACACTGTCTCCTCATGTCCACACTGTCTGCTCATGTCCACACAATCTTCTCATGTCCACAACATCTCATCACATCCACATCTTCTCATGTCCACACTGTCTTCCTCTGTCCACATTGTTTATTCTACAGCGTCTCCTTGTGTCTCCTCTTTTCCACAGTGTATCTTCATAGCCATAGTGTCTCCTAATATTCACATGGTCTCACCTGACTTCCTCGTTCACTCTCTCCCTCGCGCTTTCATGTGTCATAATGCCACACTCATTTTGTCCATATTTGGAAGTTCAGAGGGTGTTTATAACCAAATTCATATTCATTTTCTGTGTAAATGAAATGTGAATGAGTGTGGAGGTGTTTGTGAATGTGTGTTGGTGAATTTGCTGCTACTGTCACTTAAGAAGGAATTTGTGAGCTTAAGAACCGTACAGACTTCTCACAGCATCTCCTTAAGGTGGAAGTTACAAACATTTTTTAAGATTCATGAATGAGGCCCATTATTCCCTCATGTCCTCATTCATGAAACGTTCTTATGAACAATTTTATACTTAAGGCCTTTTTTGTTCCTCCGGAAGAACAATTCAAGACCACTCATGAACAAAGATTGTACTGTTTTAGAATATTATTACTCTGATAATGCAAATAATTCAAATTCCTTCATGATTATAAGTTATATATTTTCTTAAATTATTTCTCATAAAAATATTACTCTATGATACAGTAACATTTATGAAGAGTTTTATAGAGCGTGTAGTCTAGTGGGTCTAACAGACTTTATACAGGCTGCAATGAGCCTCAGTCTGCCCCTGCCCCAGTGCTCTCCATATGGGCCTCTGTCACAGCTCTGTGCCTGGTCACCGTGCTGGACACAACACCCCCATCACCCCCTGACCCTCCACTGACCAGAGCACACTCTTATGCACCCCTACCCCAGCCCTCTCTCTCACTGTTTACATACATCAGGTCTGCGATCACAGAAAGTACGATAAATACGACAAAAGTCAATGCTTATTTCAAGTTAATGACTCAAACATTGTCTCACTGAGTGCGTTCATGTGAGTTTGGACATTTGAAATCACCACTGAAGCTCCTCCTGAACTCCTCATCACTCTCTCCTTCGCTCTTTCACGTGTCATAATGCAAAACCCGTATTCTAACCAAATGTTTGTTAGTTTTCTATGTAAATGAAATGTAAATGAGCGTAAAGGTGTTCGTAGATGGGTGTAAGAAGGAATTTGAATGCTTAAGACCACCTTGAGAATCTGAAGCAGAGTTCTCTCAGCATTTTCTTAAAGTGGAAGTTATGAACATTTTTTAATGAAACGACTGAGGCCCTTTGTCTCCAGTGGCTCCAGTGTCTCCTCATGTCCTCAGCATCATCTCATGTCCACACTGTCTCTTCATAGCCACAGTGTCTCCTCTTGTCCACACCGTCTCCTTATGTCCACACTGTCCCCTCAAGTCCACAGCATCTTCGCTTGTCCACAGCGTCTCCTCACATTATCCCCTCATGTCCACAGCGTCTCCACACATTATCCCCTCATGTCCACAGCGTCTCCTCACATTATCCCCTCATGTCCACAGCGCCTCCTCTTGTCCAGTGTCTCCTCACATTATCCCCACATGTGCTCAGTGTCCCCTCATGTCCACAGTGTCTCCTCTTATCCCCATTGTCTCCTCACATTATCCCCAGTGTCTCCTCACATTATCCCCTCATGTCCACAGCGTCTCCTCTTGTCCAGTGTCTCCTCACATTATCCCCAGTGTCTCCTCACATTATCCCCTCATGTCCACAGCGTCTCCTCTTGTCCAGTGTCTCCTCACATTATCCCCAGTGTCTCCTCACATTATCCCCTCATGTCCACAGTGTCTCCTCTTGTCCGGTGTCTCCTCACATTATCCCCAGTGTCTCCTCACATTATCCCCTCATGTCCACAGCGTCTCCTCTTGTCCGGTGTCTCCTCACATTATTCCCACATGTGCACACTGTCCCCTCATGTCCACAGCGTCTCCTCTTGTCCGGTGTCTCCTCACATTATCCCCAGTGTCTCCTCACATTATCCCCTCATGTCCACAGTGTCTCCTCTTGTCCGGTGTCTCCTCACATTATTCCCACATGTGCACACTGTCCCCTCATGTCCACAGCGTCTCCTCTTGTCCAGTGTCTCCTCACATTATCCCCACATGTGCTCACTGTCCCCTCATGTCCACAGCGCCTCCTCTTGTCCAGTGTCTCCTCACATTATCCCCACATGTGCTCACTGTCCCCTCATGTCCACAGCGTCTCCTCTTGTCCAGTGTCTCCTCACATTATCCCCACATGTGCTCACTGTCCCCTCATGTACACAGCGCCTCCTCTTGTCCGGTGTCTCCTCACATTATCCCCACATGTGCACACTGTCCCCTCATGTCCACAGCGGCTCCTCTTATCCAGTGTCTCCTCACATTATCCCCTCATGTCCACAGCATCTCCTCTTGTCCAGTGTCTCCTCACATTATCCCCTCATGTCCACAGCGTCTCCTCTTGTCTAGTGTCTCCTCACATTATCCCCACATGTGCTCACTGTCCCCTCATGTCCACAGTGTCTCCTCTTGTCTAGTGTCTCCTCACATTATCCCCACATGTGCACACTGTCCCCTCATGTCCACAGTGTCTCCTCACATTATCCCCACATGTGCTCACTGTCCCCTCATGTCCACAGTGTCTCCTCTTGTCTAGTGTCTCCTCACATTATCCCCACATGTGCACACTGTCCCCTCATGTCCACAGTGTCTCCTCACATTATCCCCACATGTGCTCACTGTCCCCTCATGTCCACAGCGTCTCCTCTTGTCTGGTGTCTCCTCACATTATCCCCACATGTGCACACTGTCCCCTCATGACCACAGTGTCTCCTCTTATCCCCAGTGTCTCCTCACATTATCCCCACATGTGCACACTGTCCCCTCATGTCCACAGCGTCTCCTCTTGTCCGGTGTCTCCTCACATTATCCCCACATGTGCTCACTGTCCCCTCATGTCCACAGCGTCTCCTCTTGTCTGGTGTCTCCTCACATTATCCCCACATGTGCACACTGTCCCCTCATGTCCACAGCGTCTCCTCTTATCCAGTGTCTCCTCACATTATCCCCTCATGTCCACAGCGTCTCCTCTTGTCCGGTGTCTCCTCACATTATCCCCACATGTGCACACTGTCCCCTCATGTCCACAGCGTCTCCTCTTGTCCGGTGTCTCCTCACATTATCCCCACATGTGCACACTGTCCCCTCATGTCCACAGTGTCTCCTCTTGTCCGGTGTCTCCTCACATTATCCCCACATGTGCACACTGTCCCCTCATGTCCACAGCGTCTCCTCTTATCCAGTGTCTCCTCACATTATCCCCTCATGTCCACAGCATCTCCTCTTGTCCAGTGTCTCCTCACATTATCCCCTCATGTCCACAGCGTCTCCTCTTGTCTAGTGTCTCCTCACATTATCCCCACATGTGCACACTGTCCCCTCATGTCCACAGTGTCTCCTCACATTATCCCCACATGTGCACACTGTCCCCTCATGTCCACAGCGTCTCCTCTTGTCTGGTGTCTCCTCACATTATCCCCACATGTGCACACTGTCCCCTCATGTCCACAGTGTCTCCTCACATTATCCCCACATGTGCACACTGTCCCCTCATGTCCACAGCGTCTCCTCTTGTCTGGTGTCTCCTCACATTATCCCCACATGTGCTCACTGTCCCCTCATGTCCACAGCGTCTCCTCTTGTCTGGTGTCTCCTCACATTATCCCCACATGTGCACACTGTCCCCTCATGACCACAGTGTCTCCTCTTATCCCCAGTGTCTCCTCACATTATCCCCACATGTGCACACTGTCCCCTCATGTCCACAGCGTCTCCTCTTGTCCGGTGTCTCCTCACATTATCCCCACATGTGCTCACTGTCCCCTCATGTCCACAGCGTCTCCTCTTGTCTGGTGTCTCCTCACATTATCCCCACATGTGCACACTGTCCCCTCATGTCCACAGCGTCTCCTCTTATCCAGTGTCTCCTCACATTATCCCCTCATGTCCACAGCGTCTCCTCTTGTCCGGTGTCTCCTCACATTATCCCCACATGTGCACACTGTCCCCTCATGTCCACAGCGTCTCCTCTTGTCCGGTGTCTCCTCACATTATCCCCACATGTGCACACTGTCCCCTCATGTCCACAGCGTCTCCTCTTGTCCGGTGTCTCCTCACATTATTCCCACATGTGCACACTGTCCCCTCATGTCCACAGCGTCTCCTCTTGTCCGGTGTCTCCTCACATTATCCCCAGTGTCTCCTCACATTATCCCCTCATGTCCACAGCGTCTCCTCTTGTCCGGTGTCTCCTCACATTATCCCCAGTGTCTCCTCACATTATCCCCTCATGTCCACAGTGTCTCCTCTTGTCCGGTGTCTCCTCACATTATTCCCACATGTGCACACTGTCCCCTCATGTCCACAGCGTCTCCTCTTGTCCGGTGTCTCCTCACATTATCCCCAGTGTCTCCTCACATTATCCCCTCATGTCCACAGTGTCTCCTCTTGTCCGGTGTCTCCTCACATTATCCCCAGTGTCTCCTCACATTATCCCCTCATGTCCACAGCGTCTCCTCTTGTCCAGTGTCTCCTCACATTATCCCCACATGTGCACACTGTCCCCTCATGTCCACAGTGTCTCCTCTTGTCCAGTGTCTCCTCACATTATCCCCACATGTGCACACTGTCCCCTCATGTCCACAGCGTCTCCTCTTGTCCGGTGTCTCCTCACATTATCCCCACATGTGCACACTGTCCCCTCATGTCCACAGTGTCTCCTCTTATCCCCAGTGTCTCCTCACATTATCCCCACATGTGCACACTGTCCCCTCATGTCCACAGTGTCTCCTCTTGTCCAGTGTCTCCTCACATTATTCCCACATGTGCAGACTGTCCCCTCATGCATGTCCACAGTGTCTCCTCTTGTCCGGTGTCTCCTCACATTATCCCCACATGTGCACACTGTCCCCTCATGTCCACAGTGTCTCCTCTTGTCCAGTGTCTCCTCACATTATCCCCACATGTGCACACTGTCCCCTCATGTCCACAGTGTCTCCTCTTGTCCAGTGTCTCCTCACATTATCCCCAGATGTGCACACTGTCCCCTCATGTCCACAGCGTCTCCTCTTATCCAGTGTCTCCTCACATTATCCCCACATGTGCACACTGTCCCCTCATGTCCACAGTGTCTCCTCTTGTCTGGTGTCTCCTCACATTATCCCCACATGTGCTCACTGTCCCCTCATGTCCACAGTGTCTCCTCTTGTCCAGTGTCTCCTCACATTATTCCCACATGTGCACACTGTCCCCTCATGTCCACAGCGTCTCCTCTTGTCCACACTCCCTATGTCAGGCCTGTCTGTGTCCGTAGTGTTGATCAGATCTGCTCTTTTCGCCCTGGTTCTGTCAGTCACTCTGCCTCACACAGAATGCCACAGATAGAATGATCCTTCTGCATAAAACGTCTCACATGGAGAGCGTTAAAAGGTTTGCCCTCTGACCAGCAGGGGGTGTAGTGCCATTTGACTCACCCCAGTGCACTAAGCCACAGCTCTGGAGGACACGCTGTGGGTTTGCTCTCATTTTGAAGGGTGATAGAGTACTGCAAAAAGTGAAGAAAATAAAAAAATACATGATGAATTATTCAACTGAACAAACTGGTTTAGTATAACCTGTTTAAGTTATTCCCGGATGTCTCAAAATTTGCATAAATTAACATGAAGAATTTTAATACTGAAACTACTGGTAACACTTTAAAACACACATGCTTTAATTAGCCTTAAGAAAAACTTAACTCATAATAATGAAATAAAATAAAAAGTTCAGCCATAGTAACTGCTCTATTAATAACTCTAACTCCTTAATTAAGTTTTTACTCAATCTGAATTATTCTCAGTAAATTATTTGTTCATGAGTTCGCTTCCGTCAGTCTGCCCCAGGGCAGCTGTAGCTACAATAGTAGCTTACCACCACCGGGTCTGGAATGAATGAATAATGCTCTGTAAAGCGTCTTTGAGTGTCCAGAAAAGCGCTATATAAAACTGATGCATTATTATTATTATTAAGTCTTTATGAGGCTGTAATAGTGTAGTTATTATAACAACTTTTTATATCACATAAACTGAACAAAATTTCTGAAGCTTTAGGAAGGTCTTTCAAATAAGAACACGGTAATACTGGGGAAACTACTACTTTTATGATGTGTTGAAAACACTATTTAAGCCTTTTAGCTGATTAATTATGATATTGCCTGATAGGTGATTAATTATGCAGGTTAATTATGATATTTAGAACAAATAGAAAGGAGAAGGGATATTGTGTGAGTCAGTGGAAGATTTGGGAGTTAATCAGTGAGTGAGTTTGATCTGCCTTATTGTTTTCTTTTACTTTTTGTATTTGTTGTTTGTTTGAACTCCCCTGCAGTTGGAGTCTTGTGAATTTAATTTGTCAGATTAAAGAGATATTTTAGTTTACAAAGTGCTCGACAGGACATGTCTTTAGTCGCTTAGCCTTTAATTCTCTAAGTACACCTTTTGACCCTTCTCTCAGTATCCCCCGTTAAATATCATGTGTATAAGTGTAATAAAACCATACAATATTTGTCCATCAGACTTATCCCATGCAGGTGCACTGACAGGCGCCTAACCCTTTTCTCTCCTCTGCTCTCGGCTCTTGTCTCTGCAGAAATGTTTGAAATTCAATGTGGATGCTCCGATCTGGCTGTCCAAACAACGGATCCTATGCAGCCTCAACCAGAGCCTGAAGGATGTCCTCAACTATGGCCTGTTCCAACCGGCTTTCAACGGGAAGGCCGGAAAGTTCCTGGATGAAGAGAGACAGCTCAGAGAATACCCTTTCCCGTCCATCGCCCCGGTCCCCTACCTGGAGGTAAGACCAGTGTGACCCTGTGCTACCTGTCTCTGCCCAGAACTGACCCTGTACTACCTGTCTCTGCCCAGAACTGACCCTGTGCTACCTGTCTCTGCCCAGAACTGACCCTGTGCTACCTGTCTCTGCCCAGAACTGACCCTGTACTATGCACCTGTGACACCCTCGCCATTTCCCCAAAATGACCCTGCAATTTGCTCCTGTCACTCCCCTTGTCATTCCTCCAAATTAACCTTGTACTATGCACCTGTCATTCCCCACTTCACTAATCCAAATTCACCCTATGCAGCTGTCACTCCACCTGTCATTCCCCCAAACTGACCCTTTACTATTCACCTGTCAGTCCCAGTGTGATTCTTTCAAAATGATCCTGTAATAGGCGTCTAAGTCACTACTCTAAACTACATTTGATTCAAAGTTTCACAGAAAGCCTTGTGCCGGATGTGCCGGATGTGCCGGATGTGCCGGATGTGCCGGTTGTGCTGCATGTGCATGTAATATTTGCATCTTTATTTCAACATAAACATCTTAAGATTATTAATCAGAAGCTGTTTTTGATCAAACTGAAAGAAGTGTGAGTACTGTGGGTGTGATTTTGTAGAGGACATAATGTCTCTGTCATGATATGTCATTCATAGCTCAGAGCACAGTGACACTGTCAGCAGCAGCTGTCACCATGCAATTGTAGGCCTGTTTCATCTTCATGTTTAGCAGCATTTTCAGATTTGAATAACACTCACAAATATACTTTTCTGAATGTTCATTGCGAGTAAATAGTGAAGGAGTTGAATGAAAATGTGTACCTGTGCAGTGCGGCGCCACCTGCCACTCTCTGCTGTGAGTTATTGATTGAACTCTGCTCTCCGTGCTCCACTTGATATGATTGACAGCTTCAGGTGAGCTGCTCAGAAACCTTTATTTTGCAGTGAATTACCCTGAGGAGCACAGCCGGACTTCCTGTTGAAGGCAGGCACCTCTACGGCAGTGAACAGGGATCAGAAGGTTAAAAGAATGCAAAAGCTCCTCATGTCCCTTATGTGACAGTGCATGAGCTGACCACATGAAAACTGACCGACACATCCTGCTTATATTCACTATATGAGTGGAATCAAAAGCAATACCAGGTTAACCCTAAGATAGACCCTAAGTGTCATTTTAAACTATTTAATATGCAACATACATTACACCAGAGCGGCATCATGTTAGCAAAATATTTAATGGCGATTTTTCTGAACACTTTTGTGATTGTACTTAGATTTGCAATTTAGGTTTTAAAATAATGATTCCTTTCTCAATGCACATTTAAACATATTCCTGACATAAACGTAAAAATCCAGAAACCTGAACAGTGAAACCAGTGCCAGAATCTCATGCACTGTGCTTGCCTGTGTAGTGGTTTAAGGCTGTCGCAGGTTCGCCCCAGGCCTGAAGCGCTTGCATTTCACACTACAGCTGTCCTGTCTAATAAAGCCTTAGGCCAGAAAATCATTGTATTTTAGAGCACTTTTGTTGAAGTCTAAACTAAATAGTCAGCTTTGTTCAACTTAAAATATGATTATTTGCTCAAAATATGATTTAATTTAAATAATTCCATGACTTGTTGTTATTTGTTAATTGCCACTGTTCAGAAATCTGAGTGAACTCGTGCAGCCCTTGGGACTGTTGTTTAACTTGATTTTACTGGCCATGATCAGTTGCAACAATAACTCTTAAAGGCTTGGCTGGTTACCAAGTGTGAAATAAATCAATGCTTGTAATGGTCATCCACTGCACTCCTAGACAGAGGATACACACTGAGCCAGAGGGCCCTCCATGGGGAGATGAGACTGAACCCAGGGCAGCCGAGCAGAGCAGAGCCCCAGGAGCTAGTTCTTCTCAGCAGCAGGTTGTCACGTTTATGTGCACCTTCACATTGGCTGTTTAATCGAGCAGAGAAGCTCGGGTTGTTCCAAGTCCATCTTGTTATGATTTCATATCAAAGGAGGAGGCATCTCTGCACACACATGTGACCTGAAGAGCAAGTGTAAGGTCTGGACAGTGAGTTAAATCAGAGCAGGAGGCCATTATGTTAAGTATTATAACATTTCACAGTAATCTTTTTGCTTCTGTTTTTCAGTTTCGCTACAAAAGACGAGTCTACACCCAAACCTACCTGGATGAGAAGCAGTTATCAAAGCTCCACACTAAGGTAATCTCTCTTGTGTAGGAGCTGCCTGCTCCCTGTGTGCTGTGAGAGCTTGTATCATTAGTGGGGAGCAGTTTCATTCATAACATGTTGCATTTTATGTATGTATTGTATGTGGGGACCCAGACAGCCCCATGTCCTGAATGAAAGAGTGCCACATGATGAGGGAGACTGAGTGAGGAGGATGAGTCATGCTCTCATTGTCTGTTTGGAGTTCGGCTACACACAGGTTATATTCTGAGAGTGGAACAATGAATCGAAGGATCTCTCTCTTCTTTGGAAATCAACAGTTCACATATATCTGTTCTTAAATGTATTAAATACATGATCTTCAGGCTCCTGAATGTGAACCCTCTATAATTTTACAGTGGATCAGAGACTGAATCTGTCTGTAGCTTGAACACAGCTACTTGTTATGGCACAATGGTTTTGGCACTAATGTTGTCGTGAGTCACAAAAAACACCTATTTACAAATCATCATCACATGCTGCCTTCAGTCAAACTGTATATACTCTTACCGTGTACTTGACATCATGTGTGGCAGGCTGCAGTAATGTATTGTGACTCTCTGCAGCTTTAGTTGTATCACTGCCACTATTCATGCAGCAGAGGCTCCCTGTGACGGTGGGTCAAGCATTAGCCTACTTCACTGGTGCACAGTGAGGAGCCCCAGGCTCACGTTTACTATGAGGTTTATACTGTCTACATTTTACTGCACTACCACACTGCAGCTAATGCTACACATCCAATACCATAACAAACCAGAATGGACTGTTTTTTCCATTTTTGAAAATGCAGTCATATAATTAAGGTCTGGTTTTCAGAACATGAAGAAATAGTGGAGGACACGATCCTGTGTGTGATTATTATTTTCAAACTGACTTTCCAAAATCAAAAGTTGGTCCTGATCATTTATACTTGTAACCATGTCCATTATCCTGCTGCATTTTAACCAAGCACACTATTGAAACAAGTCATTATCCAGTCCTGACCTCTATTTCATTTTTGATATTAAGTTGAAACTGCTCTTCTCTCAGACTGGAATTGAGTCACGTGACAAACACAAGTCTTAGTGGTTTTGCCCATGTATTATAGACAAGTGAGTGGAGCCCTGAGAGCTGTGGCCACTGAGATGGAGGGGGAGGAGGCTGAAGCAGCAGAGATCATTTAGTAATGCACTATTTGGTAATATGGTCACAGGCACAGTCCCCAGGGCAGGACCTGGTAACATGTGTTTACAGATAAGTCATATCACATATCTACTATCAGTCGAAGACTGCTGGAGTAAAACTGACCTCTTTAAGTTCAATAGTGCAGTTTTCTCTGGGGAAGATATTACCACCAGTGTCATGTATACATTAAATACACTTTTTTGTTCTCAAAAGAATGAAGTTTGTGACATTTTAGAGTACTGTTCCTGCTTTCATTGTGTCTTCACACTTGTCCTGGTTTGGTCCTGGCTTTAGCTCAGTTTTTTTTTTAAACCTTTATTTACCCAGGAAAGTCCCATTGAGATTACTAATCTCTTTTTCAAGGGAGTCCTGCCATGCACACACCACTTTCATACTAGGCAGCGTGGGTGAAGTGTCTTGCCTGAGGACACAACGACAGTTTGTTCAAGTCCTGATATAGACTTGGTTTGGTTCTGTGCTAATTCTGTGCTAGTCCAGTTACTCCTGAGATAGATACATTTTTAGTGACATTTGCACTTTTTAGTTTATCGGCTATTGGTCATAAATCTCCAGTAGAGGCAGATATTTGGTTCTGGCCGAACTGTTTCCTAGAGAATATGCATAAAACTTTATTTGAACCCTTCAGTGCAAAGTGCACTGCACAAAACGTGACTACACTGCTCTCTTAATATGTATGTGGGCGAGTGTGGAGTAAATTTAAAGTACAGCATTTTGGGAAAATAATCAAAATCAGCCCCTCATATCGCCATAAAAATATTGGCAGATCTTATTGGTCATTGATTTCTCTGGATTTTAAACAATCGGTATCTACATCAGCCATGGAAAAAACCCATATCATTGATTCACTAATACAGTGGTTCTTAACCTTGTTGGAGGTACTGAACCCCACTAGTTTCATCTGCACATTCACCAAACCCTTCTTAATTGGAAAAATAAAATATGTGTTTTTCAAATTCAGAACATAGGTAAATATATTCTATTGGTGCACACATGTGAATCTACATCACAAATATTCATCCGACCATTTTCTTTTTTTGCTCGGCATAGTTAGTATGAAGGGAAAATATTAAGAAAGAAATTACACGACACCATCACGACAGTCACAAGACTATTGCGCACAAAATTTCAGAATCAGAATCAGAATTACTCAAGGGGAAATTTTCCTGCAGCCAATAATGGCCAAACGGGGCTTGTCATCACCAATCATATGAGTTAGATGTGAGTCTGACCCCTGAACCCCTGACATTGACTCACCGAACCCCTGGGGTTTGATCAAACCCAGGTTAAGAACCACTGCTCTAATAGTATGAAAACTATTCTAAGCTAGAATATGCAAGAATATATATAGTCTCTCATGCAATGCACTCATGTTGAGCTGTAATTTATTTATGTTAGCTTTACCGTAACGGCGTAAATGTAGCTTGCTTTACTTTTTCACTATACTACTGCAACCTAGAGCCAATGCATTATAAAAGTCCATCATAGTATTGTGACTTTTTTGCAGTATCATACTATTTACAGTAATATTACAAACACTATTCAAATGCCACTGTACCCTCCAATGGTACTAGGACTCTCCTCCTTTCACTCTGGTTTGCCCTGCCTCTCGTTTCTCTCTCTCTCCGCTGTCCTGCAGAATCGCCTCTCTCCATCTCCCCATTCGGCTGCCTTTGTGGGAGGGACAATGTAGCGCTGGATGGATGCACTTACTTTGACTGAGGGGCAAAGAAGCGGGAGGAGAGGAGGTGGTTTTTGCATGGCCATATCGATGATGGTTAGGCTGTGGGATTGTAGCTGATGACCAGTGAAATGGGCACCTCTTTGGGCAGGAATCGGACACCTGAGAGAAGGAATGAAAGAGCTAAACAAACCAGGAAGGCCAGGCTCAATAGTAAGGTACCTGCTTAATGTCATCATCTACTTTCACTTTCATGTGTCATGACAGTTAATTCGTCTCCCCCTCTCTTCTATAGTTTTCTAACACTACCATATCTCTTGCTTAGGGGGTTGGAGATAAAAAATGTTTTTGAAAGTATAAATTCATTGAAGATTTTATTAAAATTATAAGGATGTATAAGGGACAACTGCAGTTAGTGAGTGACTTAGCTGAAGAGTTATAATTGTTTTGGTGTTTATATGTAAAAAGGTAAATTCACAGTTTAATCTGTCTTTATATTCCTACTACATTTTTTCCACATATGTTTTTGCTTTTGCAACTCCTGTGCAGGTGTAATCTTATGAGTGCAGTTTGGGTCAGATACATAGAGATACATAATAGTTTCAAGAGCTTTTGCCAACCACTCTTGTTAGTCAACTCTCAAATATTGCCCAACCCTGTTGCTTATGTTTATCTCGGGTACTTTCTCTCCTGTGGCTTTGCTAGCGTTTTGCTCCGCTGCATGTTAGCTGTGTGAAGCACTGGTGCAGTCTGAAACTCTGACAGAATGCTAATGCTTTCCCTGCACTGGTTCACGTGCAACCTATATATATATATATATGTGTGTGTGTGTGTGTGTGTGTGTGTGTGTGTGTGTGTACGTGTGTGTGTGCGTGTGTGTGTGTGTGTGCGTGTGTGTGTGTGCATGTGCATGTGCGTATGTGCGTGGGGGGGAGTGTTAAGTGTCCAAGGCACATCAGCTGATTGAAAATGACATGTTTGCAATTTTCTATTTTGTTTTAAAGTGACAGCACAACTCGAGTTAAAAAGGGATCGCAGTTGTTTTACAGTAGCAGGTTTTACATGTTATAAGAGGCTGAGGTCAAGAGCTAAGCTAGGCTAAGACAGCATTAGCAGTGACCGGTAGTGAAGAGATATACACACTGGCAATCCGATGTCCTGCAGGTTTACAACTATATTTGTTACATATTTGTGGTAAAACATATGTTTTTGAAAGGTAACTGATGAAAAACAAAAGAAATGAGCTATATTTGGCGGTTGGACAGGGAAGTGACATCATAATGTAATAACCCCATTGCCTGAGTTCACCTTTTTCACTCAGATCCAGTGAGTGTTGGGCAGTGAGTGTAACACATGACAGACAGGAGAACCACTGTGTGTACAATAGGACAGTAGCTCCAGTGGCCCAGAGCTGTCAGTTTGAGTCAGGCACATGGCAGCTGTCAGGAGCGTGGCCCGAGCCTCACCTGACCACCAGCCTGCTGTGAAAACTCTGCAACAATCACTCTGTGTGCAACTGCTCCCAGTAAATATGCACCGTCTGGTAAAGCTACACTTAAGCCTAAAATGATTCATTTCTCGTTCCAAAATAATCAGTGGTGGAAAGTAACAAAATAAGAAAGTTAAAGTATTGTACTGTTTTTGTATTGGTACCAGGAAAAGGGTAAAATGAATACTTCGCAGTTGTGTACATT
Organism: Odontamblyopus lacepedii; assembly: GCA_034769755.1. Lineage (NCBI taxonomy): Eukaryota > Metazoa > Chordata > Actinopteri > Gobiiformes > Gobiidae > Odontamblyopus > Odontamblyopus lacepedii. Next base: position 39,287,987 of record CM068348.1, read on the forward strand.
TTACTCTACAATTTTGTATTTTTGAACTGGGTTGTAAAATACACATTTTTACTTATAGTTTGAGCTCTGCTGAAATTGTGTTTTTGCCGATGTTTGTGGTGTCGCCTCTGATTCAGTGACCTGAGTTAGAATCCCACCTTTGAGGGGAAAAATAGGAACTTTAGTATTTTAGGTGCTGTGCCAGTTTTTTACGCTGCTAAAACAGGTTACGCAGAACTAGTTCATATTAAACGATTTGCAGTGGTCCCAAGTTATCCATCACTTTCCTAACAAGTCACTAAGATCCCAATTATTCACCTGAATCCATTTTTCATAACTTTAAGAGGCCAGAGCTAACAACAAGTAGCATGCTAACAGTGCTTCTTCCTGGTTCACAGAGGATAAAAAAATGGTTTATAACTAGATGAATACAGCACATAGCAGTCCCATTTGGATCCTAGGAGCTGCTTTTATAATACATCTGTACTAGGGCAAAACACCTTTTACTCTTTTACATGAAAATTGGGTGCAGCCGCTTTAAATATGAATTTAAATGGAACTGATTATGTGAGACTTAGACTGATCTGTCCATTATTGTATATTAATTTGCATAAAAATGTACATGTTAAACAGAGCTTTTTATAAAATCATTTTGATGAAAGATCACAATGCATTTTAAACATACCTTACCTTTTGATATAATCCATCCATCCATCCATCCATCTTCTCCCGCTTAATCCGGCTGGGTCGCGGGGGCAGCGTGCTGCCCAATACTCATAGCACCTGACCCCCCCTATGAACCCCTCTGCAGGTGGTGAGCCCACAGGAGGCTTTTGATATAATGTAGATTTTATTTTTTTTTTTATTATTATTTTTTTTTTATAATGTCTTTTTTAAAATCTACATCTTTTGATATAATGTAGATTTTAAAAAAGACATTATAATTATAGTGATCAGTGATGTTAAATTCGGGGGGCCAGACATCCCTATTTCCCTGCTAACAGTAAAGAGAGGCATAAACTGTCATTTGTTTAGGTAAAATACAGAAAAGCTGCTTAAAAAAGACCAAAACACGAAAGAAAACAAGAAGATGTGACTATACTGACTCACATTAGTGCTGAGTGCAGAACAATTTTCCTTAATTACGCACTCACTTCACATTTTTATTATGACCAACCAACCCAAACCAGGGATGTTCCAGTTTTTTTTTATTTTGAGCCTATGTTAAATACACTCTTACTATTGCTATACTTTTTTCATTCTTTATGGGTGTTAAACACAAATGAAAACACAATTTAAAATCACAATTAAACATAGTCTCTCTATAACCTGCTGCTAAACAAAATTGGCAATTTATTGTGTCAGAGCTGTCAAACTTTTGTGAACATTAGTCTCAGTTGTTGTTTCTGTCTGCAGTAGCTTGTAGTGTTCCTGTGTCCACTGTAGCAAGACTTATGAGAAGTAGAAAATGTCAAATAGTGGAAGAGAGTCGTGGTTAGTTGGTTAAAATGGATTGATTTATAGCTTGGTCTGTGCAGTGAAACCAGGCCATGGGATTCCTGTAGCCCGGGGCCCCTCATGATACGCACCACATCCAGCTAACTGTGGCCTGGTCCAGTTCTAGGCTCTGCTGTCACTTACTGTTATCGACCCTTTTTATATTGGCCAACTACAGCCAAGATAAAAGCCGGGGTTTGGATATTTGACTGTACAACGCTTCTGCAGGACTCTCAAACTAGGGCTGGGTGATTTCCAACTTGATTTGATATTTTCTTTCTTTTGATTCAATGAACATAAACAACACATACATTAGTCAGTGCTATTTAACACAAAATAGTCAAATGTCTTCCTCCAAAGTCTGTACTTCGCTCCAAACCATGCTCTTACTGACTTTTTCCCACAGTTAAAGGCACTGTGCCAGATTTTTAATGTTTAAAAAAACATGAAAAACAGAATTAGTTAATTTGAAAAGATTTCAGTGGTTATTCCTCACTTACATTGCATTTTGAGCATTCTGAGCGCCTAAAAATACCTTTGTAATATTTAACCTTGTTGCGCTTTAAAATGAGGGTGATCTGTGAGGAAGTCTGTGATGCGAAGTTTTTGACTGAGTTAAAACCTGTTAAGGCCCACCGTCCCTTATAAGGGACGGTTCCGGTTCTTTTTCTTTCTAACGTAATTCATTTAATATCCCTTTAGTCAATATGAGCTTCCTATATATCATTTGAAAGCTTACATACACCACAAAATGCACATTATGTTCATTTCTTTCCAAAACACATTCCAAAAACTTTGCCCGCAATCAAACTGTACCATAAACAAATCAGAAATCTCGCATTTCTTACCTTTTGACTGCTACTCCAGCTTCAAATCACATTCAATCCAGAAGTGTTAGTGCTTTTTCTGTTCCTCATAGTCCACAGAATAAAAATATCCACTTGTTTTTTCTTCATAAGACGCTCCGTGTCGTTGCTATCCAGCCGAAAGCCCATTGTCTGCGTTCGAACGTAGCTCATCCAACAATAAATCCATTTTTGCGCATGGCTTTGTAAACATAGCTTCCATTTTGGCAGCTCACTTAGGGTATGGTTGTTTTCCCCCAAGTCTTAGCTTCAAAACAAGACATTCCGCGGAGTTTTCCATGAAAGTTCACCGGAGTCAGACCCAGCTGTCTGAAGCCGGGGCGTCCATGTTGAGACAAAGTATCCAAAGCATCTCCGTGCGTCCCGACGGCAAAACGTAATGCATCATTGGAGAATCAGGTTGTCAATCACAAAATCTTGTAGCCAATCAGTAAAGCTTTCCAAAAAGAGGTGGGACAGTCAGATCTGAGGTCAGATCAGGGCACAGCAACAGTGCGCATTGGTGCCAAGCCGCCATTTTGGAGATGGGACATGGATGGTCTGGATCATTACGCACAGCGTCTGCGTTTTTCGTCAGAGTTTTTCGATAAAGTGTAGCACTATTAGCACTAATTTTACGATTTCTAAGGCTAAGAAGCAAACAAAACAAAAAAATAATAATAATAATAAATAATAATGGTTAATAATGGTTACAGTGCTAAAATATAATTATCTGAAAAAACTTTGAAAATCAGGTTATAAGTGATATTTATAGTCCCCAAAGTGACAAAATATGTTTTATATTGCTAGTAGAGTGATAAAAATGCATGTAAAGTAATTTGGCACATTTGGCACAGATGTGCCAAATCTGTGACAGATGTACGATTTCATACAAAAAGGTCCACATTTTCAAAATAGTTGTATCTAGAGGTCTGAACTTTGGCACAGTTGTTGCCAAAACTATGGACAGTTGCTGTGGTGAGTTTGAAATGCATAGCATGAAGTATGTCTTCAGGAAGGCCTTTTATTTTTGCATTTTTTTCCGAGGCCAAAAAAACTACTTTTTGGGCATGTTTGAACAAGTGTACTGCAAGCTGTGAGTCTTCTAGACAAATCTAAGACATATCTACATAAACTAGAAGGACTTAGCTTTCAAATTATGCATCCACAAAGCCTCTAGAGTGTAAGGTGCCCAAACAATAAGCTTTAATATTTGGGTATGCACATTTCGAGAAAAACAGCCAGTTTGAGGTGGGCCTCAAAGCAAAAAGACGGAATGCCTTTGGTACAAATGGGAAAGAAATCCATTGTAAGCTTAAATTGGACTTGGACTCGGAGAGCAGTGATGCACTTGAAGGAGGCAGACAAAAAAAATGATATCGAACAAGGACTCTAACAGGGACGGGTTTTATCCTTGAGCCTTTTCAACCCTGAAATTCAGAGAGCTGTGCATTTGAGATGTGAACTGTAGAAAGATGCTTAACATTATGTGGATGAATACAATTACTAAGAAGGAAATCCCAAGACAAATTGACCTTGAAGAGAAAAGTTTCCTAGAAAAGGAAACTGTTATATTTTGGCCAGATTCCCCACCACAATAACCTGAAAAGAGATGAATCAAAGATGGCTGTTTCCAACTTTCATTGTGCACAGTGATGGATATGAAGCACTGTCATTGAATTATTTATGAATGAATTACTTATTTTTGTTTGCTAAATATTCCCATATACCTCACATCACATATTTGTTTTCCATGTGTATAAAATGTAGAAAGTATTACACAAAATAAAATAAAAAACATTGAATAAGAAGGTGTGTCCAATATTTCGACTGGTATTGTATAGTGTTTTAGAAATCATATTTAGGTCTAATGTTTATGCTTATGTTTATTTATTAAATATGGAACAGTGCACATTAATCAACATGTGTTAGCGCAGCGTGTAAATGTGCCAGAGTTTGCCGTGCACGATCATTTTCATCCTTAGTCCCACTGGCAGGTTGATGGCAAGACAAAAAACAGGACATAGGCGCAGTCACATTCAGTCCATCACACATGACAAACAAACAAATTAGTAAAATGGGAACATGCTAAAAGCGCACACAGCACATAGATTAAAGACAATAGACACAAATCACAATCACACAACAAGACAGAGACGTTTGCTGTGCTGTTAAAACACAGATTAGTTGTTAGTGTTCACATATCTGAGTGTCCAGAAGCTGCTGTTTCACAGATCTACTAAAGCTCTGGATGGAGCTCATGTTCCTTATTTCTGAGGGGACCAGATTCCAGGAGTGTGCGGCACAAACTGAAAAGGCCGACCGTCCAATGTCTAATCTTCATCTGTAGTTTTGCCTGTCTCTCTGTGAGTTTTCTCTACTGTAGTCGATCAGTGGACTGTGCTGGACTCCTCTGTGTGTGTGTGTGTGTGTGTGTGTGTGTGTGTGTGTGTGAAAGCACCTGACTGGCCCTGAGTCAGCACTCTTCTCTTTGGACCGTGCTTCTGATGACAGCAGCCATTCCTCTTATTTCCCGCTCACACACACACTTGACACAGCACACGGCGGCAGAATTCTCTTTTCATACTTTGAAATGTTATGTAACACCGCTATTGTGTTGACCGAACTTTGTAAACCTGAAAACTGCCAAGGACAAAAACAGAAGATATTTTGGTTAAAATGCTGTTCAACAGTAGACTGCATTCTACTAATTAGTGATGTTTGACAGGGTTAGTAATGAGTAAAGCTAACAATGGTGTGTGTGTGTTTGCCAAATGAGGCCAAATAAATAAGCTCAACTACAAAAACAGCATTTCTTATTTTGGCTGGGAAATGTGTGACTTATTTTTCACCTGGATACACAGTTTGTACCCAGAGAGAGCACATCCAGACACAGGGAGAACATGCAAACTCCACTAAAAAACTGCGCAGTCATGATATTAAAATTGTGAATTTGAGTTTGATACTAAGGAATAGACCACAGGAAGTGCTCCAGGAGGCTCTTCCAGCTCTTTCTCTCCCATTTCCCCATTGACTTACATTGGGACCTTGTCTCTCCTCTCTCTGTAACTGCTGCTGTGGCCTCGTCATTTTGGTGTTAAACATGATTCTGAATTTTTCATTTTGCTATTTTGTTCCTAAATCAAGATATGAACATAAATAACGGACCAATCAGACGCCTTCATCCCCCGAGGTCACTGCCGTCTAGCGTTAGTAACAGGTTTGATTGACAGCTGGTTGCTGTTCGTACGTAACAGAACATAGAACATGATGACTTAAACTTACTATTTAAAGTTTGATGATAAAAGCTAAAAGTGTTCTTATTATTCTCAAGAATCACTGAATTACAGCGGTCCGTACAGAATGGTGCAGAGTATCGCCGCTCTGAGAAGGGCGGGCACATTTAATGACCTCAATCATGATTGGCTCTTGTGATTGCTGTGATACTCGCGGTCGGATTTCCAAATATGGAGCCTGGCTCTAAATCCACTCCTGTAACTGTGGCATCAAGAGCCTCATTTGAGCAGCGCTGGATGCCGTGGGTGACGTCACACTCACTTAGTCCACTCCTTTTACGGTCTATGGAATAGACACGATTCCAATACTACCATAATTAAAAACATTAAACAACAGTACCTTCTTTTATATTACCATGTGGTCTTATATCTGTGTCAGTCATCCAGACAGGTTCTGTAGTGGTCTGTGTGGTTTCATACTTGTTCTGATACATCTCAAGCTCATTCTAAACCTATTTAGGAAAGATTCATTTCTGCCCTGTGAATGTGACTTTTTAATATCGATACCTGATGAAATTACTAGGTTTGATACTAGTTTTAGTATCGATTAGTACGGGATTGCTGATACGTTTGACGACCTTACAAAGTCAGTTTAATTTCAACTGTGTGCCACCTCAACTCCCTCCCCTTAACATCATTTGTATTATAATTGTAAAGAGCTTTGGAATAGTGTGAGGTGTTGGTGCATGTTCAGTTGTACCCGAGTGTATAATCTACACAAAGTACTTATCTCATTCGTTCTAGTCAGTGAACCTTACATTTCTTCTGAAGTCTGTAATCTTGTACTTTAAGTGCTAAGACCACCAGCAGATACGTTGCTCTTTCAAATAATGGAAATGTTTGTTCATTCAGTAGAAAACACATGTACTGTAGACCCTGGCAGGCAGATATCCCTGAATCGTTGGGGTAAACATCTTCATCACTCAAGAACTAAACATGCAGATAGATGAGCTGAGGAGGCTGATGGTTCTGCTGCCGCTGTAGAGAAGTGGTAGAAGTTGATGTAATTGATAGAGGGGAGAGAGAAAGCATTTATATGACAGGTTGAAGTGATTGTGAAGGTAAAAGGAAGGTGGTACAGCATGCCAGGAAATACAATCTTAGTAGCTGAATTATTCTTAGTTGCTTAAACAAACTTGAGCAACAAGGGAAATAACTTCAGGACAGTTGCACAGAACTGATATATATGATTTGTTCTATGTGCTCTGCTGTGTGTTATTAATAATACACAGCAAAGAGAATAGTAATAAAAGTCTAAATAATTTGCCTGCCAAGTAATATTAGTCTGGTCACTACTCCCTCCAATCCAATCAGATTTGTTTATTTCAGTGACACATTGATTCTGCAGAAATCCACAATGTTTTTCAGTCCCGTGATATTATTTTTCTTTTCTTTGATATTTGTTTTCATACGGACAGAGCATGTGTGTCCCTGATTGGCTAATCCACCTGTCAATCACGCCCTTCTGAATAGACACATCTTCGCAAAGTATTAAAGAAGCGTATAGACCCTTTTAGTGTTAGTAAACAGTAATGACGTAGGCTCGGTCGCGCATTTTAGTTGTCGAGCTCTACGAAAGGATGATTGTCAAAAGATCGCGAATATTTCCTCAACACACTGACTTCTGATCCTCGTGTGATCAGTGAGTAAAACTTTAAAACTTTAGTTCACCGGTAGAAAACTGATTCTGAAAACCACACACGAACAACCAGATATTTTGGTGCTGGAAATGTTTTTATCTCCGTCGTCTTCTGCCCCTGTTCAGTCTGAATGAATCGGAATGAACGGGGAACAAGGCCACTTCTGTTGCCAAATTTTTTTATCACTCTCGCCCTAAAAGAGTCTATTGCGGATCCCAGACAACTAATAATAATATGAGCAAAAAAATGGAAAATAGAATTAAAGTGAAAGTGAAATAAAATCAGAGTAAATATAAATCATATTCATTAGTTGTATGGAGCATGAATATTGGCATTGTTCACTGTATAATCTATACAGTGCATCGCTTCATCTCTAAATTTGCAAACATTTCCCCAACACTACAGTATCTGGCTTTTCAGACAAAGCAGTTGGCTGGGGAGTTGACCTGTCCTGTGGGTGGAATGGTTTAGCGTACAGCGCAGTGTTTTCAGGGTCCACACACAATAAGCCTGTGTGTGCGAGTGGAGAACAGGCCACGGCTTTGCTTTGCTTTGCTTTGTTCCAGCCCGGAGTCACCGTCAGATTCATCGCACTCTGGATTTAGCCCAAAAAACTGCTCGTATTTGTTCGAACTAAGCTGATGTCTTACACCGCGAGGAGGTCTGTGAGGGGGACGTCATGCTGCTACGTGCGCTCAGAAGTGCCAGGAACAAGCCCACAGAGGTTAGACGCTAAGTGAATGGTTTCATATGGCTCGTACAGGCAGGGTCAGAGGGCTGTAGGACTAGAGTGTGCGGAGTATTGCCTTGTTACAGGAGTTAATGGGTTAATTTGATATCCTAACATTGTAACAGATAATGCCACTGTTGAAAATGAATAGTTTCTGGTATGAAATGGATGATACGGACAGGGTTGTTCAGATGCCATTAAAAAAATCTGATCTGAAACTTGATTCTTGGCCCAGGCTACCAATACCAAGTACCAGTCCAATACTAGTGTGTGGGGATGAATTAAACAGCCTGCACCCAATTTTTTCCCATGTATTTGAGCAGAACTTCTTTTGCCCCAGTACAGATATATTGTATAAGCAGCTTTTGAGGCAAAAATAAGACCATTGTGCTCTGTCTGCATCTAATTATACTGCATATTTTTGTCCAAATATCTGAAAGTGCACATTAGCACACTAGTTGTTGTTAGCTTTACTGAGCTGTTGAAGCACTTATAAACTCATGATGTGGAATAGTTAAGATAATCGGAATGTTTTTCATGTTTTAAGACTAAAAAACAGGTAGATTACAGCACCTTTAATAGCGAGGCCTGTAAAAAAAAGCTTTAGCTCATGAGCACATCAATGAAAACTGTTATTAGTCACTATAGACTATGGGACAGTGGTTCTCAACCTGGGGTTCAGACAAAAATTGTATGCAAAAGGCTTGACACCCTCTTTGTTGGCCTATACAATTATCTTTCCTAGACCAATCTCCTAAAATGAAAAGAAACATTGTCGTACAAAAGGCTACATTATAGTGCTGCGTGTAGCTTATTTGTGTTTGCGGGATGCAAATGCCAGCCGTATTGGTATTAAGGGGTTGTGACTGAAAAAGGTTGCAAACCACTGAACAGTGCAATTAATTTGGCCAAACTTCTAATTTCTCGCTAAAGGCAAAATGAAGACAAAGCCGTAATACTAATAACGTGTGTTGTTCCTGTGTTTTTTCATCTGCAGAGCCTCCACAGTTTGTATTTAAGCCGCACAGCGTGGGTCCTCCTCTATAATGTCCCATTTTATAGTGACTGAGTTAAAGCCCCACTGTGTAACTGCCAAAAATAGACTCAAATAGTTGCGTGGTTTGTTTATTTATTTATTTTTTCATTTTGAATGTTTTTATTGCACTGAAAACGCAAGGTCATTTTGTATTTGTATTTATTTATTAAAGGGACAATGCATATTAGACAAGACAAGATCATGTAAGAAACAAACATGGACTTGTAAATATGCAGGATTGTACGCTAATTTCCATCCTTAGTCCCCTTCTTCTTCAAGGACAGACTGGGACCAAAAAACAGCCCCAGACTTTTTGTCCTACGGCGGAAATTGAAGAACAGGGGGGACAGTGGAAATAGAGGTGTCCTTACTCTGAGCTGGCTTGTATTTCTTATTTCCACACACATGACTCTTATTTGGCCTGGAAGAGAGCTTTGTTTTGCTTGCTTTCATGGAAATGTTGTTGACTATTCACCTTATTCTGGAAGTTTTGCTGCCATCATCAGTGAGGTTGTATTATTTTGCAAGGAGCTGCCACAGTGAAATAAGTTCTATCTGGACCACAAAGCCATTTTCAAAGCGGTGCAGTGTTGACATGTTGGGGGGAAATACAGTATCTTCATACAATCTTCATAGTATGCCATAAGATCGCTTTTGAGAATGTTTCAAAAGTTTGGTTTTAACTAAATATTTCCAAAGAAATCACTAGCTTCAGAAAGTTACAGTGTTGCTTTTAATATTGATTCAAAATAAGGTGTAAATTTACCAAAGAAACAGAGATGTTTTGTCAGTCCTCCCAGAGCTTTTACATATTTAATCAGAGCTTTTAGTCAGCCTTTAGTATATTTATAAGTGACTAAAACTGAGCCTGTTTCTACTTAAATTATAAATTTTATCCAGTGCGACAAGGCGAATGAGTTATCGTACAATTTTTCACGTAGTACCACACTTTTGTACTTCATCAGTTTAGCCTCCCCTTCAGTTTTGATGAGTGGGTTGAGTTATCGCTGATTTGGGTTGTCAAAAGTATTGAAAACTAGACACTCATTTGAGCAGGTAAAAAGTCACATTCAGAGGACAGAAATGAACCTTTCCTGAAAAGCTTTAGATATAATTTATTTGATCTTTATTTATCCAGGTAAGTCGATTGAGAACCATAAATAAGCATAAATAACAGAAATAAGCAACAGTACAAAAACATACAGACAACACATTCTTTCACACGTTGGACTGTTTACAATAAGAGTCTGAAAGAATCACTTTAAAACATTTAGACTCATCAGAAATGACATGACTGAGGGAGGTCTTAAACTCAGCTAAGGAGATCATAGTACGAAGCTTCAAAGTTTTCTGCAGCTCGTTCCAATCATTAGGGGCAGAAAAGTAGAAAGAGGAGCGACCCAGAGAAGTGCAGACTCTCGGTATAACCAAGGTGATGAAGTCATTGGAGCGCAAGTTGCGAATACTGGCAGAAATATTAAGAAATATGTAAGACCTCATGGTAATGTAAAAGAAAGTACCCATGCACTGTTTAATGTTGAAAATCACATTCTACTGTCTAAAGAAAGTGTTTTTTATTATCATTGTGGTATCGGAAACTGTATTGAGTACCAAATCTATTCCTCAGTATCAAAATCTGTCTCTGAAGCATTTTAAATATGTCATCATGAGCATAAATTGGATCTTATGTTTTGACAAAAGACACATTTCTTTGCTATTAACAATAAAGCACCAGAGGAGAGTAACAGGGGAGCAGTTGGACTGAGCTGAGCCACACGACTGGACAGATGTATAGATTTTTTTTTACAGTTCTCTGGTGAGTCTGAGAGAAAACCACTTGAATGATGTAGGACACAATCTATGTTTTCTAGACTTATAATAAGAATAATAATACTGTATTTATTAGGCACCTTCCTGGACACTCAAAGTCGTCTTACAACAGCATAAACAAATTAAGTAGGATTAAAACATACAGTTAAAGTGAGACAGTATGGACTTAAATATAGAGTTGCCAAAAGTATTAAAAATCAGATTGAAACTAGATATTCAATACTGAAAAACATCTCATAACTGGATAAAATTTGGGCTTTCCTACATAGTTTTATCTTGAGTTTTATCAGAACCAGTTAAGACCACATGGTGTAATCAACAAATACTAGTATTTTGTGTTAAAAATTACAATATTGTCTAAAAGAGCTCTTAAAATCAGGTCCGGATGTCATGTTTATTCTTTAATATCGAAATAGTGATTTTCGTATTGTGACAGTATTAGTAGTTACATAATGTGTACTGTAAATATAGTAACTGTATGATCTATGTGAGTGTCAATAATAAACGGGCAGAATAAGTAACACGGTACAATGACCAGCTCAACATCATAAATGCCATGGGTACATTAATAATAATTTTCTTCCAATTTTTCGTTCACATTATGTATGAATGAAGTAAGAACTTCACATTACAGATGAAGTAACAACTTTAAACAAATAAACCGACACAAGGCACTGTAAAACCAGAAACTGTGAAAGAAAAGTTTATATTTTTGAATGTTAGTGTTGGAAAAGAGGAGGTATTTTTGATGGGGGAGGACGGGTATTGTATAATCCTTTTCAATGTGATGCCATAACCGCTCCATTGTGATGTTTATGAATATTGTGATTTATGTAACTTATGTTGAGTATCAGTCTGTCCAGTCCAGTCAGAAGGGAGTATGGGTCTCAGCCTGGCTAAGTCCTACAATTAAATTCACTTAGTTAAAAGTTTCTCTGATCCAAATAGCCACTACTTAAACTTCAGCACCTGCAGCCAGTCATTTAGAAGTGCTAGTGTAGCCTCTGCAGCTCAGTGAGGGAAGTCTGAAGCTATGACCATGTACTAAGAATGAGAAAAACTTGCAACCACATTTCAGTTGTTATTGTGTTATTATAATTATTTTTATACCAGCAAGAATATAAGCTACAAACTATACCTTTAAACAGATCCAGGAACATTAACATATGAATCAAGATTGAAATGAACTGATCAACTATTAAAAGAATATAGAAATTAACTATGAATCTTGATGCAGAAAAGGCTACAGCTAAGAAAAGAACTTTTTCTTTTCCCTTTATCCTCAGACCTTCAGCCATTATGGGCCCTCTGCGTTATAATGCACTCTGCAATCTCTGTTTACGTTGTAGTGAATCAACTGGGGCTTTGAGGTAAATAATAAGTTGGGTGCAGTTGCCATAGTAACAGCCCTGCATCATTGACGACTAGCGGGGCTTGTTTTACACACTCATGCATCACAGTGCCAGCATTTTACGTTCTACATTATATATGCATAACTGTTGTGTGTCAGCTGTGTGGTCATGCAAACTTGAGTGAAAATTGCGTTATAAATCTGCAATTACTTTCATCTTATTGTACCGTGTTTTGCTCTTAGCCCGACACTCAAAAGTGAATTCAATTACCCCAAGATTTATTTCGAAATAGTTCCCTACAGAAAATCCTATTTCTCTGTGCTAAGTCCATATGCCGACTTACTGTGTATCTGGTTTTGTAGCTGACAGCATTACACTTTAAGCCTGTTAGATACGAATATTGAAGGTTACACACATGTGTGCAGGGCTTACAGGCAGCAAAGCTATTGATACTTTGCAGTTATGTCACACTGGGGGTGTCCTAAATGAATCTCTGTGGTAGAATGTTCAGCAGTTTCCATGGAGACACAATGCACACAGCAAACACAGCCAAAAAAGTCTTAAGATGGTCTGAAAATTTAAGAAAAAAAAATACAAAAAGGATTAAACAGCAAATTTTCAGGAGCATGTGCTCAAAAAGAGTGTTCATGGTCCTGTTTAGTGTTTCGCTTGTGACTGTAATTTTATGTGCAAGTGTTTAAGAGCAAATGCCATCTCACCTGTTGTGGTTCCAACTAAGGCCCCATCCACACTAGTACGTATTTTAGTTGTTTGTGTTGTGGACGCAGTGTTCGTCCACACTAATCCGATGGAAAACGGCTCCAGAGACGGAGCGATTTGGAGCCGCCAGCTCCCACATATTCACCTGAGCGCAGATCTGACCCGGCACTGTGTGGACGCATGAAAGATGAAATACGCTGATGTAGGAGCTCTAGTTGGCGTCCTTACTGGACCACATCACCGGGCTCAAAATTGGCTGTTGCAACTTCCATAAAACTATGGCAAATTTAGATACGGTGCTCCGCTCCTTGTTTTTACCGCCCACGTCTTGTCGTGACATCGTGATGACGTGACACCAGCCTAGTCATGTGACTAGTGTTTCAAGTGATCCAGGCACTACATGTCTGGACGCAAATTGTGTCCAATATGGTGATATGGTGATATGGTGATATGTTTCAGCGTAAACGTAGTCTAAGTCATTTTATTGATCAAATTGTGTTTAAATAAAACTCAGATTTAAGTCTAACAAAGCCTCAGACAGAGCAGTGCCTACAGCTAGCATCACACCCCCAGAGAATGTTGATGACATCAGCTGTAAAGTACCAGTGTAATATTTCATCTTTACTGTCAGTTTAGCAATATATTATTTTTGGAAGTTTAAGTTTTTTTTGTTTGTTTTTTTCAGTTTATAAGCCTGTCCAGGAGCATGAATATTTAAGACAACAAGAAAACAGTAGGATTAGCGGGTTTAAAAAATAAGACCCTATGGTGACAAAAATGAATCGTTTTGGTCAATTGTTTCATTTTATCAGACAGACAGCAGAAGCACTTAGAACAAAAATACATAAAGAAAAAAAGAATTAAGGCTGGGTGATATGGCAAATACATGATTCATGTTTTTTTTTACTTCTCTATTGATCTATCATGATTTTTGACTTGATTTTATTTTGTCCTTAATTTCTTGAACCTAAACAAGACGGTCGTTTACACAGTCTTTATGATGCACTATGTATGGACAGTGTTTACCTGTATGGCCTTCAACTTGTCTTTCTATGCATATGTGAGGGGGTCTCCTCTCCATAGATCCATTTTGTAACTGAGTCCATAGAGATAAACAAGTTTAATGCCAGACTGCGGAATACTCCAGGCCAAATAGTAACATCGCCATGGGAGAGAAAACCAGCACCAATGGAAAACTTTTACACACAAAATAGTCAAATTTATTTCTCCAAAAGTTGGACTTCACTCCAAACCACACGCTGTACTGGGAGGGGGTTGGCTGTGGACCTCTCTTAGAAACTGAATATCAATTAAAATTTTATTAACTTCACAGCCCTAAAAAGAACAAACAATTCTGCCTCATCTTTTTTGCTGCAGATGATCTTTTTGTTACTATTCCTCGCCATCCCTTTGACAAACAGACCCATATGGCTGAGTTGTTTTGAAGTCTTTACTCTGCTGCACTGGTAGTTCCTCTCCACTCCTTGTTTTCTGCACCGCTACACTACATTTTTAATGGAACCATGCTCCAAGATCTTGTGCTGCAATAAAGCCATGAATTATGGAGTAAACTGACAGATAAAACAAGCTCCGGCTTTGGTTCGCGCTGATCAAGAACTACATGTAGATGTACGCGTGGCTTTCATTTGGAAGTAGACTCACGAGAAGGGCTGCGCCGTATGAGAAAAAGATGCAATATTTGATAATTATGTTTGGACACAAGTTCAGCTCCATTTAGCACTATAATGTTCCTTTAAGAAGACATTCCATTTTAAACAAGTCTTTGGACAAGTATTTCATGTTTTCTACATTAAAATCATCACTGCATTTTGAAAACACACTTTTTAAACTACACCTTTGTTTCCAATAAGGCACTGGAATCTGCAATCAGAAAGTAAACTAATGAGGTCTTTACAAATACCTTTACTTTACCTACTAGTTTATGGGTATAAAAACTGCACAGGAGAAGTCGGGATTTTTACTTATGAAGCAACAAAACTGGAAGAATGTGAGTGTAGCATTTTTCAGCGCTCTGGGAAGGTGAATTTGGATTAATCACTTAATGAAATACAACAAAATACAACTCCAGGTATGTTTTTGATCCCGGGACAACAATATAACTTGGTTAAAAGCTCAAAAACTTTTGTCACTTGTAGACTTACTCAACTGGGAAGAGTATTCAAAACTTTTAAAAATAATTGCTCAAAATATATTACTCAAGTAGTAGCAAGAAGGCTGCAAGAAAAGTGGTCTGAAAAGTACAATTTCTTTAAGTGAGTACTACCCAACTGTGCCAGTTATCAGTAAAAACAGAAGGAAAGAGGAAGAAACTATTGAACCTATTTTTGTTTTGTTTAGAATGGCTCATACTCAATGTTTTGTCAGCTTGAGAACTTTGTGTTGTTCAAATGTATGTATTTTTGTGATATTGCATACATTCTCTGTAAATTTTGTACATATACTTATTCACTTTATATTATTATTTTTTTTATTATTATTTCTATTATTATTATTATTGTTTATCCTGATTGCATACACACTTTTTTTCCTTTTTTGCACTAAACTGTCCTGGAGCTACTGTGACTGTTGAAGACTGTGAGATCAATAAAGTCCTATCTTATCTTATCTTATCTTATCTTACCTTATCTTAGATCTAGTCTAAAAAAAATCAAATTACCGTAAACTGTTTATACCCCAACACAGTTACATTTCCTTGTACAGCTTTTTATGTAATGTGTCCTTGGATCTGCGTTTTCTCTTTGACAAACTGTCTCGTAACTGAACTGAACTGAACTTTTTCGTCACGTGTAAGTAAAAAAAAAAAAAATCTAGGTACGTTTCTTTCAGAGATACATTATTTAGAACAGAATGACATTTGTCTTTCCTCAGATGAACTCACTCATTGATCTGCAGTTTTTCAATAATTTTCAGTTCTCCTCCTCTTTTCTTTTTAATCGTAAGCAGCAATGTTGATATGGATGGACCCTGCATGGCCCTTATTTATTTATTTTAAGTATTGTGAAAAAACTATTAGTTTAAGTCAGTGCTTACAAAAGTGGACATTGTGTTGAAAGTCTTGCCCACCCATTCAGTCCTGTTACCTACACAGCAAAAAGTGTTCAAATTGACTCTCACAGAATACATTTTTCTCAATTTTCTCAGAGTTTATTTGAGTCCAATCTGTTCTAGAGTTACCGTAAATTCCGGACTACAGAGCGCACCCGATTAAGAACCGCATGCTCAGATTTATGAAGAAAAATCAATTTTGTAATTATATGAGCCGCACCATATTATAAACCGCTGGCCAAAGACTAGGCGGGGGGTTCGCTTCTGCGTCCCCGCCGCCTGGAGCGCCTCCGGGATGGGCCGCGGACGCGGTCCCCCGCTGAACTCTGGGGACGGACTCGCTCACTGGTGACACTTGGGACACACACGCGCCACAGGCACTTACACACCTTCACACACTTGGGACACACACACGCGACATGCACATACACACCTTGGCGCTCTGGGAATAAACCACGGTAGCGATCGCTTTAGCCTTCAGTCTGATTTGTACAGTGCGGCCGCGTGCTCTTTGCGTGTTAACCCAGTCCTCCAGAAAGTTTTCAAGCTCAGGCCATCTGCTATGGTTACCTCTGAAAGCTTTGGTTGTCTTTTTACACTGGCTCAGTTCTTCTTGCTGGAGCCTCCACCTTCGCACCATCTACTCGTTTATGCCAATTTTACGGGCAGCAGCTCGATTTCCTTCTTTAACTGCCAGAGTGATCGCTTTTAGTTTAAAAGCTGCATCATATGCTTTTCGTCTGGTATTCTCCATGTTGATGAGGGTTAGCAGAAAGACTGAAATAAGGAAGTTGTGATTAATCATACAATTTCATTGGACCTCAGTGAACTACTTATTCATTTTATTGGTCCATGTTT
The DNA here is from genome assembly GCA_034769755.1 of Odontamblyopus lacepedii. Taxonomy (NCBI): domain Eukaryota; kingdom Metazoa; phylum Chordata; class Actinopteri; order Gobiiformes; family Gobiidae; genus Odontamblyopus; species Odontamblyopus lacepedii. Next base: position 39,304,836 of record CM068348.1, read on the forward strand.
TTCCCGCGATGAAAAAAATAAATAAAAAAGCCGCTTCATATTACACGCCGCAGTGTTGAAAGTGTAGAAAAAAAGTAGCGGCTTGTGATCCGGAATTTACGGTAATTTAACATTTTTGGAAATGTTAATTAAGTAACACTGAACCAAAGTTTAACCCCAAAATCAAGTGTTGTATTAACGTTTTGGGAGTAAACAGATAACACTTTGTATGGTTATTCTGATTTAGCTAAACAACACACAGTGGTGTATTTTTACACTTTATTTTAGTCAATTTAAGATGAAATTATGCACAAAACCACAACCAAATCAACTCTGGCAAATAACCCCAACTCAAACCCCCATTTCACTTTCAAATAATTAAAATACCACTTTTTGTGTTAAAAACAACTCTGAAATATTTTACCCTGAAATTTTAACCCTCGAGTTTTTGCTGTGTATAAGTACACAGTATATCATTTGCCAACCTAAATGTTCCATCTGCCCATAATTCAGCTGGCTAGAGCCGGGTCCTCTAGTAAGTACTGCTTAGTCTTACCAGGTGGACATTAAAGGAAGACAACAGTCACCACATGTAAACACGCCTCATAATAATCCCGGATATACCGCGGTAGTGCGCAGTCTTCACTCCAGCCTCCGAGCCTGATGGCTGAGGGAAAAACTCAACATATGGCACCGAGCACCTGGAGCAGGGACAGCACAGAGTGTGTCTGTGGAGCAGAGCATTCACTCCCGCTCCCACAGACTGGCCTGGCCCTCTGCTGTGAATCTGCGTGCTTATTGCCTAAACAATTGTGACATTGGCGGAGCATGTGTGTGTTTTACAGGCCAGCTCCGGTTCATGATCCTGTCCTGTGACGGGCAGCTGTGGATGCAGAGTAATGATAGCAAATGTAGGCCAGTGAGCGCGTTTAACACACATCCTCTGCCTCTATACATGAGCTCGCACATGGACGCACACAGCACAGCCTATTCAATACTACATTAGCCCTGCACTCTGGCTTCTGGACTATGCAGAAAATAGAATGAAGACATGTGGGTTAAAGAGGGGGAGGAAAGTAACGCAATGTGAGATCTTTGTGTTTATATTTATGAGGCATGAAGCTTAACTGTCAAATAATAGTCAAACTTTTTAAATAATACATTTCATATAAAACCTTTTTTTCTGTCAGCAGCACCCCATTTTATAGAGGGCGTATTATGTAAAATAGACTTTAGAGCTTTCTATCATGCAATAACATTGTTCCTCCATCAACATGTCTGCAGAGGTTTTATATGTCATCCATGCATGTTTGAGTCATCTAGTGATCTATTATGTAGCACTATAGCACTATTTGAGCCTTCATTACAGTTAGCAGTCCTGTCTAAGACTCAGCCTATACGCTTACGTCAACAATTTTCAATAAATACATACATAAAAACGTGATAAAAAAAAACAATACATCACAACTTCACAAACCTAATACAATATTCAGTTTCATGAGCAGATCCAAGTGCTGTATAAGCAAGTCCAAGTAATTTTCCCTGTGGATCAATAATGTAATAAAGATACTGTGCAATTTGGATTTTGTTAGATATATGTACCTCAGAATATCCTGTGTAGATGAGGCTCCCCTGCAAATTTTAAGTCATTGGCAGCTTCTCAGTCCGATAAAGGATCTCACATTTAAGGCTAATTATATAGGGACATATTAGCTGTTGAATGATCTTGGACTAGTTTTACCACTCTTATAATATGATTCTTTGTATTGCAGTCAACTCAGAACTACTCTATACCAGGGGACGCTAACTGGCGGAGATGCCCTCCCATACGGACCGTGTCGATAAGCACGTGTCCCTCCATGTGCTCTGTGTTGTCATTTATTTTAGTCCAAAGGAAAACAGTTATCGCTGTGTCCTTGTCGGAGCAGCAGAAAACAACTCCATAGGGACTAACAGCTGAGATATTCTAACAGAGGTGGGTTTTATCTTTCACTCATGACAAAGATATTCACTTTTAAATACTTTAGAATCACGATCTATTTCTCAGACTCTGTCTCATAAATTTTACACAGAAAATGGTCCATTGAGGCATTTCTGTGTAATATAATATAGTTTCAGTGTCCAGAAAGAAGACGGAAGAGGAGGAAAAGAAATCATCAAATCTTCATCATCAAAGAAGGAAAAGTGTTGCTCCCCTACCACTCTATATTCAGTATTCATTTATTTATTTAACCTTTCTTTTACCAGGCCAAGGGGCATTGACACACATAAAATATATAAAATCATGAAGACCGGCTTCAGTAGTAGACTGGCTATATTATAAAATATAAAATAGCCTGAGAAAGCTCTGTTCTTATTTTCACTGAATTAAAATTCTGAGCTGTGAATCATTAAAACACTTCACATATGAACTACAGCTGTACAATAGTAGTTATACTGTAATATACGTAATGTTTCGTTAATATCATAGTGTTACTGTATTATACTCATTATTATACTCATTATCAGAAAAAATTACATACATTCTTTTTGCGTCTTAAAATGTATCGAGATATCGTTTCATATCATATTGTATCAAGATATTGTGGGAAAACTGTATCGTTGTGTCGTCCCTAATGACGTCCCGGACGTCTGCTTGAGGAGATTTTCTCTAACTGGACCTTCTCAAATTTTAGTTGAATACCCCTGCTCTATACTATAATGCAACATAGATATTAAAATGTTTTATTGTGACAGATTATAGTTGTGTAGTGAGAACAGAATATAGTAGTTCATTGAGTGATTAGTGTTTCCAAGCCCGTTCGAGCCTTACCCACACAATAGATGGAGCACTGGGGCCTTTAATGAGGCTGCTCCGCACACTGGGGACCCTCGCCCTTATTGACTTCAGGCCTTTATGCAGAGGAGGGCGTCTGATGAAATCTTAATTAAAAACATGATTCATTTGTAACTCTGCTGTCACTTTGTGTAATGCCCTTAAATCAAATGTGGTGTTTTCTATAAGGGCATTAAAGAGTAGTAAACATCCTGTTATTCTCTTTACAGTCAGAGGATAAACATTTCTTAGGTATGACATTACAATACCCATTTACAGGAAGTACTCAGCGCTGTTCTTAGTGTATGCAGCTAGTGGCCTTATACTAATCAGAATAAATACTTTAACATGATAAGAACTGTGAACTAGGATAGCATTAGCTTCCATATACTGAGTACACATAAAAACAAGATATTTTTAGCCATAGAAAATGGCAACCCAATTTAAGGAGTTCTTTCAGCTATAATTTGAACGTTTATTTTGTTCATAACTGGGGCACAGGTAGTGATAGACAGTGATTTTGATATAGATTTGTGCTGAATTTTTTTTTTCTGTTTTTTGTTGTTGTTTTTCTATATTTTTGTTTGTTCAAGCTATGAACATGCTAAAAATAAACCCTCAGCCTTTACAGCAGGTCAGACAATAATAAAAATACTTACTTTTCTGCCCAGTTCAAAAATGTTGTGGAGTAGAAAGTACAGCTACCCTCTCTCAAATGTAGTGAAGTAAAAGTAAAATGTATCCGCTTTAAACCTACTGAAGCAAAGTACAGATAGCTGCATGTTTACTTTATTTTATTGTGTTGCCGCTGATTTTAGTTGTAAGCTACTGTATTGATAACATAGCGTTTTTTGTTGTTGTGATAGAATATTGAGTGCATGCATCCGCGTTACCCCAGTCCCCTAAGCGCTCTCATCAGTGATTGATTTGCACTTGTTTCAGCGGGTTATGACTTCCTGGTTGGTCCAATTTCTCCAGGCTGATGCGATGGGCCATAAAGCTTCACTTGATGGTAGTCAGGGATCTCTGCTGCATCTCTACCCATCAGTCCAGTGGTCTCTTTGTGGAAATATTCGCGTGTTAGCAGTAGCCAGCGTATTACAGAGCTTAATCATTATTTGCTGAACCCGTGTAGTGTTGAAGTCTGGCTTGGTTAATTGTCTCTTATTAATCCCTTCCAGCCTGGTGCTCTTCGTATATGTGTAGTCACCTCCTGTTTTTCTGCATCTCCGTCAAAGTGAGTCAGAACCGTTCAATCAGGTTTGTTTCAGGTTTATTTCAGTGACAAATTGGAAGTGAAGGAAGTGTTTTTTTAAATCTGAGAAGAATAAAATTGGAGAAAAGTTGTCTTAAATCAAAGAGTCTGGATTTATTAAAGCAATTGTGCACACAATTACAAAGAAGTATAGAAAACAAAACCGTTTCTCCCTAATCTTGAATCACAAAACAAAAACAGGCTTCTTATACAGTTGACAAACATCATGAAATCAACATGAGGTAAAACATACGATAGGATTGATCTAAACAGTTCTCAAAAGGAGACGACTTTTCTGGGTCAACTGGGGTAAAGATTAGATTGAACCCAAGATTGTACCAATAATTCTAAATGATGAGAATAAATAGAAGAACAACCTGTTGCTTTAACCCTGATAAATAAGGACTGAACATAATGACCTGCCTTGAAGTAGCCCAGACACAGCAGGTCACACCGCTGCATGTGAACAGGGACAGAGATGCTTCAGCAGTTGAGTGACCAGTTATCTAAACCCATACAATACACTCTTTATCTTAACAAAGCAAGACATTTCCATCACAGAAGTTAGTGGTTATCCATCATATAGAACAAAACCAAACTTCCTTCACCTCAGATCATCAGTCTTTCAGTGCCTGGTATTATTTTATTTTATTTTTTCCTTGTGAGCAGCTGTGTGTTGATACGGACGGACATGTGTTTCTCTGATTGGCTAATCAGTCTGTCAGTCACGCCCACCTCTTTGTATTGAATGTGGAAGGGAAATTGATCCCCATCTAACTGTTAGATATTAGTGACTATTAGTAAATTCTGCCTATACTTTCTAATAACATGAATTATCCTTAATAAAGCATAAAAAATACTTAATTCATAATGAACAACTATTTGATTAATAAGATTCATAATGACTTAATTAAGATGTTAGAGTTTAGAAGTATAGTTTCTAAGCATGAATCATTCTTGATAAACTTTTTGTTCATTATAAATTAAGTCTTCCTGCTTTAATGATACTAATTAGCTGTTGTAATTATAATTTTGCATTTGGCCAATTGGTTCTCAAGATAATAATCCACTCAGAAAGTAGCACAAGTCTCACACGAGCCTCTCCTTTGGGTTGCCAGTTTCTGTTGAATAAAATGAAATAGTCCAAGACTTAATGAAAAGAGACATGAGGCTGAAGTTTTAACACAGGAAAAGTTCCTTAACCATCAGTTTGGGACTGATGATTTACATGGTTAACATGGACCCTTAACATGGCCCCTCAAGACACTGTGAAAGTCTAGTCTATTCCAGTCTAGTGCAGTCCAGTCTGCCTATGCTTCTGTTGTGGGGAGTATTATACCTCTGATGACTGATAAAGACTGAGCTGGCAGTAAGTGCTCTTGGTACACAATGAAATACAGTTTCTCTAATAGTTTCAATGTTGAAACCTTTTTGGTTTAAACCAAAAAGGACACTGAGAATGAGAAAAACTTGGATGTATTCTTTATGTGTAGGTTAAAGCCTAAGTTCTTGTGATTGTAGAACCTTTATTAAACTGAGCACAGACTATTCACAGTTCTTTTAAGATTGTTTTTTTGCATAGATTCAATTGTACATCAGTGTGAATAACTAAACCACACTACAGATCAGTGAATTTACCCATGATTGTTGACCTGAAGCAGATTTGCGCATGTAATTGAGCGGAAATATCTAAGCACTCAGTTAGCTTGCGTAAACATTATTCATCATCCATTTGTAATTGCTAATACTTCCTGTTAGCTACTCCTCAACTGTTCATTTTCCTTTTTTGTCAGTATCACCCACGCCTTATATGAGCTGAACCTTCACTCGGAAAGCGCGACTGTGAGGGGACTAGCGCAAAACATACAACTCAACCTTGGTACGGTTACTAGCAGCCGCTTTGTGTCCCATCGCCATAACAACCGCCTCAGCGAACATGTGGGAAAGAGAGAGGAGGGAGTGAATTTCTCTCTCTGGGTTTGACTTGAGGATGAGCAGAGCAGAGGATCTAGCAGCTCGGTGGAGAGGGGGTAGTTTTTGACATTTGGACAAAGGTAGTGCACTGGGCAGCTGATGGTGAGTACACCTACTAAAGTGTGTTTTTTGTGTTAGTGTGAGTAGAAGACTGCGTGTCGTGGTCGTTATGTAGAAATGGGGAGTGGGATAAGAAACACAGGATAACTGAGGGGTTGAACTTACACTTTTCTGTAGACGCCCTAAGCTGTTTTGTATATAAGCTATTTGTGTTCGGGCTGTGTCAGTATTTTCAGGGCAGTGGTTCTTAACTCAGATTTGTCTTTAGTTCTAGATTTTTTCTATTTTATTTAACATTTATTTAACCTTTGAGAGTCCTGGCCAAAACAGCAGCACAGTACATCAGCATTTATTTAGACCAGAGGTGTCCAAACCTTAAGGGCAACATATAGAAACATATTCATAGCAGATACCAGTGGTCATTATAGTGAGACTTTCAGATATATCCATTTTACAAAGGTCTGACCAAAGCCACAACACCTTAAAAAGTCTTGAAAGCCTAACTTTAGGTCTGTATCACAATGCAATAAGATGTTATTGAGATTACAGCCAAAAAAAAAAACAACTTACATTTTCGCTTTTCTGCATCACAGCTCAAAGTCAGTCAGAACTGTCCAATCAGGTTTGTTTTAAGTTTATTTCAGTGACACGTGGGAAATGGAGAAGCTGAGTGGTTGTCGGTCTTATAGAGCAAAAACTTAGTGCTGTCGAGAAACATTTGGGCCAATTCAGCAGAACTCCTGAGGGCCGGCAAAAAATTGGCATGAGGGTCGCGTTTGGCCCCTGGGTTATAGTTCTGGACACCCCTGATTTAGACAATCACAACCAATCCCATCTGTTAGCTAAAACAGTTACAAAGCACGAATCTCATTTCCAAACTTTTCAGCATTAATTTAAACTGACTTCCTGGAAAATTGAATACTTGATATACAAATTAGAGTGTTGAGGTCGCAAGGAATATTATCCATTGTCTAACTATTTGAGTTTTTTTGTTGTATTTTTGAGCAAAAGACCTGCAATTGAACTCATGCAGGATACAGTACATGAATGCCTTACTGTGGAACATTCCAGTTACATTCAAGTTACATAATACACCTTTAAATGAGACTTTAGTGAGTAATAGGTTATCGTCTCAAACTGCAAATATCATAACGATCAATGTTTTTATATTAAAAGACTATTTCACACATTTCCACATCCTTTTACTGCGATGTCTGTTTCACATGCCTCAGCTCCCAGCGCAGAAGGAGCGCACTGGAGCTTTCATCTGTACCCTACATTATTTAACATGGTCGTCCACATGAGTCTGACATCACACTCCTCTTTCTCCTCTCTCTCCCCCCTTTCATCCCTTCTTTCTCTATCTCTCTTCCTCCATTAGGCCAACTTGAAGAAGTTTATGGAGTACGTGCAGCAGAGGAACATCGAAAAGGTCTCGAGATTCCTGGAGAAAGGCTTGGACCCAAACTTCCATGATCCGGACACAGGAGGTATGGAGTTCTGTCAGACTTGCTCTAGTCCTGGTTTTGTTATGGTTTGCCCCTGTTTGGATACAGTGTGTGTCCAAATTATGGCTGTCGCATTGTCATATTTTATTTTTTGTCACATCCTTTAGTGGTATTTGAAAAGTTAGTAAATGGAAGGTTAAAGGGGATGGTCCCATTCACAGTGGAGCTTTTGTACTCTTACTCTGAGGAGCATTTTTATTTATTGTTGGTCACAAAGACTGATGGCAGATGCAGAGATGGGAGGGACCACTCTGCGACCAAGACTCCAAAACATCAGACCTGCTTAACATCGGTGGCAGATCTTATCTTTGCTCTTACGACAGTTCTACTGTATTTTCTGGACTATAAGTCGTCTGGAGTATAAGTTGCACCAGCCAAAAAATGCACAATGAAGAAGAAAAAAAACATATAAATCACAGTGCATTATAAGTCACATATTTGGGGGGACCAAGAACACATTTTGTCTTGAAAGGCAAGTTATAGTAATACCAATAGAACAGAAACAACAGTCTGAACATGTGTCTGGTGTGTTCACGTCACATATGAACAGTTATTTAGATAAACTAGAGCATAAACAACAGAACATAACAAGTTTAGCAAACTCTCCATCTCGCTCCAAATCACTAAATCCATTGAATTCTTCATCCTCAGTGTCACGTCTGAGCAACTTCACCAACTCTATCTAAATCCATCTTTTAGCGCTCGATTAGCTTTTTTGTTTTCGTCATTGCAGTTTGAGTTTCCTCCGTTTTTCGCCAGTCAAACACAAGTTTCTTGCTCACTCCAAACTTTCTTTCTGCTGCCCGATTACCATTTTTGGCTTCATATTTCACTCCTTGCAGCAGGACAGTAGCTCTCTCTGCAGGAGACCTGTGCAGTAGAGCGAGAAATGACAGTGATACAGGAGTAATAGCGTGAGGCGTTGCAGATACTGGCACACAAGCCTAGAGTGCCCTCTCATGGCTGTCAGTGTGAAAATAACCAACATGAAATTATATATTTTAAATATAAGTCGCACCTGAGTATAAGTCGCAGGAACCACCCAAACCATGAAAGTCCAAAAAATACTGTAAGTTTAATCTATGACTCAATACAGTGGACAATCAAGTTTTTTCACCTAAACTTTGTTAAAGTTGCTGTGATTCAAGCATCTACATAATAAAACACTTTTTTGTAATAGTACAGTAGTGACTTTTTCGCTTCTAAATCTTTCACATTATTTTTTGTTTTTATGACTATATTGTGACCCGAATAATCACAGTAGGTAGTAGTTTAACATTGTAGTAGATAGTTTAACATTGATCTGAAGGACAGGTCTAAATTCTCTGCTTTTTAATTGTCAGATTGTGTTTGATGACCTGGTTTATTGTTAATATTGCTGTAATTACTGGGCCTCTCCACATGAAACAAAAACTGGCACAAAGCTCAAAATCTTCTCTGTCAGTATAAAGAAACAAAAGAAAAATACTTTTTTCAGAATAGCTTCAAAAAGTGGTGCCGTTATTTGACCCCAAAGACATGATTGTAGAGTGATAGATTCAATTACTTCAAACCCTAATATTAACATGACAAGTTTGTGGAGCCAATTCCTAACAAATAATGATAACGTGATGCAATCTTTGTGGATCATAAATTTGAATATTCCCTTATAAAACATTAAATTTCTCCCAAAGAGTTTATGAAATTATGACTTTTCAAGAACACAACCAATTATCGATTAACCTTCTTTGCTGCAAATTACCCACATTCGTACATTGTCTTGCAGCCCTATAATTGTGTGTTCTCTATCTCTCTTCACTGCCAAATGACCATACAGGGATTTGGTGTGCGCTGGCTAAAGCTGGATTACTTTCTTTGTTAATCTCCTCATGTTTATGCAAATGTTTTTGTCGCCATGAAAGACTGTCCCTGCTGCATGACCTGTAGTGAGATGGAAGAGCAGAAAACATCGAGCTAATGCAAACCGGAAACAGGCTATAAGAATGCGGTGATGAGTGTGGCCGGTGCATAGTCACTGTTGCGCGTCTCTGGGGTAAAAACAATTAGGCTCCATGGCTGTACGGAAAACGCATGGAGTATTTTTGCAATATCAAAATATCAAAAACAATGCAAATATGCTTTTTGCAAGTCAAAGTGTAGACTTGGTTTTAATTTTGTCCGGTTTTAGTCTTGGTTTATTTACGAGTTTAGTCCCAGTTTATTCAATGTGGTTTATTATATGTATGTATACGTGTGAACATATCTTAAAACTTAACTTTAACTTGACTGAGCCAGAGCTAATACAAAGCAAAAGTGAAACAAATTATGGCTTTTACTTGCCATGTTATTTCCACCCCTGTTATTACCGAGCTGTAAGTAAATAGCTACGCCGATGTTTTTCAAACTGTGCTACATGTTTCACACTTTATAGGCAAGCTCCTTCAGGTGGTACATGGACAGCTCTCCAGTATGCGGGTTTGCTTAATTTAGAGTTCATTTTATCCACTTTTTTACCTCCTTTGGATAATTTCTCGCTTAGAACTGCAGTGGAATTGATGTGGTCCACTTTTAGACCTGGTTTAGCCCTAGATTAGACCTGGAATAGTCTAATCTAGGGCTGTTATACTTAATTTAGGTGATCTGGTGATACTGAAAAAGCCAAATCCTTTCTTTGGTGGTACATTGAGATTGAGAGCCAGTAAGCTACACTATTGGATTTTGAAGTCAGAACATATTTATTTCACCTCTATAATGAAAACAGTGCAATAACGTAAACCTCATTCAGATGGAACACATTAGCATTATCTGAATGTATTTTGTTTGTGGCTGTGAATATAATAACTCTGCCCTCATCTCCCTATAAACAGCATTGTAACTAAGCCCGTTCACACATTTGCCTGCAGAATGCCCTCTCACGCTGGCTGCACAGTTGGAGGGCTGTGCGGAGCTCATCAAGGTGCTGAAGAGTGGAGGGGCTCATCTGGACTTCAGGACCAAAGATGGCATCACGGCCCTCCACAAGGCAGTGCGCAGCAAGAACCACACGGCGCTCATCGTAAGTCCACACACACACACACACATACACACACACAAATGCTGATGCAGCACTATGTTTCAACATTTTGTGTTTGCAAACTTTCCTCCTGTAAAGTGGGGCCAGTGTGAGCAGAGCCTGTGAGGTATGAACAGCAGTGGTGCTTGAGTGTCTCTGGGTGTCCGGGGGCTTGTGGCCAGGTGGAGCCAGGGGTCTGTCCTGGTTTGAGAGTAGTGAAATATTGATTTAAGATATAAATCAATACAGCACGGGCAATGGGAATGCACTGTATAGGCCTATGAGTGGAGTCACAACCAGTTAATCAATGAACTGCAACGAGTTGACATAATTGTAACTGTAAGTAAGTAATTGTACGTAATTTAGTAACCCAATATTTGTGATTTGTTTATGTAACTAAAAGAGGCCTGACAAAGCTCATTTTACACTGTCACTAGTTAGGTCTACATAAAAGAGAACTCAGCAGTCACATTCTGGAGCGCAAGTGTTAAAACAGGCGACCTCAGGAGAACCTACTGCAGTAAAAGTGCTTAGAATTGGGTAAAAAAAATCACTCGGACATGGAAATACATTCAGCGGTGAGCTGATGGCCTTTTACATGGCTCATTGTGCGTGGTTGGGGTGAATGTTGTGCATGATGATTATGCTTCTTTGCCGGTCTGTGTGTCTGCAGACGCTGTTGGACTTGGGTGCATCCCCTGACTATAAGGACAGCCGAGGCCTGACACCTCTGTACCACAGCTCCATGGTGGGAGGAGACCCGTACTGCTGTGAACTGCTGCTGCATGACCATGCACAAGTGGGCTGTGTGGACGAGAACGGCTGGCAGGAGATACACCAGGTACTCAAACTTTTACAACTTACATGTACAGTGCTATCAGAATATACACTAGATACTACAGTTACATGTACAGTGCAGTATCAGATAGGTACTGCAATCAAAATGTACAGCGATAATAGTTTTTTTTTTTTTGTGTAATAATTGTGCTTATATTATTTTTGTTTTTGAGATGAGGCAACTACATAGACCATGATCCTTTGCTGCAACCAGCTTGCACTTTTATTTAACCATTATCCACCATTATGACAAAAATAATAGTTGCATTTCTACAATATCCTGCGCCTCGCCAGCATGTAATATTAAACTAGAGCATTTGGCTGTTGTTGTTCCATATTTCTATAATTGTGTTTTGATTGCCACTTAGAAAGCTGAAGGTGCTATAGCTGTATCTGGACTGGACTAGTGAGCAGAGTACAGACGCTGGAGAAATTGGTTTGTGTTGAAAAAGAGCAAACACAGCATATTGTTCATTTGTTTAAGGCCTGAGGCGCCCCCTTGTTCTGTAAACATAATAACAGCTTATGCCTTTGTAATGCTTTGTGTCAGGCTTTTTTAGGAAAGAAGAGTTTAGAGTGAAAAGGGTCACGAATGAGGCAAATGGAGAAAAAATGGAGAAAATGTACTGCACAATTTGAACAATACAAGCATATAGTGGAACTTAAAGGTGCAAATTTTTCAGTTTGGGAGGTCCGCCACCATGGAGATTCTATTGCTTTGCCTGTAATGTTCCACACTATGGTATTAAACTTATATAAGATGCATTTATTCAGTTGGTGTTTTTATAGCTCAAGAATAAACATGTATTCTGACAGTGAGTGGGGTCGCCTCCTCACAGATCTCACCTGTAAATAAGCCTGGTGGTGTCTCCGCTTGTCCTATGGGTATTAATAAGTTTAATGTCATACTTTGGAACACTGCAGGCAAAGCAGTAACATCTCTATAGAAACAAGCAACTGGCAGGCCCTCTACCAGAAAGGTTACATAATGCACCTTTATAGCCACAGTATGTAACTTTTTAGCCAACAAATAAATGTCTTTACTCTGATCAGGCTTATGTCTCCACAAACTTGACTCTTATTTGGCCTGGAAGCTGTTTGTTTCCGTGGAAATGTTGTTATTTTGGAGATAACCTTCCACAATATGGTGTAAAGCTCTCATTTATCTTCATGGGAATGTTCCGGAGTATGGTTTTAACTTTTCATCATATTGCATTTCATCAATCCAATATAAAAGAATAAACAATACTTAACATCAATCATTTTTCCAAGCCCTCAATCTCGAAAAATAAATATTAACAGATTTCTGGGGTTGTAATGAAATGTAAACCACAAACTCTAATGTGAGTAATCTGAGAAACCATTGTGAGAAGCAAATCAGATCACTCTCATCATCTTTTGCTGTTTGCGTGTCATTTTAGTAATCAGACAACTCCAGTGATCAGATTGTGTGTGCGCTCGTAACCACAGCCACTGTGTCATTCCCACTTTGTTTACAGCGTATCAGACGTGTTTTTTAAGCACACTGATGAGTTTAAATGGAAATAGAAGAGTGATAAAGTTACAGAGGCGCCTGACATAGATAAATATACTTTATAATTCTGTTTTACAAAAATGAAATGTAATTTTGTGAACTTCACTACAACTTAATTTCAATTTGAGGGCCTTGTAACAAACAGATGTAAGAAATCAGCTTGACAAATAAGAGTGGGATGAGACGCAGTTCCCAGGATGAAACACAAGATTTGGTCCACAAGAAGGCCAGATTTTGACATTATTTCTAATAAATAAATTGTGTAACTCACCTGCGCTTAACCCTTTTTTTTTTATCTCATACAAATGTAAACATGGAGAATTTTTTCAACGATTTTATCTTGCAAGATCTTGTGGCACAAGAACTTGCTTAATACCTAATCCCAAATCTATTTTTTATATTATCCTAAATGGACTTTTTGCCATGGTTTAATGCTGTTACCTCCTCAAAAACATACCTGGAGTTGTGTTTTATTTCACTCACTCAGGTTCGAATAACCCTTCATTATTAGTCTGCCTACATCTCTAAAGCTCAAAATGCTCTGCCTCACCTTGTGCTGTCAAGAACCTGAAGTTTTCAAGTTAACAGCTAAATTTTACCTTTTGTTCAGAAGAGACTGGCATTTTCTGAACTTAAATTATTCACCTGAGCCTAGTGAAGATTTATGGATTTTAAAGACATAGTGGAGCACTTGCTGTATTACCACGACACCATAAGCCTAAAAGAGTGTCTTAAATATGCAGGATTTATTTGCTAAATGTATGTGAATGAAACAAAACACAACTCCTGGTATGTTTTTCATGAGGTAACAGCATTATAACATAGATAAGAAAATCTCAGAAAGTCCCACTGAAACTACCGGCCTTTCTTTTTCATATCTTGCTTGTTCCTTTTATAGCTCACTGACCATACCTATAAAACGTGCATTTACGAGTTAACAGAAATAATGTTGTGACAGATGCAGTGAGATGTACTATTCATACGTTTTGCCCCAGCAGCTGTTTTTCCACAACCATATTTAATGTCTAATATGTATTGTTTATGGTTGACGCATATCCAGTCCCAGCTGTATTGTCATTGCCCTCCATATTATCCCGCCCTGCGATAAGCAACAATCCCAGGCCCATTTGTGCACCATCTCTCTGCTGTCACACACGCCAAGCCCCAAATAACACACACAAGACAGAGAACAATGCTTTGGCCCAGGCACAGTGACACGGGACTACACCAGAGCAGGAGGAGGCAGAGGAAAGAGACAAAGAGATTAGATGAGAAGTCCATTGCTTCCACATCTGTGAAACCAGGAACTGAGTGAGGCATCATTCTAGTCAGATGAAATTAAAATCAAAGATACGCTCCATGGCCGTGCATGTGAAGGGGGGTGATGAAGTCTCGCGCCAAGCAGCCGAGATTACATTCTTTGTTTAAGAAAGAGACCAACGTCTGTAGCTCTCAATCAATGTGAATGAAAGGACTTAATTAAGAGGTTAAAAAAATGTATATGTGAGTTTTATTTAAATTCAGTAAACATGATCTAACTGTGTCCCCAGATATGAGGTAGACGTTCAACTCAAATGTACCTTTCACTGATAATAATAATAATACTGATTTACTCTTATATCAACATTATGAAAACACTGGACATGATGGTCAAGTTGTTTGTTATTATTTGGTGCTTTGGTTCTCAAGTCCAATCAGGAACCTAAATGAGCCTCTAATTTCAGTTGCCAGGTCCACTGCTAAAATCCAGTTGGATTAAACCTCTGGAACAGTCTGGATACACATCTCAAACAATGCCAAAATATCCATAAAGTCAAGTTGTTATATAAACATATGGTCTGGTCACAGTATATAGAGAGTGGGTCCTAATATCAGAACAATCCTGCCTTTTGTAGTGTTTTTGTAGTGCTGGTTTATGCTTGTTGTTTCCTGACCATTGCTGGATGTGCTGCCCTTCACCGTCACTTGTATCTGTTGTCTGTTATCATTGTTGGTATCTTTAAATTTCTTACCATTGCTGGTATCCTCATGTATGGTTATTGCTATATGATGATAATTATATTATAAAGCTAGAACAGTTATTCACTGTCCGCACTTGTAAATAGTTCCTATAGTTAATGCAAAATGTCTGAAAAATGAAAAAGAAAGCTCAGTGTGTAAGATTAGAAGAGGGGGTGGGATTAAATAAATTCTCTTCTTCCCACTCCTTTTTGGGCAAAATATTTTTGTTGTTGTTTTTGTTATTTCTATCATGATTTCTCTAATGTTATATGTTGCATTGTAAAAGAATGTAATCTTCTTAATTGCCCAAAATAAAATAATAACAATAAAAAAATAAAAATAAAACCTCAGCGGGCCCTTTATGATCTGAATCCTCATTACCTAAACTCCAGCACCAACAGCCAATCTTTAACCAGTGCCAGTGTTAGTACAGCTCAGTGAGTGAATTCTTCACATGAACCATAAACTGAGAATGAGAAAAACTTCTATGTGTCCTCTATGTGCAAATTACAGATCTGACAACTGCGGTTCATTTGTCATTGTAGTGCCTTTTTAAAACCGTAAGAGCTCAGGCTTCATGCAGTTCTCTTAAGAAAGAAAGAAAATCATAGAATACTTCACTTTATTTGTGTTCCCAGTGGGGAAATTGATTTCTCAACTAAAGATCAGCTATCACATATCTGGTCTTTACTCAGAAATAAAACATAAAAAATCAAGATGGGCATGAAATAATCCTTCTGTCTAATCACATGTTGTTGTTTTTGTGTTGTTGTCTGCAGGCGTGTCGCTATGGTCATGTACAGCACCTGGAGCACCTGCTGTTCTACGGGGCCGACATGAGTGCTCAGAACGCCTCTGGGAACACGGCTCTGCATGTGTGTGCGCTCTACAACCAGGTACCCTTCAGTCTTTGTCCACTCTCACAGAATATCACAGCTACCCACATTTAACACGTGTATTGATGCTCTTTTGGAAACGTTGGCATTTCGCACTCATTTAAAACAGTTTGCAGTGGTCCAAAGTTATTCCTCACTTATACCTTATGCATTCCAAGCACCCGAACACATCCATTACCACGATGAGTTTTTAAGTGCTTTTCACAACTCCCCGAGACCAAGACAACATCAATACACCTGCTAATGCGCATTTGATCTTGACCTGCTTATGCAACAATAAAATGCTTTTTAATTAGATGCAGACAATCCACAACACTTATTTTGTTAGTTTAAAGTACTACACAACCCTTATGTAACTGATGAATTGACTAAATTACTTAACTGATTATACAGTGTCTATCTCTACTCTTGAGTCTTGCCCTGCTTTATCTGCACCACTAAAGAGCAGTATAAGGTGGTAGTTTTCAGCGCACATTTCCTGATTAAAATCCTTGGTCGCGCACTCATCAATACTTCAACATCCGCTCGCCTCCACACATCACAGGCACCAGGGCCGTAGCACGTTCCCTGGTTCATTACACATGTTCATAGTATAATTAATACTCAGTTTAATTAGAAGTCGCATGCATGACACTTTGTAATGGTATTGTGGTGCGGTAGGGGCAGTGTCTGGTGGTCTCAGGTGCAGGGCTGATTGATCGCAGACACAGCAGGGCTCCAGGAAGCGGGAAACAGGCCTGGATCAGATGATTACACTCGATCAGAGAAAGCAGGGAGCCGGCTGAATTAACTCAAACTAATGGTGTAGTGGCAAACATCAATAGTCCCGAGAGAGGACACGCTCTACAAGGAGGCGGAGACGTGAGGGGTAGAACATGAGGGACATAACGTCTGTTAAAGGGCCCGTATTTCGCTATTTTCTGATCTGTTCTAATGCTGTTTCCTCTTCAAAATCATACCTGGAGTTGTGTTTTGTTTCAGTTACGCATGTTTGACACACAAACCCTGCATATTTAGTTCTCTCAAACAAAAAAACACTCTCCACTGTGTTTTTAAACTCCATACACCTTCACTAAAATCATTTGGATGTTTTAAGACGTGGAATTGCCTATCTCTACTGAACTAAAGGTAAAAGGAGCTGTTAACCTGAAAACTACCACTACATGACATCACAAGGTGGAACAAAACATTTCGAGCAGTGGAGATGTAGACAGACTAATAATAAAGAGGTATTAAACGTGTGAATGAAACAAAACACAACTCCAGGTTTGTTTTGATGAGGTTACAACATTAGCAACATTAAAAGCATTCTTAAAGCAGCAGAGTCAGTTGTGTGTAATATAGGATTTTTAAGGATTTTTTTACTTTAAGGATTAAATTACAGTAGGCTGTGTTCAACAATAGATGTCAAGATATCAAATTTTAGATGATAATGAGAATCAAAATGAGAATTTAGCAGTTATTGGTTCCCAACACCGAACAACAGTGAAATCCTTCATTTCTGTTCATTTAAAATGGTCACGGTCACATTTTTCTATAGCGCTTTTCTACCTTCAAGGCACTCAAAGCACTTTTCAACAAGGAACCACTCACCCATTCACACACACATTCATACACCAGTGTACGCAGACACTGGGGGCGAGGTGGGTTAAGTGTCTTGCCCAAGGACACAACGACAGCATTCATCTGTTGGAGCTGGAATCACACCAGCGACCTGTGGGTCAGTGGATCTGACCAATGATGTTTATGTGGAGAGGGATTCGAGCCGCCTAAGCTTCGGATCAGTGGACAAACGCTCTTATCAACTGAGCTACTGCCGCCCCATTTATACTATGAATGCTTTGTAAAATATACATGAAAAAAATACTTTGAGCTAATGCGTTAACTACAGCCACAACTTGTCAAGGGCCAAAGTCTCATTTATTGTAAATAATTTATCATAAATTCTCTATTAAATAAATAAAACATTAATGAATGAATTTGACAAATACACATGCAGGATTAATCAGTGCTTTATAATATATATATGAATTATAATTAAAAGTTAATGTGACATAGACAGCCAGAGAAAAAAGCACTTTATATTTAGGCTCAGTATAAGCTGACTTGAAATCACATATTTTTAACTAATTAGTGTATGATCATTAGTTTGATATATACTGGTAATCTCAAATAGAGCAGATGCTGTTAATTGATTTCAGAAGTATGAAAAATTATGGTTGTTACCATAGTAATTAGCTACAAAATATTGTATCTTTTGAATGCTCAGAAATGTTGCCAATAACAGGAAGCTGAATTATTTGTTTTGAAACTAATAACCAAACAGAAAGTCCACAGCTGTTGCCTAATAATATGTGTTAAGGATTAGATCTGCACATTTTCCATATCACAGTGTTGTGGCTTTTAATTCACTTTTAATCGCCAACAAACCATCAACCCATTGTGTTTGAATAACACAACCTCTACTGAATAACCCATAGGAAAAGTTTCACTTCAGTTCATTTGTGCTGACAGAGAAAACATGAGGTTTAAAGCTGCCCTCCATAAGTCTATTTGACTTTTTGGTTGTTTTTTCACCAGTAAATAACAGATGTGAAACCTGCCCTCCTCTCCTCACCCGACCTTTGTTCAGACTCACCTGTGCTCTCTGGTCCTGTTCTGTCAAACCAAAGCTGACACACTATCAGACTACAATAACGTAGCATCTAGAGCGATACAACGTAAAAACAACTTTAATACAAAGGGGGCAGGTCACACAATCTAATGTCTCTTTAAGTGGTAACACTAAAATCAATGCAGTTTCATTTTCCTTAATGTGAACCTATTATGCAAAATCAACTTTTTAGAGCTTTTAACCATGATGTACTCATTTCTTTTCCTCATTCCCCCTCTCACAGTTGTGTTTAGAGTGATTCATGCATGTTTATTCCCCTCTATTCAAGACGTCATTGCTCTAATCAACCCTTGTTTACACCACCAAGAGCACACACCCACTGCTCTGTGCTTAGTTTGTTCTCCAGTTTCATTTTCTTAACCAGTAATATGCGTAAAATTTGCCAGTGTCGCATTGTTATTTTGATACATCTATATCTGCTATTTGCGAGCGAGATCTGCAGCTATACATAGGCGAAAGTTGTTTGTTGCTCTTTATTGTGATGACATTTACAGCAACTTCAGCACCCACTGGGCTCTGCAGTTTTCTAATGCAAAGTCATTTTTTTGTAAGTTTTTTTAGATTAATATTGTGATTTAAAATGTCTAATTTATAACATAATGATCCGCTGGAGCTGTAGATTATAACTATATAGCAGATACAAGCACAATATGTCATGACCAAAGACAAATAGGAATAAATAGGGAGACTTCAGACTTAGTAACTACTTAAAGCCCCACCCTGGAAGATTTTGGAGCAGTCCCTGTAGATGCCTTTTCATTCTTTCATGTATTCTTAAGTAATCTTATGTAACACAGGCATAATTGTGCAGTAGTGCTAAATATGAAACCACTCCTGCTCCAAACCTCCTGAGATAATCCCGAAACGTGACGCTGAGAGAAGACATCTGCCGGTCCTGTTTCCACTCCACTGCCCGGCATCATTACAGTAAAGGCTGTGACTTCTTATGCAGCCACAGCACTAGGACGCGCCGAGCTACTCAAACACACTCTTAATGAATTCCTATAGGGAGGCTGCAAGAAAGGAGCAAGACAGATGGTCGCAACTGTAATTGGGCAGTGCGTGAGTGTGTATACAAGTTAGTGCAGCAGAAAGCTAAATGTGAGCTCAGCGCGCTTTAAGCTGTCTTAACAAGCACATAAGCTGTTAGGAAAATAGAATATTCTGAAGTGCTAAATATTAGTGTTACTCTAATTGGGAATTTTGTCAATTCTTTAGTGTTGAAATTGAGTTTGAAATTTTAGTATTGCGAAAACACTTCTAAACTGTATATATGCTGTTTTAATAGCTTTGTCTACTCCCTACAAAGGCAAAAGACTTTAACTCGCCAGAGTGTGAAACTGAGAAAAGTGACTTCAAAGTTTCTGTTTTGTCCAGGCAAAAGTATAATAGGTAGAGCTCTCAAGATTTGACAAGTATATAATGAAGAAATATTTGTAGGTGAAAAATATTGAGCTCAAAATTATCCATCCATCCATCCATCTTCTCCCGCTTAATCCGGCTGGGTCATAGCACCTGACCCCCCCTATGAACCCCTCTGCAGGTGGTGAGCCCACAGGAGGGTGAACAACATGGTCCTTGATGTTAGTTCATAGGGGCATGTTTTGGGTTGATGGGGGAAACCGGAGTACCCGGAGGAAACCCATCCAGACACGGGGAGGAACATGCAAACTCCACACAGAAAGGCCCGGATGACCCGGGGATCGAACCCGCAACCTTCTTGCTGTGAGGCCTGAGTGTTGCCACTCAGCCACCGTGCCGCCGGTCAAAATTATCCTTTGACCCTTATTTGGCAGTTACTGTGCTCTGCCTTTGTATCATGTGGCAAAAATAAGGAGTCGTGCAAAGGCAAAGGGCAGTTACTGACACAGTTACTGCCTCCTGCCTCCTGCCTTTGTAGGGCAGTACCATAGACCGTATATATGAGTGGACAAAGCTAACCCGTTAGCCACCGCGTGCCAAACAGGAAGTGCTCCAGGAGGCTCTTCCCGCTCGTTCTCTCCCATTTTCCCATTAACTTAAATTGGGATCTTATCGTCCCTCTCTCTGTAACTGCTGCTGTGGCCTCGTCATTTTAGTCTTAAAATGTTCGTATGAACCCGCTCTACATGATCCTGAATTTTTCATTTCACTATCTTGTTCCTAAATCAAGATATGAACATAAATAATGGACCAATCAGACGCCTTCATTCCCCGAGGTCCCTCCCCCTAGCGTTAGCAACAAGTTTCAATGACTTAAATCAGTGACTTAAACTTATTATTTAAAGTTTGATGATAAAACCTAAGTTTCCTTATTATTCTCAAGAATCATTGAAATACAGCGGTCCGTGCAGAATGGTGCAGAGTATCGCCGCGTTGAGAAGGGCGGCACATTTAACGACCTGAATCATGATTGGCTCTTGTGGTTGCTATGATACTCGCGGGTTGGATTTCCAAATATGGAGCCTGGCTCTAAATTCGCTCCTGTAACCATGAGCATCGGGAGCCTCATTTGAGCTACGATGAATGCGGTGGGTGACGTCACACTCACTTAGTCCACTCATATATATGGTCTATGGGCAGTACTCTTGTTTGTTCCTAGTTCTTTTTTATTTTTTTTATTTTAGTTCTAACCAAACTAGGTAAGTTTTCAGCTTTGCGCCAAAAACTATGAATAAATGAAAGTGTTGCCTCCAGTGCCCACTGTGAGTTCAAGTATGATGAGACATCACACATAACTGCTCTGATTACAGCGTGGTATTGCTGTTTGACCAATCACACAGTTCTTATTTTGGGATAATATGGGTACATTTGGGTACATTTACAAATGATTAATGAATGCTAGCATATGAACATGGAAGCTGGTCAAAATAATGTCCCTCTGTGGCCCTCCACATCTGGGTTAGCCTGGGGGCAGTGTGCTCATTTTCGCTGAAAGTCAGACTCAGTAAAGCCCGAGTGTGACCTGATGAGAACATCTGTGTGTGCTGCTCAGTGCACACCATGTTTTCAGGTGGATGTGATTTATATGGCTCATCTGCAGTCCTGTTGTGTCTGATTTAAGCTCTACTTGCACTAACTGCACAGTTGAGTAATGCCGTGGAATGAGTTAAGGATAATGGACTGTGAAATGAGTATCGACAAATCACTGCTGTTGGTTTGGCCATGTTAGATGTTATGATTTGAAGTAATTATGATACCGTGTAAGCCATGTTAGAGAGCATGTTGCATTTTAAACATCCCTTGTAACCCTGGTATAACGTTACACCTTAAAAACATGCTGGATTTTTTTTTTATGACTGTTTTTTCTGAAGGAACTTATCGGCTAACATTGTGTCATGTCTTGTCTCTTTGCTTCTAGGACAGCTGTGCACGGGTGCTTCTGTTCAGAGGAGCCAATAAAGAGATAAAGAACTACAACAGTCAGACGGCCTTTCAGGTATGAGTAACATCACTGCTCTCTCTCTCTGTCTGTGAGAGTCAATGGAGCGGCCAGATGAAAAGAAGCTGCATTTGAATAACTTAAGAATGCAATGGAGACTTTATCTCACTACAGTGGTTTTCAACAGTTATGTGCTCTACAAAAAGGAATATATGTTGATGTTAAAATGTCTTGAATTCTCAATTTTAAACTTAGTCATTTTGTCTGTTCTGAGGGGTGGGCGATATGTCCAATAAATGGATATTCTTATTAGGGCTGTCAACGTTAATGCGATTAATCACAAAAAAATATTGCACTAATGTTTTTTTAATGCAGATTAATCACACAATTTATTTTGAACACACATGCTCCTCTATCGAAAGTGCGATGGCGCAGGTTATTAGGTCAGTGATCAGGTCCATACCTGACTTTGAATAAAACTAAGGTAGTTTGCAGATATTGCAGCGATGAACTCTCTTTCCACAGAAGCAAACACATTTAAAATACCATCTTAAAGCAAAACACGTGTTTGATTCAGCGGCAGCAAAGACGCTACTTGTGCCAACAACAAGCCGAGCGCACGACAACCCGCAGCAATGTTGTCAACAAAACTACCAGCGATAGAAAATGTCAATAATATAATTTTTGGATAATAAATTGCATTTTTGTCAAAATATTTTGTTCTTTTTCTGAAGAATAATTAACTGCAATTAATTGTGATTAATCAACATTCTAAAGTGTGATTAATCTGATTTAAAAAATTAATAATTTGACAGCACTAATTCTTATCTATCTTATCTTTAAGCTTTATGTTTAAGTGTCTTTTATACAGTCGTTAACAGGTAACTAAAACTACATGTTATTTCTGAACGTTACTCTTCACTGTGAGTGGGTAGATTCATCTGTCAGAGCAGGACAGAGGCTGACCAATAGGAGGAAAAGTGTTTATATTTGAGCATTGAGCTGCATTAAACAAAAAAGGCATCGCAATATGACGATTTGACCAAAATAGCAGATCATCACAGGGATTAGTTTCATGGTCTTTCTGATAGTTTCCTAGGGTCGCTCAAAGTCACAAAGTTTGTGTTTTATCCATTCACTCCACACTCGGTGGTGGTAAGATAATACCGAAGCCACATGGGGTAGATTGTCGGAAGCAAGGCTGACCATGTGCACCATCTGCCCCTCTGACCACCACCAACACACACGCCACACTCATATTAGGTAATGTAGATGAAGTGTCTTGCCTACGGACACAACAGCAGACACCCCGCTGTGGCATCTCATAGTCCCATTGACTCATATTTTACTATTATGACAACATAATACAGCTTTTTTTTTTTCAAGTAAGTTTTTTCTTGTTTGAAGACTGCTCTTAAAATGAAAGACAAATGCAATTTTAAATAATATATCCCCATTTTTAGCAATGTAGTCTTTCCAGTGAAATAATCCTGTATGAAATGAACACTGACATGGTTCTCTTGCATCAATTAGCACTCATTTATTTGTACACACACAAGCTGTGCCATTCCTGACCATGTAAACAGCCATCGCTAACACTAACACTACACATTATGCTGTCAAATATTCATTATACATGCTAATAATGTAACCTAATACATTCTCTTTCTCTTTCAAACCTTTAGGTGGCCATCATTGCAGGAAACTTTGATCTGGC
Organism: Odontamblyopus lacepedii; assembly: GCA_034769755.1. NCBI lineage: Eukaryota > Metazoa > Chordata > Actinopteri > Gobiiformes > Gobiidae > Odontamblyopus > Odontamblyopus lacepedii. Next base: position 39,328,478 of record CM068348.1, read on the forward strand.
TGAGATTATAAAGGTCCACAAAGCATCAGATGTTGGTGAGTTGACAGCGATTTGTAAATTATTAAAAGCTTAACGCGTGCAGAGAGCGAAAATGAAGGGAAGAGATGAAATGCGGTGTGCAGAATGGATGAGAGGCAGTTCTGGTGGATCCCCGCTGAGATAAGGCTCTTCTGCTGAACATGAACATGTGGGAAATTCTGCCATCTAGTGCCAGCTCAGTGGAATAATCTCTTACCAGTCAAAAGTTTGGACACATGGTTTTATTTAAGGCCTTTATTTTCATGACTATTTACTAGATTCTCACTGAAGGCATCAAAACTATGACTGGACACATCATATGGAAAGCAGTAAACAAAAATGTGTGAGATAAGATGTTTTAGATTTTAGATTCTTCAAAATGGCCACCCTTTCCTTTGATCACTGCTTTGTGCGCTCTCGGTATTTCTTGACCAGATCCTAATCAATACTAAAACTAGGATAGAAACTAGATGTTCATTTGAGTAGGTATCAAAACTAAAAAAGTCACATTCACAGGACAAAAATGAACCTTTCCTGGTTCAGCTTCAGAATGATTTTGATCTTTTCTTTGCCACATAATTCCACACATCTTGTTTCACATATTTGCGTGCGGTAGGTAGTACTCAGTTACATTTACTTCAGAAAGAAACTTGAGTAATATTTTACAATGAATAGTTTTATTAGTACAGGACACTACTTGAGTAAAAGCTTCGGTTACTCTTCCCACTCTCCTCTTCTTGCACCGCTCCTTAAAATATGTCTATCCTTTGAAAATACCAGATTGTTTGCATTATTTTATGTTTAGTCCTTTAACTTACTTTGAAGTAATGTTTCTCTTACGTGAGTACATTTTTTGTCTCCTCAGCCTACCTCTTTATTTCCGCTATCTGCTATCTTCAGTATAGTGAACAATAGTGTACGTTGTAATGCTGCTATTGTAAAATTATCTCCAGTTCATCTTTTTACAAGGCAGAAAGATGAGGCGTAATCCAGCGTTATGTCTGCTAGTCCTATTCACCAGATAAGACTGTGAAAAGAACAGGCTTTATCTCAGTGCTGTAATTTTATTCTGATTAAGGCTTTTTATATCGAGGGCTGAGAATTTGCATGGGTACTGTTATTATGGGCAAAATGAGGGATGAATGGAGCTATGCTATCTATGCCCTTAAAAAGCCAATTCAGTAACAAAGTATTTTTTCCTGTCAAAATGATTAATGATAAAATCCCTGAGTAAGAACTAATGTCTTCAACCATGAGTGCACACAATATAATAGCTAGAAATCAAACTGAAAGATTAAAACAAAAAGGTGCTTGTGACTTATTTTTAACATTTTTAGACAGTTTTATTGTTGTATTTTGAAATTTAAAGCTGTATGTACATTTTCTGGTTGGGAATCCGGCATCTGCTTAACTCCATTAACTCACAGCAAGGTATTAAACTTATCTGTCTTGCATTTGCTCAATTACACGTGTTTTTATTGCGCAAACATAATTGAAAAGCATGTCTTCTTATTGTGAGTGGGTCGTTCTCTCCACAGATCTGTAAATGACAGGCGCCTTTGTGTTTTTTATACAGGGATATCAGACTCCGTCATCACTCCATCTGTTGTGTCTTGAGCTAGAACCAAAAATATTTGTGCAATCAGATGTGTTTATTTTAGTGACACGTGAAACGAAGGAGCTGATTTTGTCAATTATAATTCAACAAAATTATATTTATCTCACCTCAGACAATTTAGTGCTTTGCTCACTGATGTTTTTCAGTCCCATGTGATAATTTTACTTTCTTTTTTGTTTTTTTCCCTTGCATTGGGGCAAAGTAGTCAATGAAAAAGGGAAAAAGGTGTAACATCTCCATGAAAAAATATAACATATAAGACCTATCAGTATTTTCAAGTGCTTTAATACAAAATAATATCTAACTATATCCCTGTTGAAGCTCTTAGTTCTGCCCTTGTGTGTTTCGTGTCTGCTCTGACAGGCTTTAAGAACAGAATACACTCGTCTCTGAGGCCTTGCATGTGTCTATCCTCCCCAGTGCCTTTCAGGGAGACGCCCTCCTACACAAACCGCAGACGTGTGATGCCTGGCCCGCTGCCCTCCCCACGTTCCCTGCTCCGCTCCGCCAGCGACAACAATCTCAACGGAGACCACCACGAGCACATTCACGTCCGCCGAGAGATCCGCGGGCGCCAGGGTCACTCCCCAGTCCCCTCCCTGCGCAGCCTGCCCGCTTTCAGCCAGCACCACAGTAGCCTTGGAGAGGTAAAGCTGCCTGTGTGGGTCGATATACAGACTATTTTTCTACTTTGTTGTCATATATGTCTGCACTGCAATTTTTTCTGTTCTGGCCAAGATTTTAAAACTTATATCGGGTTAATCATCTTGTTTTCAGATTTATTATCTACTTACTAGTTCTGAGACTGCTTAATTCTAGTCTAGAGGTCCTTTATTTTAAGATACTTGTCAATTAAAATTATCTTGCTGCATGGACAGATAATTTCACTACTTTTTTCTGATAGATTTAAGTATTTATATCTTAAATTTTGGCCAAGCTTTTTTGCAGTGTGTTCCTATTTGGTCTTAGGTGTGTGAATGTTATATTTAAGGACTTAGGATATATTTGTGTTTTAAGGATGCGTTAACACTTGCACAAAATACTAGATTAAATGTGGGACTAAACTATTCCTAGTAAGTGTTGGCAATTTTAGTGCAAACTAGGTATGCAGCTTTCCGGTCAAAAATTTTTAAAACTGAGTGTGTGCTGCCTTCAGGGGCCACTGCAGTTTCAAGTATGTGACTACGTGACTATGGGACTTCGTGACATCACACAGTACTTCCCTGATTACAGCCACGTGTTTCTGCAGTGGAGTTTGAAGTGTGAATACCTGTTAGACCAGGGTTTTCAAATTGTGTGAATGTGAGCCTCCTCTTAGAGTAAAGACAGGCTCCCCCCTTCCCCAAAATCCCGTCCGCCTGCCCTACCCCACACAGGCCTTTGAAGTAAATGCATCTATTTGTTTTCCTGCAATGACGAGTTTCAATAACAACTGATAATATATATTTTTTAATACTGTATTTTCAGATTTTTTAAAAAGTGCCTTCATGAATGATTTTTATAACAGCAAATAATTTTCAACTTCATGCAGGCCTAACTGAGGTGACTTTTAACATCACTGAACATCACTCGGCCTATCCGGATCACATGGGTCAGATCCGTCCTCCATGTTCTGGTTCCAAACGGGGACGAGCAAGACCAGTGCGTAATGGACTGGGTCTGAGCGGGTCCGTGCCGTCCTCTGCTCGCTGGTTCTGTGTGGGGAAAGCGAGAATGTGCAGTGGAATATCGTTCTGGGCAGGTTGCTCCGGCCCTCCGTGCTCGAGGGCTGCGGTTGGTTCCGAGGTTGTGAAAAGCATCTGGACAGAAGCGTGAATCCAGCTTGGTTCATTATATTTTGTTCTGAGCGGTCCGTCCTCCATGCTCTTGGTCCTTCCTGGGGAAAGCGTTTCTCAGGCCGTGGTACCGAACCAGTCCCCACTCCAGCTCATCAGCCCGGCCTGAACCAGAGCTGCTGGCTACATGATGTTGTGGTAGAGGTGCAGTCTCGGAACCCGACCGGGTGAATCCGAACTTAAAATAATCAGGATCATATTTCCTACATTTTTTTGCTGGGTCTTGTCTCCTCCCTTGCTGCTCATTTCTGTTGAGATGGATAAAAACGATGTATTTTACAGCTATTACACACACGCATAAATACTGACATCAGTACTGCTGGAGATGTGTACAGATGTGGAACGTTTTTTTTGTTTTTTTTTTCACATGTGTGTCGCACCTCCCCAGTGTTTCTTTGGTGCCCCCCAGGGGAGACACGCCTCACCAATTGAAAACCTCTGTGTTAGACCAATCACACTGTTCGTTATATGTCTAGACCCTGCTCCTCTTCCTCTTTTCTTTAGGTAGGGCCCAGTTTAACAGCTCTATTTGAAATGTGGTTGTGGGAGAAGTTAAGGTGTTTAGTCTCACTTTAAGTTAGACAAAGGGCGTAATCCCAAAGCTAACATATCCAAAATAATAAAATGTCCCTTTGTTCTAATCACTTTGACTTGAGTGATAGTTTTGCCCCATGTGTTTCAGAGCCGTCATGGTGAGATGCCGGACAGCAGCCTCCAGAGCACGGGCAGCTCACGATCATCCCACTCGCGCTCCCCCTCCCTGCACCACCCCCAAGAGGACGACAGGCCGGTGCCCAGGAGGTCCCACAGCCACGGGTACCCCCACGGACACAGCCAGAGAGGGAGACTCAGGTCTGCTCCTATGCACTCTGTTTGAGCATCATAAAAACTCTATTTGTGGAATTTTCCTGTTCCTGTTTTTTATTTGTGCATTAGGGGTGGCTGATATTGACAGAAGTGAATACCTCATTTTTTTTTGCATTATATCAAAAACAAAATGATGACAACGTCTTGGTTGGCAAGTATCACACAACTTTCAACATTAAATAATCGTACCACGTGGTGATATATCTGCGGAATCCCTCAGTTGTCCATGTTTTAGTATCTGAATTTGATTCTTTCTGACAATGTAATAGTTGGTTTGTTTTTTTCTCTGGTTAAAAAGTTCACTGAAGACAAATTTTCTTCTTCAAAACTATGAGTCACCAGTGTATAAATCAGTCAAAATAAGTAACATAATAAAACACAACATTGAATTTCTTGCAATAAATCAAATTGTTTCTGTGTACTTCTCAGTTGGCAGGCCACAGGGCAGTAGCTACTTGTCTCTTGTGTGCTGGGGGCGTTGGCTAATACAGAAGGGCCCTTATAATTATCACCGCAGGGACTGAATGAAGATTCCAGTGTGAGGAAGAGTACGTCAGAATGAGCCACTGACGCAGCCCAAATAACAAGTATCTCTATCTCTCTATCTGACCCAAACTGCACTTACAAGACTACAATTATCAAAAGCATTGAAAATCAGATACAAAAACGATTATTGAAACAAGATACTCCTTTGAGAAAGTATTGATACTAAAACATCATATTCACAGGACAAAAATGAACCTTTCCTGAATAACTTTAGAATGATCCTGTATCAGAAGTATTCGACTATGGAATATACCTGGACGACTGAGGGATTACACAGATATAAGGCCACATGGTAATATAAAAGAAAGTACAATACTATTATTGAATGCATAAAATTACAAAAAATAATCATTTTTAATCATTTATCATTGTGGCATTGGAACCAATATTGAGTATCAAGTCTTAGTATCAAAATTGAATTTAAATATTTTAGTATCACAATTTATACAAATTCTAGTCAGCTATGACACCACTGACCAATTAAACTAAAAAACGAACTAACTGACAAGGCCTTATATCTGCGTAATCGCTCACATAGTGGCCCATGGGCATATAATAATAGTTTATGTGTTCTTATACTTGTTCTGATACTTTAACTTCTTAGGTTCTTTTTTAAGACAATCTTCAGAACTTCTGAAGATGCTCACAGCAGCAGCTGAAACATGTCAACAAGGTAAATACACTTGACTACATTGTCTTAAAAAAGAACCTAAGAAGTACTAAGAAGACAAATTTAATATTTTTGGTGTTGTTCTGATACAACTCAAGATCATTCTAAAGTGATTCAGAAAAGATTTCTGTCCTGTGAATATGACTTTTTTGTGTCAATACCTGCTCCAATTAGTATATAGAAATTAGTGCTGTGAGTAATACCTGAGGAAACCGGCCTGTTTGTGGATTGCTATACTATAACTTGCTAGCATTAGACAAACTGCTCACTAAACCAGGCCCCTGATCACATCTCGCGGTTGTGGATGGGAGTGCGTTAGCTAAGCAGTTAGATTGCGCTCATATGTCAGCAGTATAGCGCGTGTCGCATATACCTGATGTGATTCCTGTGTTTGTGAGGGAGCAGCAGTGTGATGGCTGACAGGGGGATTGCATTACTACACCTCTCCTCCCTCCCCTCCTCCCTCCCCTCCTCCTCTAATACTCTGCTGTCACTGCGCTCCATCCATCTGGGATCCACTCTCTCTCTGCCTTTTATTCATTGGAGGAGTCATACTCACAGGACAAACAGCAGCTCTTATTAAATCATATGTGCTACAAACAAGGCTTTCCCTGCCATAACATTCTGCAGCGTGAATGAGTGAGTGTTTGTGAATTCAGATTTAACATATTTGAACCCAGCAGAGCTATAACTACTTTTTTTAACAGTAATAATAACACATATTAGATACCTGCTGGTAATCTAATATATAAAGTCTACTCAAATATTAAAAGAGAGGGTATTTGACTTCTTTGGGTTATTAACTGCTAACACATTTTTAGATCACCATGTTCCCCTTCATTATATTAAAAAAGTTATATTTGCAGAAGACAATGTACCAACATGTTTTGTAAGTTTCAATTTCGTGTTTGATGCTGTAAGTCTCCCCTCCCTTTGCTCTTCACACCACTATCACAACACAATCAGCGTGAATCCTGTTAATGAACTGCACATTGCATTAGGTTTGTCAAGTTTCGGCGTACAGTATTTGTATATTTATGGAGAATTGTCCTGTGGGAGCGTGGATGACGCAGGCTTGTGGACTGAGCATTGCACAGAATCTTACAGCTAACCATAAGGACGGTTCAATTAGTGTCTGAGAGATCGCTAAAATACTCAGACATGCATGGACAACATCTAAACAGGTTTTTGATGAGGGAATAACATTACAACATGGTAGAAAGCTCAAAGGAACTATATGCAATATTTTCATTGGAAATGTTATAAAGTTGACTTATTTGTGTCCCCAGATATGAGGCAGAACTGTTCAAATCAAATATAGCTTGTGCTGAAGTGCTGAAATCCAGTTTAAATGCTGAAATCCAGGTTGTTTTAAACATAAATGCCTCTCTCTGATCTGAATCGTCACTACCTAAACCCTGCAGACCAACATGGGTCAGTGCTCAGCTCAGTGAGTGAAGTCTGGAGGTTCTGAGCTTCTGAGGCCTGGTCTGTCCATATATGTGCTGCAGCTACTTGGCCAGGACACGCAGAAAATTTTAATCTCAAGGAATTTGACCCTAAATAATTGAATAAAGGAATATACTGAGAGTGAGAAAAACATGCATGTGTCCTCCACTATCTGCAGGTTAAGGCACTGACAGTCTAAGTTCAGTTGTGATTGTAATACTTTCTTTTAAAACAGAAAGAGCGCAGGCTACATACAATCATAAAAATATTATTATAAGGCATTCTATGTGTTGCAAAATGGACTTGTACAATGTATGATGAATCCTAAGCGTATGACAGCTCCTAACGTGTTGGTTAGATGATCCAGTTACAGCAGCTCAGTTGGAGTGTGGTGTCACTTCCACAGCTTTGCCTCTCTCCCCGCGTGTCTCTCTTTGACCTTGTGTTTACGCCCCTAGTAACTCTGGAGGCATTATGGGTACCAGGGGAGTGTGAAATTAGCTTGGCCGGTCAACAGCCCGCCCATCGGCATCGTCCAAGTGCCCGTACAGCACCATCATTCGAGCAGCCTTGTCCTGTGCGTTTCGGTTCAACAGGCTGGCTATAGCTCAGAGAAAAACACGCGCTGATGGAAAGACTGGTGAGGGGACAGACAGGGCGCAGGTCTTTTACTGTAAATACCACTCTTATTTAGTTGTTAAAGCTCATTTGTGATGGAGGCTTGTGTGAGTTCATGTGATGTCAGAGTTCTAAAAGGATTACACTTTATAACTTGGCTGTTAAAAAACTGCAGAACTTATTTTCTGCTGCTGCCCACTTCTTGTTGTGTTAAACTTTTTTACCATCTTTGTATGACCCAACACGTAGCATTTTCAGGTATTAAATGACATAAATACTGAGTAGTGGGCTGGGATAGGGAGTAGACAAACAGATCTTTTTTGGTTTTGTTTGAGCATTCAAGTCTCGAATGCAAGACAATACAGGATTACTCAAAATGCATGAATTGATTGAAATACATCTCATAGAAAACTAATGATTCTGAAACATAGTTATAAACACTTAAAATGCCATATGATGCATCATACATCCTTAATTATGTCTAGGAACATCCATTGGAATAAAAAATGGGCCATTTGAGTCTTCCTTGTTTGCAAAATCACATAGTTTAATGAAACAGATGGTACTGTAGAGAGAGAATACAGAGCACTGAGCTTAAAATCAATATAATGAGTTTGTGGAGCCAGTTACTAAGAAATGATAATCAGGTACTGCATATGTGTAACTTCTGTCTGAACATTCTTCTTTTAAAGTTAATACACAGGCTTTAACCAAATAAAGTACACATATTACTTCTATAACACCTCGACTGCACATCCCTATTTTATTATAGATTAGATTCAGATTTTGAAGTAGTGTTAATTGTCCTGTGTATTTAGTGTGACTCTGCTCATTTAACATATTGACTTTTACTAGTCCACTGTGCCCCTACTGTATTTAAATGTACCAAACATACACTTAACCTCTTTTACACGGTCTGTCCTCCTCCCTGGTCTCTGTCCCATGGAAATGACAGCTTTCTGGTCCCTGGACTCTGTCCTGTGGCAGTGACAGCTCCCTGCAGTCATAAGTCAGAAGCGTTCTTTGGCTCCATGGCCTTTTTTCATTCCTCTGTCCTTCAGCTGGAAATGAGTTGCAGACAGCCCCCAAACTCACAGAAATCAGGCCCATAGGGAGATACTCTATAGTGAGGTGGCCAAGAGATTTGACAAGGGAGGACAAAGGGGTCACTTAAGGTACACTTTATTGTCTTGATAGGGAAATTTGTCTTCCACATTTGCCCTATCCTTCAATCCCGCCAGGGCAACTTGTCAGGGGCATTGGGTGCCACAGTGCAATGCCCTCATTTCCAGATCTTGAGGTAGAAATGGTAGCGGGAGAATTTTGCCTATGGTGCATGTTTGAGTAGCCAGGCTGGCGCCACCTACTGCCTCCGCTCAATTTCATTTCTCTCCAGCGACTAGGTCAGGGATCACAGTCACTATACGGTTCACAAAAACCCCAGAAGTTGTAGTTGGCGCACCGGCCAATCACTGAAGCGGTGTGTTGGCCAGAACCAGCCTGAGTTGCAACAGCAGACTGCATACGAAATACCAAATAGCAGCGATTGGCTAAATAAAAAAAGTACCTGCCTACTGTCGGTTTCTACGAAGTGAAACCGTCTGATGCATTAGGCTAGACCACCCAGAGGAAACCCACCCAGACACAGGGAGAACATGCAAACTCCGCACAGAAAGCCCGGGCGCCCAAAGAGTCAAACCCGGAAACTTCTTGCTGTGAAATGCGAGGGTTAGTCACCATGTCATTGCTGTTGCTGTGGGCCTCAGAGAATGTGAAATCTTGAATTTCTAAAGTTATTACATTTTACAGCGACCTGTCGATCATGATCTTCTGGTCATGTTCAGTGTCAAAGCAATCATAGAGCTGTGTCTTTCCAAATATAGTGGTCCTTCTAACTCCATTTGGGCTTTGATTGACGCACAGAATGACCCACTACAAGCACTGCGATGTAAACATATTAACAAGCAGCTTTTGGGTCACGGGAAAAGTAAAACTGGAACACTATTGCAATTATATCATCATTATTGAATATGACAACAATTACCATACAGCATTAAAGATTTGTGAGAGCATAGTGAGTTTAGGGAAGAAGTTGCAGTATATATTGTGCTGAGAATAATCTCGTAACAGGATTCAGATATCTCTACAACTTAAACTGTTATGTGGCCGTATTATGACCTGAGGATTAACACAGTTCCACTCTCCCAACAGCAGCGCTCTACTTTGATCCTGTGCCACTTCCTCATCTCTTTCTTCTGTCTTCATTCTTTAAATTGGTCACACCAGCAGTCTGCATTATCCATGGTGTTTTAACTGGAGCCAGGAGAGACAGGACCAGGATAATGGACACCAGCAGGAGGGGCTGAAGGGGGGAAACTGTCTTGTGCCTTAACTTTGTACCTAAACCATCATTTTTTTTAATAGCTTTGCATATTGACTGTGGAGATGTAGGAAAATGTTGATTACGGTTACGAGGATGAGATTGTTGATCATTGCAGAGTAATTGCACTGAAATCAAATTTGCAGCGGCAATTAGCAAATCACAAAGATGAAAATGATTCAAAGAGGGGATATTATTGCCTTTTTGGAGATTTCTACCAAGTTATAACATTCCCTTATCAAAAACATGCCTGAAGAGCTTTTATACGTTGTCCGTGCATGTGTCAGTAATCTAATGATCACTCCTATTCAAACCCTCCAGTTTCAGAATCTGTTCAAGACCAACATGTCTTGTGTATAGCAGCTTTCCATAAAAATACAAAAACATGATACACAATAATACACCACAACTTCACAAACCTGACGCGATGTGCACTAGTTTCATTAACGGAATGCGCTCTGATTGTGTTGTGATTGTCCTCTGAAGGGGGAGTGACTAGGCATGGAGAGCAACTTATTAGTATAACCTGCCTATACATTAATAGTCAAATATACCGGCTTGTCAAAGCCTCATCGTCAGATCTCAGAAGCTAAGCAAGGCCAGGCCTGGTTAGCACTTGGATGGGAGACCACTGTGAAACTCAGGTGCCACAGGGGGGCGCCAGTCACAAAAACTGTTGTTGTTGTGGCCTTAGGCAAGACACTTCATCCACATTGCCTAGTATGAAAGTGATGTGTGTGCATGAGTGTTGGTGGTGGTCAGAGGGACTGATGGCGCTGATTGGAGCCTCGCTTCCGTCAGTCTGCCCCAGGGCAGCTGTGGCTACAATAGTAGTTTACACCACCGCATATGGAGTTAACCAATTATGACCTGTAAATAAAGCTCTGTAAGCGTCTTTGTCACATATGTCTGTGAAGAGCACTATATGAATAAATATACTTAAACATGCTTTAAAATGCAGATTTATTATGCAAAAAATTCTAACACCAAAATCAGTGGACTTCTTTCATTAAGTAATTTCAGATCAGTATTGCGATTTAAACTGTCCAAATTATAACATAACCCACGTCACAAGTGTCAGAGAACCAGACAGTATAGCAGACACAAGCTCAGTGTGTCTTCTTTAAACTGCACTTTCTCATGACTTACATTGCAAATCTCATGGCAATTCTTCCAGTGTCAAAAGAGATGCTGATTATGAATGTGTTTTTAAATGGTCTTAGTTATTTTAAGTTATTTACTCAGGATGGCAATGCAGTGCTACACAAAAAGCTGCTTACAGTGTCGACATTGAGAAAATAATACTTTAGTTTATATGCGCTTTTCAGAACTTGTCAAATAATAATACATAATAATAATAATACATAACTTTGTATAGCACTTTTCAAGATACACAAAGACGCTTTAAATGGAGTAACACTAACAGCAACTATCATGCTAACGCACCCGGATTATCAGACTACATAATGCTTTCTAGATGCAGACAGCACATAGCAGACTTATTTTGACCTTCAGAGCTGAGTATATAATATATCAGAACTGGAGCAAGACACATTTTGCTCAAATTCAGTGCAGTGCCTTGAAATATTTTTTTTAATAGCTTGACTTATTCTAAGGTCTAGACACTTGTGATGGTAAGGAGCTAGAGGGTGAGAGGCTGAATAGTTTGAAGGCTCTACTGCTGCGGAGAGATCGATTGAGACTTAAATTTGACTATTGGATTTTGCACTTAACATAAAAATCTGCAAGCAATATGCAAGTTTAAAATGTATTATTTTAAGTTTGAATCCTTGTTGACTGAATAATACATGCTTATTTTTGGTATGCTTATTCAAATGATTGAATTACTTGCAGCTGTTTGGCACAATAGTCATGAAAATTTACCAAATTGGATTCAAAATTTGAGAAGGGAATTTTGATTAAAAAGAAAATAATGACACTTGATTGTGAATCTCAAGAAGCGCTTGGATCCAGGTCGTTGGTGCTTGAAGTACCTCTGGATAGGCAGACATCCTGGTTTACATGGTCGACTCATCACAGCGGATGTTAGTTATATTTCCTTTCCTTTTATTGACAGTTGCCATAGTTACAGAGGCTGGGCTGGTGTCCTAGGAAACACGGGAGGCTTTATAATCGGCTATAAACTTTGTGCATATATATGTGTGTGTGCGTGTGTGTGTTAAACTGTTCTTATGTGTTGTCTATCTTTGTGGAACAGAGTCGGTACAACAAACTAGTAAAAATATGAAAGAGAAATACAAGAAACATAAAAGCAGCACAGCTAAGTCATTGTTATTAGCCTTATTTCAATTGCTTCACTCCACAGTACGCCATAAGTTGAAGTCCAGGCGCCCTCTGCTGGCATTTTGCAATACTTGTACACTTTTCATAATGGAAGTTTTTTAATAGTCTCAAACTAAATCATGAATTGATCCAGGTGGGAGATATATAAATAAATAAAAATTTAATTGCTTCTCAAATGTTGAAAAATTTGAACAAAAGTATGCATTAATCCTTCAAGTGTATATATGTTTATACATATAAAGTGATATTCCTGCACGTTTTGTAATTTTACCATAATTTCACATGTCTGATACCTAAGTGAATTTGTATGTAAGTATATGGTGCATCCAGTATCCACTGCAATTCCAAGTACTATGTAACATCACATATGACTTCCCTGATTACAGCCAGGTTTACAAACATCTGGCTGCAGGGGTGGAGTTTGAAGTGGGCATATATGTTAGAGCAATCCCACTGTTCTTATACCCCTGACCCCTCCCCTCCTCCACCCTCACTCTTTCTTCTTCGCAGGTACTGCCCAGTTTAGCAGCTCTGTTTGAAATGTGGTTCGTTTAGCGATTAACCAGTCAGTGTTGTCTTTTTCGACCAAAATTTGTATTAGCTGACTGATCATTTTATTTAGATTAGAAGGATTACATGGGATAACAGCAGAAAGGAAGGGCGACTCGATCTCCATACAAAAGAATATACTTGATACTCAGTACCGATTCCGATACCACAATAATAATTAGGCAATAGAATGTGATTTTCAGCATTAAATAGTACTTTTATATATTAACATGTGGTCTTATGTCTGTGCAATCCCACAGTCTTCCAGACAGGTTCCATATGGGTGTATACTAGTCTTATACTGTGGTATGGTCTTATACTTGTTTTGATAAAGCTCAAGATCATTCTATAGCTGTTCAGGAAAGGTTTATTTCTGTGACTTTTTTAGTATCAATACCTACTAAAACGGGTATTTTGTTTCAGTACTAGTTTTAGTATCGATTAGTATCTGATTTTCTATACTTTTGTCAACCCTTGTGAGTGAGTTAGCTGAACATTTGGTAGTTTTTGGTACTTATATGTAAAAAGGCACATTCAACTCACAACTCTAATCCTTTAGTCTTTATATAATTGTTTCCTAGTACTTCTAAGTAGTTACTTTTGCATGAACTCCTGTGCAGTAGTCTTGTGAGTGCAGTTGGGGTCAGATACATTGAAATAGTTAATAATAATTTTGAGAGTTTTTGCCACTCCCACTTTTCAGTTGACTAATGTTTGTAGAATGCCTGAAAATCAAAGTGTGGGGTAGCATGTCACTCTGGCGCTCTCATTTTGGTCCTCTCTGTGTGACTTTGACACAGTCTCATCTCTGCGCTCCCCCGGCCCCTCCCTCCCTTGTCTGCTGCCCGAGCTCACACATTAACATGCAGCAGACATCCCAGCCCCTCAGTCCCTGCGGTAATTGGAAAGCCGTCAGCCTCCCCCTGCTTCAGTGGCAATGGGGGACACAGAAGGAGAGCCAGCGTAAGATAGGGAGAGCGGGGTGGAGCTAAACAAAGCCTGAGATGAGGAGACAGGGATACGGAAAGATGTGTGTAGTAAAGACACTCAGGGCACAAATGAGCTGATCCTGTGAATGAAACTGTGAATGAAGCCAATAGTATGAGATATAGGTTAGAGTGATGGAAAAGGACTGGAATTGTGAGGCAAAACAGATCAGTCTCCCCTGTCATTAAATGTCTATATGTGCTACTAGATACAGTCGGAGCTAAAGACAATGTATTGATGTGCATTTCAAGTAAGCAGCAGCAGGAGACGGAATGCTCCTTGCACAGCAATAGCAAAGTGATGAATGAAGACTGCTGTTGTATTAGAATTCAGCGGCAGTGAGAAGATGCATTGTGGAGAAATGTTAAAGACAGAGTAGGAGAACGACCCAGAGAAGGAGGGGATTTAAGGCGAGGGGAGCAGGGAGGAGCAACTATTAAATGAAATGAGCTGGAGCTCTCCCTCCCCTCCCTCGCCCTCCCTACGACGCACTGCCACACGCACACACGCGCTCCGCCTGCCTCTGGAGCTATGGACCATCACAGGAGCACACAGTTCCAGCGTTCAGCATATGTGTGCGTGTGGGAGGTGTTAGCCACAGGCTGGCGGCGGAGGCTAGCATGCTAACAGAGCAGCGCTGTTAGTAGCGGAGGGGGCAGACTGTGGCTGTGCGCACACACAGAATGCACATTGAGAGCGTTTGGCGTGTGAATGTGAGCAGGCTGTCTACAGGGAGAGAGCACGGAGCACAGCAGCAGCAGCAGAGGGCTGCCCCAGCCCCTCTGCTCCACAGCAGGACTGCCTGGACCAGGAGGCTCCACCATGGACTGGACTCAGACGTGCTTTGAGACGGGCTTTGAGACGGGCTCTCAGACGCCTGGGACAGACAGCGGCTGGAGCAGACGCTCATGAGTGCTTTTAGCCGTGTGTGAGGAGGATGCAGAGGACAGGACACAGATAGAGCACAGGGCAGTGGAGCCAGCAGGGTCTTTTGTATGGACATGTGACTGTGGACAGTCGGGGACATCTATGAATCGCTCCCGCTCCTTAGTGTCCAGGGGGCTCCACCAGAGCCCTGTGCTCACCATGGCAGTAACCTCGGGCTTCACTTACCAACTCCCTGGGATCACCACGGTAACCTATGTGTTTGTTTACAGCCCTGGCTCTGTGCAGCGAGACACCAGCCCACCACATCACACTCCCCCCATGCTGTCTGGCCCCCGGGGGCCTAAGAGGAAACTCTACAGTGCTGTCCCGGGACGTACCTTTATTGTGGTAAAGCCCTACACACCCCAGGGAGAGGGAGAGATCCAGCTCAACCGCGGAGAGAGGGTGAAAGGTAAGCCCGCTTCTAATCCAGAGACTGTGTATGACCGTGTACTGCATCTGCTGTCCTTATGCTAATGTGATGAGTGTTCTGTGCTGTGTTCTGACTAACAGGCTTACTCACAGTCACTTCTCTATCAGATGTGTGCTAGAGGTTTCATTTCACAGCCATATAAAATCCTGTTTACATGCACTCTGGCACTGCTGCTGCAGAGCTCTGCTTTATGCATCTGTGTGTGCTCTTGTCTCCATTCATGCCTCACTCCAGAGTATGACTGTAATGACGTAGAAGGTAACTCCATACTATTCTTCTGCCCTTCACCCCCCCTGTGTCGCTCCTCCCTCTAGTGCAGTGTCTGAAGAACACTAAAGCAGTGGCTACTTGAAGGAGAGGGCATGCTAATTCCACTGGCTCCCTTTGTGCTGGCCTTGTTGTTGTGCACACACATCCACATGCACAAGGCTGTGGAGCTCCCTTATCACCAGCACACAGACACCTGACCCACGCACCTTTCTCTGCCTCTTCACATACACCAGCATTAGCCTAATGGAGACTGTTCCCCCACGTCCTCGCAAAGACCCTCTCCACTGTCCCTGCTGGACCAAACAGGAAGTACACATTAGGGCCAATTTACTATTTCAATTTGGATTTAGTTAGTACAATCAACATCAGTGCATAGCCACCACTTCCCTTACAAGCCTCTTGATTCCTGTAGTGTTTGCACATTGGAAGAGAATAAATGAAAGGAAGTTGAATTTATCTCCTACATCATTCATTCACTCACTCACTCCATGTGGTGTGTATAATATTGTGTTATGAAAGTGCCATATTATTAAGAAAATATGTCTTTATAATCTCTCTGAAGTCATATTTCTGTCATACTTTATTGTTTATGTTAGTAGTATGAATAACTAGACCTACACTTATACATTAGGGCTGCAGTCAACAAAAGAAATTCTTATAGTATAGTAAATTAAAGACATATCTCTATATATTGGACCCAAACTGCACTCAACTCCAAAATAACTATTTATGCAATAAAAGTCAGTTCACACTTTTCATTTTTTAAATTTTTTTTATTTGCCTACAAACTACAAAAGATAACACTTTCCTTTCTTCTGTCCTCATAATTATAATTTAAATCCAACAGTTAGTCGACTAATACAACATTTGATCGACTAAGCATTGGCCAGTTAATCAACTAAACGACTAAAGACCTACCGCTCAAATATACTTTTATAGTAACTAACAGTCAGAACTACGCTCCTGCTCACTGGTCTGCAGATCTGTTGGCCTTGCAGGAAACCTTCCTAGTGTCACAGCCTTGCCAAGTCAGCCATATGGTGTTTGTATGGTACACTGACAACCAAAACCATGAACGTGTCGCCTTCTGCTTGGGTTTTTCTACCTGTAAACATATTGAAGAAAGAATGAATCCTTTCTCTGTTTAAATATTAGGTACTATTTTGTAGTGCATAAAGAAATCAGCAGGACAACATAAGTGTTTCCAAAATTCATCGGGGAACCAATACGACTTCAGTTTTTTAAGTATAGAAATAAACAACTTTTTGCCCTTTCTTGTTCCTTATTGAAATCCCAAATTAGCAGCAAGGCCATTTTCAGCATGGCACTTTAAGTCAAGCGAGTCTTAATGAAGCCGTGTAGCGCTTCTTGGTTTTAGTAGCTTACACAGAACGCAGAACTAAGCACTTGTTTTTGTTCTACGGGAGATCGCCACACCGGACTACTTGAACCAGCATGTTAGAGAAATTGTACACTCACTGCCAGCCCATGCCTTGTTATCTTGGTCTAGTCCTCACAGGTATAATACTCCCTACAACTGGACTGTACTAGACTGGAATGGACAATACTATCAGCTACCAGGCTACTATAATGTATTACAACGATGCATGAATGCTAAAAAATGCTCCAATGCTTCCAACATTATGCAGTTGTTAAAGCCTCAAGACTAGAAAGTGTAATATGATCCTTTCACAATGGTTTAGCCTTTAGTTTACTGATACAACTACTATATTAGAGGTTGGTGTCCCTGGGTTTGCTACATAATACATTTGATCTAATCTGCATTCAGAAATGGAGGAGTTGCTAATAGGGCTCATTTGCACTGAAGGACAGGAGAGGGCAGTGCGAGTGGAGGAGAGGCTAGAGGATCTTAGGATTCATGTCTTCATCACTTTATTTCATTAGCGCCACAAAGGACAAAATTAGGCCTGTGATGTAATTAGCTTCATAGTGCTATAGTCTATGTTGTAGGGCTGAACAATTTGGTAATGCATTTTTTCTGACAAGATTTGTGATTTATGTTTTATTAATATGGGGCTGTTCAAAGTGACTATTTCTCACTGACTGACATTTTCATCCAGCATACAATAGGATATTTTGTTGTTTGTGGAGGTAATTATGATAAACATTGCAGTCTTTGCTAATTACGTCCATTCAAATTGGGAATTCAATTTCAATTGCGATTAAATGTCCTACATTACAGAAAATGGACTCTTGTGAACTTATAGCCATGTTAGAATGTTGTTACCTCCTAAAAAAACATGCCTGAAGTTGTGTTTTGTTTCACTCACATATGTTTGAGTAATCCTTTGTTATTAGTCTACAACTTTAAAGCTGAAAGTGCTCTGTTCCACCTTGTGATATCATGAAGTGGTAGTTTTCAAGCTAACAGCTACCGTTCATCTTTAGTTCAGTCAAGATTGCCCAGGGCTGATATCGTCCAGATCATTCTAGTAAAGGTGTATGAGGCTTAAAAACACAATGGAGCACTTCCTGTATTACCACATGACGTCACAAGGTAGGCGGCACGGTGGCTGAGCTCACAGCAAGAAGGTTCCGGGTTCAATCCACGGGTCGTCCGAGTCTTTCTGTGTGGAGTTTGCATGTTCTCCCCGTGTCTGGATGAGTTTCCTCTGGGCACTCCGGTTTCCCCCCTCAACCCAAAACATGCAGCACCCTATGAACTGAAAACATGGATCATGACATCACCCGGTGCCCGGCCAGGCTCAGTCCAAAAGGATGACGTGGGTCCATCCTCCTGTGGGCTCACCACCCGCAGAGGGGTTCATAGAGGGTCAGGTGCGCAGAGGAGTGGGCGGAGAAGTGCTGCCCCCGCGACCCAGCCGGATATAGCGGAAGAAGAAGATGGATGGATCACAAGGCAGAGCAGAGTGTTTTCCGTTTGAGAAAATAGCTCAGCCTAACTGTGCTGGGGTTGTGAATGAAACAAAACACAACTGCAGGTATGTTTCTGATGAGGAAACATCATTATAATATAAATTAAAAATAGCATCATATGGGCTGCTTCTAAATCCTTACAGTGCTGTGTGTTTTAATATATAAATGTATTCAGAAAACCCATTCTCTAACTCCTCACCTCTACTATGCCCATATGCCACTGTCCTCACACAGCACTCACCTGTGTGGTCTTACGCCTTCACCAAATCAGCCTTATGGCTGTTTAACTGCATTTGTGATAGGGCAAATCTGCGTCATCGTATTATTTATATACATACAACAGGATGTAGTTGCTGTGTGGACCCAGTAGACTTCTGAGTAAAGTAATGCAATGGATCAGCGAGCATGAGTCACACTAGTTAGACCTAAGAGATGTATTGTGTGTATCAGAATATCACAAGTTAAATACCCAACTTCAATGGCACTGTTATTTAAAGGTGCTGTGCCAGATGTGCCAGAAACATCAAAAATATTAATTATGCTCTGCAATAAGACTATATAGTACACTTATAGGTTTGCGACCAATACAAGCTTTATAATTAGGCACTGAGAACTGCTTTTACTATATATCTGTACTAGGGAAAAATGTTAATGTTATGCTTAATTACATGAAAGAACAGGTACAGCTCTTTTAATGCACTGTGTGGCTTGATCTCTCACTGTTACTCTTACTAGAAAAAGGTATAAGGTTGCCGACCTGGAACAGGGTGTCTTTAAATGTTCCAATGCATCATATTTGGGAATGAGGATCATGTCAGTTTGTCTCCTTCCACTTTGACTGAGACATGTTACTATTCTCCATTGGTCGTATCAGTCCCAGAACCATGCACTAGTAACAAATCACTAACAGCAGCCACACCTATCCTTGCTGTTTCATATCCTGTTAAAATAGTTTTTGCCCCTGATCCCATAAAAAGTGTCAAATGTGCCACTCTCCGCTGTGTGTCTGTCAACCCAGTGGCCTTATGTGTGAATCAATGCCCGTAGACAGCCTGAGTCTAGACAAGCAGTCTCTTGTCCACCATTTAGCCTCCTCACGTCTCCAGCTCTGTGAGACAAGAGATAGTCCACACTTAATGAGACGTGTTAGTCCATCCCATTCACTTAGTGTCACTTAGCCTGAGCACATGCTACAGTGGGATGCTACTATATCTGTTAACTGGTGTACACCGGTGGTCCTGTTAGATTTGGCTAATCCTTTTAGTGCACTCTGTTGATGAGAGATGAGTTTATAAGCAGTTCACAACTTTCAGAGGCCAGAGCGGAGTTTTGCCACACCACTGGTATTAATGACTAGCACGTTAACAGGGCAAGATCACTATTTCCTGGTTAGCGGACATTAAAACTCTATAATTAGGCACAGACAGCACACAGAACATAAGATCTGCTTTTATAACATATCTATACAAGGGCAATTCTACATTTTAAAAGAAAAGTCTGGTCCATTAAATGCAAATCCACTATATATTTACATATAGTCAACTCCTCCTGTCCACCATTTAGCCTGTTCATGGCTCCAACTGTGAGACAAGAGGCTAGTCCACACCAATGTTGTCATGATACAAACATTTCAAACTTGATTTTAGTGCTAAGGAATAGACTCAGTACTCAACACCAGTTCTGATACCACAAAGACAACATTAAACCCTCTTTAGTTAGACAATAGAATGTGATTTTCAACATTAAATCATTGTAATTTTGTCCATAGTGGTCCATGGGTGTATCTTAGCCTGTGTGGTCTTATACTTGTTCTGATACAGCTCAAGATCACTTTAAATCTGGGGTCTCCAACCTGTAGCTCGGGCGTTACCAGTATCTCCCCACCCCCTTCCAAGTAGCTCACCAAAGGATTTCTGAATTACACGTATAGTGCTCAATATAAAATTTGATCAGTTAAATGCCTAATACCATTGTGCATGTATTATTTTGATGCCTAACTTTGTATGGTAATAATGGTTTGGATAATGGTTTATGTTTTATATGCATCTAACTGAACATCATCTAAATCTTGTTGTAGCTCCTCTATTTACTCAGTTTCTTGTGACTGCTAAAACTAGTAGCTCTCTCTTGTTTTGTAAAAGTAGCTCAGTGGAGGAAAAAGGTTGGCGACTCCTGCTCTAAATCTATTCAGGAAGGGTTCATTTCTGTCCGGTTGATGTGACTTTTTTAGTATCTACTATCTAACTTTTAGACTTGTTTCAGTATCAAACAGTATCTGATTTTTGATAGTTTTGACAACTACAGTCCATCTAGGGCAGGGGTGTCCAAACGTTTTCCATCAAGGGCCACATAACAGGTTTGAATGATCCTCCAGACCTTTGTTCATGCTTAGACCCTCAAAAGGACACACTACATTTGCTTGATCAAGGTAGATTTCAAAAACATGCAGTAAAAAGTACTACTTGCGGTAGTATGGGCCAGTTCACCTGGAAGCCTAAGGGCCAAAACAATTGGTCTGAGGGCCACATTTGGTCCCAGGGCCATAGTTTGTACCTGTCTGATCTAGGGTGACCAGATTTTCAAAATTAAAAACTGGGACACACCCGGGTTGGGATGGTGGGTATAAATAAAATTGTGAAAAAAGCGTGTAGCGTTGTCCATTCTCGACACACGTGTGGGTCAGTGTATAATCTGACAGACAAAATACTGAAGAGCAGTCTGTATTTTGGCTAAACAAATGCAATTTGGTTTAGACCTGGTTTAAAAATTATATAGTCCTATTTTAGCCCAAGCTTAGTCCTGGTTTAGACCTGAAATACAACTGATATAGCCCTGGTTTAGTCCTAGTTTAGTCCTGGTTTAAATCAAATTGGTCCAAAATAGGGACACTTGTCACATTTCTTGTATAAAACTGAGACAAATCACTGGTTTTGGATAAATCTGCTGGGACAGGGGACACAGGGCTCAAAACTGGGACTGTCCCTGACCCTAAGTCCATCCCATTTACTTAGTTTCACTTCACCTTAGTCACATATGCTGCAGGGGGTTGCTACTATCTGGGGTGCACTGGTGGCCCTGTTTGATTTGGCTAATCCTTTTAGCACACTCTATTAACAGTCCCGTCCCATAGCCTGACCGCGCTGTTTGTCTCCGCGCTCCTTTCACTGATGTAATCTGATCTCATCATCTGGACCGACACTTCTGGAGAGGCCACTTTACCGTCGCCATGGTAACGGGCAGGAAGCATACCTCCGTAACCCGGTCGCCCATACAATTGATTTAGTAGGGGGCATACGTGATGGCGCTGCTAAGCTGGACCAAGGACTGTGGCCATTGTGAAGCAAAAATGTCGTAATGGCACTTCCATATAATTTAATTTATCAAAGCTTATAGAAAATATTATAATTTACGATAATGATAGTGAACCGTGTACGTGATGTCTGGTTAGAACTCATTAGTGGATGTGGTCATTTTATTTTATAGGACAGTCAAACAGCTTGTACAGTATAATTGGTGCCTGAGCTAAAGGCTAAGTCTGTTAATAGCCTCATTATTATCTTCATTAGAAGGAGGGATGGACAATATAGCGATGCATGTCGTAAAATTGGCCCATACGTAGATGTCACAATGAGAATAGAAGAGTAATGAGGCCTAACACATGGCTTATTTTTTACTTAAGTGAAAAGTTAACTATAGGACTTGACTACAGTTTGAGATTTGCTACTTTAAAATAGCCTATTGATTTTAACATAGACACTTCATACCCACGTTGTTTTACATCATTACTGTGAGTTCTGTGAAATCTCCAAACTATTATTATAATTATACAGCAGACAAAAGCACAATATGCCTATATACATTTGAAAAAGAAGCCTAAAATATGAACTGATCAGAACATGTACTACATAAACTACAGGTACAGCAAGGCATTTTTATAAAAAAGATAGAATAATTTGTTCTTTGCCAAGACATTTTTCATCAAATCAATCGCACCCTTTACCATTTGCTAACCTCAAATTGCGATTCCGATTAGATTGCGACATGTCGTGCTGCCTTAACTTGCTTTCAACTCATATCTATGACACTTCCAGCCAAGACACAGCCAGAAATCTTGTGCAAAGTCCATGTGTACAGGTTTAGTGACTCTCCCGGCATCCTTCTGAACAAGGTGACACGTTTAGGAGCATGCCATTGCAGCGCACACACACAGCGACACAACCCATGCACACTGCCCATGCACTCTCTCCAAACGCCATTATAAATCTTACCGACAGCCATGAAAATGAAAGCGGCGCAAGTAACGTCGAGATTAGACATTCACAAACATGATTAACGAGCTCCGGCCGCGCCCACTGTGTTCAGAATATTAACAGTGAGGGCTGCAGACGCTGTGTACAGGCTTTTACTGTAATAATATGGCCATGTTCGTGTCAGGATGTGCAAGGGTTCATTGTTTTTATGGTTACATAAAAGGGGTTATAGTCAGAAGGTATGTTTTTTTTAAAGCAGACTGTAAAAAACATACCTGCAATATCTGATTTCAGTCAGTGTATGTATATGTACAGCACGAATCAGAACATTTAAGTCATGCAGCTGTGGATGGGACAGTAACTAGTATTAAGGGCTATTGCACTTCTATGTGGTATTAATTGTTAGCACATAACACATTTAGATCACTGTGTAACACAGTGATCTTTATTTATATATTTTTTTTGTTTTGTTTTTTTGACACTGTTGCCTCACTCCACCTTCAGAATAGTGTCAAAATCAGCATGCATTTCTCTAATTAAACTATAGCACGTCACATCAGGTTTGTGAAGTTGTTGTGTACAGTTTTGTATATTTCGTGGCTTGTGGGATGAGTTTTGGACAGGAGGATTTGAATAAAGCCTGGGAAAACATGCACGAATGGCATTGTGAACCTCTTCAGGCATGTTTTTGATGAAGGAACAACGTTAAAACATGGTAGAAAGCTCCAAATTGGTAATTTTTTGTCTTGATAGCTGTATTCCCCCCTGTGCAGTGTGAAGTATGGCATAACGTGAAGCAATTTTGTTGTTTTTTTTTTACAAACGCTCACTATTCCATACAAACAATATATTCTATACAACCACTCTTGTTTTTGTTCAGTCAGTTAATTCTCAAAAATGATCTTTTGTCATAGTTCAATAAGTACAGCCCTTGCTTGTCTGTATGGGGAGATGTTTAATGCTATACTATGAAATATTGCAGGCAAATAATAACATGGCAATAATAATAATACATTTATTTATTTATTATTTATTATTCTGGACACCCAAGGTCGCCTTACAACAACATAAACAAATTAAGTACGATTAAAACATACAGTTAAAAGCCTACAGTTAAAGTGGGACAGTGTTTAATTGATTGATTGTGTTTAGTATTGTATTTAGTGTTGTATTTTATTAGTATTTAGTAATGTATTAGACAGTATTCGAATTGATTGATTGCATTTAATTGACTTACCATTAGTTATCAGCTCTTCTCCCTGGAGACCTGTGTATGTAGCATGTTTGGGGTTGATGGGAGAAACCAGAGTGCCCCGAGGAAACCCATCCAGACACGGGGAGAACATGCAAACTCCACACAGAAACATCAACCAGACAAACACCGGCCGACTCTCAAATAGAAGAAAGAACATTTTCACAATTTTTTTAGAGTGAGGATAATAAGCATATTTTTCTGTTTCTAAGCAACAAGTAGCATCGTCAGTGCATTAAAACACTGCCATATCATTTAAGACAAAAATAACCACATTATTCACCAGCGATTTTTAAAAAGGACCCATTTAGCAGATCTTCCCGTGTCATTTTGTCACATTCCATTTGAGGGTCAGGATGGGTTAGCGTGTGCAAAGCCTAAGTGCTGAACCCAATCTAAACATGCCAGTTAGCCTCACATTGGGAGTGCAGGCTGGATTCATTAGGCAGCGTGGTGAATGCAGGCGTGTGTGTGTGCGTCTAACTGGAGTGTGTAAATGTGCTAATCTCTGCTAATCTGCTTTAGCGCTCCATTTTGTGTGTATTTGCCTTTGTGCAGAGCTGGGAAAGTAATTGCCTCCCACAAGTTAGACAAACAGGCACATTTGTGATTTCACAAGCAGCTGTCTCACTGTCTCATTAGTAAATGGAATATTTGGTTGTTTTCTATTTACTTTTTGGGTAATTTGTTATCAATGTAATATTCTTAAATCAGATCGCAGACCAATAAATGCTAAATTTGCTTTTCGTTTTAATTATGTTGGAATGTTAGGGCTGGAGCTTTGTAATTTATGGGGCTCAGTTGATAAGCGTTTGTCCACTGATCTGAAGTTTGGTGGTTCGAATCCCGCTCTCGACATAAACATCATTAGTGAGCGGTCAGATCCACTGACCCACAGGTTGGCCGGTGTGATTCCAGCTCCCACAGATGAATGTTGCCGTTGTGTCCTTGGGCAAGACACTTAACCCACCTCACCCCCAGTGTCTGCGTACACTGGTGTATGAATGGGTGAGTGGTGGAGTGGCTTGAAGGTGGAAAAACGCTATCCAAAAATGTGACCGTTTACCATTTTATCAAATTTTGAGATTCTGTCGTTTCTAATGGTCACTGATATGCTGTTTTCAATAGAGATGTCTACAGCCAATCCTCTGAAATTTGACAGAAAGTGGTACTAAACACCTAAAATTCTTGCGCAACCACATTCAAAATAGAGCTTCCGAACTGTGCAGTGCCTGGAAGAAAGTGGAATTCATTTCAAAAGCAAGTTCATAAACATATTTTATTATGTATAGGATTTTTGCGCTCATCTTCCTCCAACCCTCTTTCAAAACAAGGTAAATAGAGCACAATAACAGAATAAGAGAATTAAATAAGATAAACAAGAGTGTTTTTACCTTTATTTAATTTGCCCCCAGTGTTAAAATCAAGCATAAAGCTGAGCTAAGCTGCTTGTAATTGCTGTTTAATGTCCATCCATCCATCTCTAATATGGTGAAAAATACCAAAAATGTGATGTAATTAAATAATTGTAGTTTAAAAAGCCTTTAATTTGCAACCTAACTGAATATTAGTGACATCTTTGGTCTTCTCATGTGCGTATCTGTGTTTCTGTGATTCCATGAATACATTTAATTAGCATTTATCTGAACAAAAGCTCATTTGCACAAATCTACATGCATCTATCCTTGTATCTCATGGGCATTGACAGAGCAAGTCAACTTTCATCATCAGTAAATGTTTCACAATTTTTTTACACTTCCATCTGTGGACACATTTGAAAAAAATATTGTGAAATCCTAAATAAATAAACATAAAAATCCCAGCATCAGGTTATTAAATGGAGCAGCGGCTTCAGGCAAGGGCATTGTTGTCACAGCGACCCCTCTTGTCCAATCAGAGAAACAGCGGGGTGCTTGGTCCCGCCCACACTCTGCTACCTGCTTCCTGCTGAACACAAGCTGTCCCATGATTCCTCTGTCCCCTCTCTCCTGAACATATCCTCTGAACTCTGGCTCACACCCAGAGCTCTAGACAAATACAAACCCACGCTAGCTTAGCATATGTCTGATTTACTAAGACGCGCTCTCACAAAATGCTAATGAGTAACACAGCAGAGTTAATCAGTGTATGAATAAACATGAAGGCTGCTGCAGGAAGCATTGACTGGCCCGGGTACAATACTCAGCAAAAACACAGGCCTGCTTTGTCCTTGTAACCATGGGCGGAAAGTATCTCATCACAAATACTTATGTTACTGTCACTGAGATGATATTTTGGGGTAGTTGTAATTTTTGAGCAATTATAATGCATTTAAAGGTGCACTACTTCTCAGTCTTGTTTCTATAGATATGCCATTGCTCATCTTCAAATGTCCCACAATCTGAAATTAAACAGATTACCTTACATTTATCCAATTACAGGTGGTTTTATAGCTCAAAAAAACCTAGAAAAACATGGATTCTGACTGTGAGCGGAGTTGCTTCTACACATCTGACCTGAAACACCAGAAAAGTTACACAAAACACCTTTAAAATCATTGGAGATACTGAGGAGAGCAAGTCTCAATCATACCAACATCTCATCACCGGAGCCCAGAGAGCTATTTCATGACAGACACATGACCTTTTGGACATATTGGATCTAGTAAACAAATGGAAACTCCAAATCAGCTATGCATAAACTCAGTTATCAGAACAGTCCTATTCTTTACTGTCAGCTGTGGTGTGAACATCTACACAATTGGGATGTGAAAAACTGTACTCACGTGAGGAAAATGATCTCATGAGATTTTATTTCCTACTTTTTTGACATTTAAATTGGATAAAAAAAGGGTTAAACGTTGGTGAGTAACAATTTTGAGAAGTCGTATTTCCAAAAAGCTGGGCTAGGATGATGAAACTGTAGCAAAATCTCATCTTGTCTTGATCGTGTGGATGCAATCTCGTTTCTCGTCTTGATTATTAGAAATCTGACTCATGGCTTTGTTAGTGTTCAAAACTTTCTTATTTCAAAAAGCATATAGTAAATGAAATAGTTGATCATTTTTATATATGGTTTTTATGTGTTGTGGTGGCATTTTGACATTTGTTTCAAATGTAAAGTGTAGTATAAATCTACTATGGTGCTGAATGCCCTGAGTGATATTACACAAAACAGAAAATGAATCCAGCTAATCCAGTTGCTTGTAACGACTCCCGGACATGGGCAAGAGCAGCGCAGGGCCATACTGGATGACTAGATGATTTACTCCATCTGGCCAACAGTAACAGGCATATTTTGATCTTTCCTGACTGAAGTATAAAGGCGAGAACAGAACAGGGGCACAGGGCGGTGCTGCTAATCGCTCGACAAAGCTTTGAAAAGACTGGGTCAGGACCTCCTCTGCGGCGCTGTTCTGAAACACACACGCCCTGCTGAATGTTAGAGGGGGTTTGGTGAATAATTTAGAGTTACTTCATTTTTAAAAAGGAAGAAAAAATAAGATATAGTCTCCAACACAATTAAAAAATGATTCAGTGGTGCAATGTGCAACTTTTCTGGTTGTATTATGTTTCTATTACCTGCTTATCTCACTTAGATGTCTTTGCTTTGCTCAGAATGCTCCCCTGTATGGCATTAAAGTCATCTATCTTGCATTGATTTAACTAACAGTGCTTTATAGCTTGAAAATACCACAGAAATACCTTGAAAAGCATTTGAACTTCGAGGAGGCTTGCTTCACCACAGATCTGAACTGTAACTTGGTCTATTAATACACATTTTGTTCTAATTTTCACAAAAGTAAAATCATTTGTGAACTTGACTACAGCTCACTAAATTCAATAGCAAATATTGGTTCCCCAACACAACAGCATGTCACAGTTAAAAAAATCACATTGATCTATCCCTAATGTTACGTTCATTATCAGAGACATTTACAGCAGGGTTGTGAAATACTA
The DNA here is from genome assembly GCA_034769755.1 of Odontamblyopus lacepedii. Taxonomy (NCBI): domain Eukaryota; kingdom Metazoa; phylum Chordata; class Actinopteri; order Gobiiformes; family Gobiidae; genus Odontamblyopus; species Odontamblyopus lacepedii. Next base: position 39,356,287 of record CM068348.1, read on the forward strand.
ATTTGAGCAAATATCAGGACAGAAATTAACCTTTCCCTAATCGCTTTAGAATGATCTTGAGCTGTATCAGAACGGAGGGTTTTACACAGACATAAAACAACGTGGTAAAATAAAGGAAAGTACTACAATAAAAATCACATTCACTTGTCAAAATAAAGTTTTTTCTTATCATCATCATGGTCGAATCGGTTTTGAGCATCGAGTCTATTCCTTACTATCAAAATCAAGTTTGAACTGTTATTATGACAACACTGATTCTTTCTCACGCTGCATCAATGAACTAGTACCCTGAAGTCCTCTATATCAAACTTGTTGATTCCTTGAAGGACCTGATTCCTTGAAGGACCTTTTTTTTTTTTTTTGTCATATATAGAATCGTAGCACCACAGCTGACCTAGTATGAGCTGAGTTGTCCCAGTTTTCTCTCTTGTCCTTGAACGCACCGTGCACTCACAAATCAGAAGTGCAGAAATGAGTCTCACTGCTCAAAAGTTTTCGACAGATTTGTGGCAATTCAGGCACTTTTTGTGAGGAAAAATGACAATGTGTTGGCAAGTAAGGAGCATCAAGAGCTGCGAGATTAATCACAGTAATTCGCAATATATACGTATTGGAAAACTGCTGTTATTTGGGTAATACAATGTTCTCTATAGAAAACTATATACCCAGTTTCCTTGGGGGTTCCTAATGTACTTCTATCCTCAGTACAACCTGTCAGAGTAGTGGGAGGTTTTGCAAGTAACAGTTGAAGTCTGTGTTGAGAACTTTTCAAGAGTGAGATCATCTCATTCAGCCGTCTCCCTTCCCCTCACGCGGCCATTGTGTGGACTACCTGTGCTCTCTGCTCTTCTTCTGTCCGGCCAAAGTTGGCACACTGTCAGACAGAAGGAACATAGATCACATCTGCTGGTGCAGGGCCATGTCGGAGCGGCCAATCCAATTACAGACGGTTGCTTTTATGGTATTTGTTGTTTATTTATTTATCGAGTGAATCATTTAGTGGCAGTTCTCACCTCATACAGTCCAGGCTGCAAATCATCTCCCTTTCAAAATACTGACAAATACTGATGAAGTGCACCCAAGAAACTTTGTAAAACATGTTGGCAATATCCTTCCAGTTTGAGGGACACAATAATCTAATTAGCTATCATAATACATTTGTCATTTCTAGAATTCATCATTTACAGTTGTGCACAGAAGTCCTGTAGTGCCATGTTTGTGAGTGTGGCTACAGTGTGGCTCTGGCCTGAGTCCAGGGCATCCTGTTGGAATCAGAGAGAGTGCATTAGTGGCACTGAGCCATCACCGTGCATCTGCTTTTCTCAGCACAGATGCACCCTGTGCTGGAGCCTCTGCAAGAAACACTTGGGTTTCGTGCATTCATTCATACCTCACAAGTGTACATCTTCTTTCATGTATTCATACCATAGACCGTATAAAAGAAGTGGACTAAGTGAGCGTGACGTCACCCATAGTTAAACGCTATGGGTGACGCCGCTCAAATGAGGCTCGCGATGCCACGGCTACAGGAGCGAATCTGGAGCCAGGCTCTATGTTTTTTTTGATGGACAGAATAGTGAAAAGAAAATTCAGGATCATGTAGAGCGGGTTCATACGAACATTTTAAGACCAAAATGACAAGGCCACAGCAGCAGTTACAGAGAGAGGAGCGGTAAGATCTCAATGTAAGTCAATGGGAAAAAGGGAGAGAAGGAGCTGGAAGAACCTCCTGGAGCACTTCCTGTTTGGCACGCGGCGGCTAACGGGTTAGCTATGTCCACTCATATATACGGTCTATGATTCATACCTCAGTGTTTATCTTCTCTTTCAATCATTCATACCTCACAAGTGCATATTTTATATTTATTCATACCTTAGTGTTTATCCGCTCTTATTCATTCATACCTTGGTGTGTATCTTCTCTTTCATTCACCACACTTTACAAGTCTGTATTCTCTTTCATTTATTCATAGCTTAGCAAGTCATTTCTCTTTCATTCATTCACACCTTTGCCTGTATCTTCTCTTTCATTCATTCATACCTCACAAGTATGATGTTCTCTTTTATGCATACCGCACAAGTGTGTATTTTCTCTTCCATTCATACCTTGTGTATCACTATTCACACCATACAAGTGTGTATCTCCTTCTTCTTCATTCATCCACACCGTGCACATGTCTCACCTCACTCATTCACACTGACCTCTGAGCGTTAGCGCTGTACATACAGAGACCCAAAAGGAGTGACTCAGCTCAAAGCCAAAGCAGAGCTACGCAGGAATTCAAATGTGCTCAATGGTCCGTTCCTGAGGCACGTCCGCACTCAGGGGAGCTGGGAGCTGCAGCCTGCCTCTGTGTGTGTGTGAGGGGTATAAATAGCACTGCATCCTCACTTAGGCTATTTTTAAACCAGCGGTCATGACTGACTTAACCAAGGGCAAACACTCACCTACAGCCTCCCTGGACCAGAGTCTGACAGTCCACTTATGAGACAGCGGGGAGCACCTGTCTGCTTATGTCAGACTGCGTCCTTACAGCTATCACGGCTAATACAGCCCTCCGTCAATCTCACGGCACCTCTATTATTATGTTTTATATGTCACAAAACTTCTAGTAAACTAACTAACAACCCTAAGATCTTCTAAGAGTTTGCATTACTACTTTTTATTTAAGTTTAAGTACATTCTCTGGCCTTTTCCTTGTAATGTAGATCTGCTAAAATGGTAAAATGGTTTTCACAGTCTCCAGAGGTGCTTAATACTCAACTCTGACAGTGTAACAGTACTCTTACTTGAGTTAAAGCTTTAATTACTCTTGCACAACTGACAAAAGCTTCATGTTAACAATATTAAATGATGTGAATGTTATAATAATTTTTATGATCTGTCCTTTAAAAATACCAGATTGTGCAGTTTTTATGTTTTGTTCTTAAAAATTACATTCACTTAAATTTTTAAGTCAGAAGATACTATAAGTGATGATTAGTAGTTTTCCCAAATACTGCATACTTTATACTTTTGTTATGACTTACTTCTACTTGCTTAATATTATTGGAGACACTTGGGTGCAATTTTTGACCATCACCCTGCCTCTAACCCCATCATTTTGCAATAAAATTAATTGAACCCTACCAGCTTCAATAATAGCCCCCTCAACCTTTACTGCCACTGGCACTACTGAGACTTAAATGAAAGCAATGACGAGGTTAATATCTGTGAAACGTGCCGCAGTTAGAGCCTAGAACCCGCTCTGAGTGCTCAGGAGGGGCACACATCCTGCTGGTCGGACATGAGAGGAGCGAGGTGCTGTGATCCCATGAGACAGGAGGGATCAGAGAGGAGCATCAGCAGAGTCTGTGAAGCGAGTGTCATGTTTTTACAACAGGGAGATGATAAACAGGACGCCTTCACAACACCACAAGAGTTTCTTCTTCTGCTACTTGGGTGTTTGTTTTGGGACATAGTGTCAGTCAGCCTGTGTAAGAAAGTGATTTGTGGTGGCAAAAATATTGTTTTTAGATGAATGAGTTATGCGCTACTTTTTGGTAGAATTGGAAATGGTGAAATGGTGAAATCGACAAATGTTTAAATGACACCTTGCTACTAAATTTAAACATTACAAGTAATACAAGGGCAGGTTTGTTCATAGACCATAAAGAAGTGGACTAAGTGAATATGATATCACCTATAGAGTTCAGCTCCAACTAAATGAAGCCAAAAAAGCAAACAATTTTTTGGCTAATTTGGAGTTTCATATTTGGAAATCTGAGTGTATCATAACAACCAAAGAGCCAGACAGGAGTGAGGTTGTTGAAAGTAACGCAGGTTTGGAAGGGAGCTGGCACTTAGCACTGCTGTCAGTCAAACCTGTTGTATTTTGTCCTAAAAAAAATAAATCTTTTCTTGTATTTGACCCATCCATAAAGTGCATGTAACAGGTTGCGTACATTTTCACAAAAAACTAGGGCTGTCAACGTTAACGTGTTAACGCATGCGATTAATCACCAAAAAATATCGCACCAATGTTTTTTTTAACGTAGATTAATCACACAATTTATTTTGAACACTCCTCTATTGAAAGCGCGGATGGTGACCTGAAAGGCGGCGCAGGTTATTAGGTCAGTGATCAGGTCTATTCATACGCGGTTGTGAAGATGACACATGAGACAGTGACTGGTGCTCAGCGGCAAATTTCTCTTCCAAAAACTGCCCGACGTGTCTTTAGATAAAACTAAGGTAGTTTGCAGATATCGCAGCGATGAACTCTCTTTCCACAGAAGCACAAGTTTAAAATACCATCTTAATGCAAAACACGTGTTTGATTCAGCGGCAGCAACGACGCTACTTGTATGTACAACAACAACAAGCCGAGCAGCAATAAAATGCATTTTTGAAGAATAATTAATTGCGATTAATTGTGATTAATCAAAATTCAATAGTGTTATTAATCTGATTTTAAAAATGATCGTTTGACAGCACTACTAAAAACATGAGCTGATATAGTTTGAAGTTTTTACAAAAAAGTTTTTTTCAGTTTTTTACAGTTGAAAATCAGATAATAATTGACACTAAAACTATTACAGAAACTAGATACTCATTTGAGCAGATATCAATACTAAAAAAGTCGCATACACAGGACAAATGACCCTTTTCTGAGCAGACTGATTTTCAGCTGTCATTAGACTATTATTCGTCCATGAACCACTGTGGAATCTACCTGGACGAGAGGGGGATTACACAGCTATAAGACCACATAATATAAAAATGTACTGTGAATGTTGAAAATCACGTTCTATTGTGCAAAGAGAAATAACCCCACTACCACTCTGGGCAGATGAGTCTTTGGTGCATGCTTGGCTTTGTCCACGTGCCCATCGAGGTAGTAGACTCCATCATTTAGCGTGCCGTGTGCACCGCCGTATCCCGGTCTCCTAGCAACATGTGGAGAGGCCGGGCTGAAGGTGGAGGATCGGAGCACGCGTGAGCTTGCTAGGATAATGGATGAGTGTTGTACAAGTGTGCGTGCTGGCTCAGGCCTACAGCGAAGATCAATATCAACTCTACATTCATCTCTAATTACCACAGCAGCAGCCCCTCCATGGCTCTCCACGCCAGCCTGCTGCATGCTTTTGTAAGGGCCACATCAGGGGCGCTAATAGTGTCGTGGTATCCTGGGCGTAGACAATAGAACATGGATTTGACATTTCTGGATATGCCATTAAAACAGACCTATTATGCAGAATCGACTTTCTAGAGCTTTTAACTATGCTCCAGTTGTTTCTTCTCACTATTTACACTTTCAAAGTTGTATAGTGTAGTGCTTTGTGCATATTTCAGCACTCTTTAGTAGCTTATTTTCAAGACACCATATTTTGCACTGTCCCTGGGATACAGCCACTGTACTTCTCCAATTTTATTTTCTTAATCAATGATGCACAGGATCAACAGCGTCACATAGTCATTTTGGCACAAATCAAAGAAAAAATCTGCCGCCCAACTCTTTGTTGTGATGACGTTTACAGCAACATCAGTGCCTATTGGGCAACACGGTTTTCTAACATGGTAGTCAGCAGACCTGTTTCTTTTATTAAGTTGTTTTACATGAATATTGCAATTTAAAATGTCCAAATTAAAACATAATGATCCATGGATGTCATAGATTCTACTATATAGCAGACACAAGCACATTATGTCTTTTTTAAACAGTTACAGATAAGGTAAGGTGGAAAAAACTAACTTTTTTTTCTGTATGACAAGAATAATTTAATAAAATCTTGCTGAAAATGTTTGTGAGCCCCCACACAAACTCGCAGTAGACATTACACCATAATATTTAACATTATATCCCTATTGTTACACCAGTGGTCAATATTTCACTTCTATGTGTCGCTTGCCTCCCTCACCTCCCTTCCTTCAGTTCCCTGTTAAGGCTCATTTTCACCGGGGTAAACAAGCACAGGTCAAACTGGCTGCAGTTATGTGCACATAAGTTTATTAAAAGTTTATTAAAATCACACGTAACTTTCTTTCTTATCGTAGTCCCTTAAAAAAATGTATATCACATAAATTCATATTGTTTTTTTTATTTCAACAGTAGCTCAACTGCATACAATAAAACGCTTAAAATGATCATAATACAACTTATAATATCGTGTAATCTTATCACAGTAACACAATACTAATCTCCCTCCCTGATCCTGTACCTGTATCACCCTGGTGAAAACACACCCCCACAAACCCTCCCCTTTAATCCCTGTTATTACCCCACAGGTCTCAGCCCCTGTCCTCTGAACGTTTGATTGACTGTTCTCCCTGTTGTGTGTCTCAGTGCTAAGCATAGGGGAAGGAGGATTCTGGGAAGGCACGGTGAAAGGGCGCACAGGCTGGTTCCCCGCGGACTGTGTGGAGGAGGTGCAGATGAGGCAGTATGACCCCCGACTAGGTAAGACCATCACTACTACTACTGCTGCACTGTAAACAAACTTGGTGAAAGAAGCTGGGAGTTATATGGAAAATTCTGTTTAAAAAGTAGCAATGTATACTTTTAAAGAATGTTATACTGGGGTTGTAAAAAGTTTGGAAAATCAGACACTAATCGATAATGCCACTAGTATCGACGTTAGTCATTTGAACAGATATGAATACTAAAAAAAATCACATTCACAGGACAGAAATTACTTGAGAATGATCTTGAGCTATATCAGAATAAGTATTAGACCACACAGACTAGTATACCATGGACCACTACCTGGACAACTGAGAGATACATATATAAGGTCACATGGTAACATAAAAGAAAGTACTGTGATCTATTGTCTAATAAATATCACTGTAGTATCAGAATCAGTACTGTGTACAGAGTCTATTCCTTAGTGTAGAAACTGAGTTTGTATCATCACGTCTTTTTCAATATAAACCCCAATCAACCCCAGCTCCCACTGTTTTTCCCATGAACTTGGTCTGGTGCTGTCCATGGTGCTGTCCACGGTGCTGTCCACGGTGCTGAAGTGAACCATTCATCTAAGACAGTTAAAGGAACTGCATGTAAAATTTAGGCTTTAAATTTCATAAATGTATTAGTTAAGACAAGTGTGATTTCTATTGAGAACTTTGCTGTCAAATTCACAGTGATGTCTCTGTATTCTTTATACAGTCAGACACTAGCACTATCAACATGATTGTATGATCGTATGATCAGATTTTTTTTTCTTTTCAGTGACACGTGTGAAACGAAGAAACTCACTGGTCACCTATCATTAACAAAGAAAATTTCTCTCATCTCAGATTAACAGACTTAGTGCTTTGCTCATTCATTCTGCAGACATCCTTGGTGTTTTTCAGTCTCCTGTGATTTTTTCCCTTCGTAAGCAGCCATACTTGTTTTGATATGAACAGACCATGATACATGATTGGTTAATCCACCTGTCAATCACATCCATTTGAAAACAGGAAGATTCAACTGTAACCAGACTTACATCATCATAAAGTATTGAAGCAGTGTGTATTCTTGATCAGAGGCAAATTGAAAACAGACCTGAACAATTTTAAGTATTTAAAATACTTATAAATTATAGAATATCATACTCACAATATTTACAAACTGGATTTATTTATTTGTTAAATACAAAAAAATCATATTGTTATCCGAATGCCACTTAGGCCCTTTATATCTTTATCTCTCTGGCTCATCTTTTATCATGCTCACTTATCTCCCATTTACATCTGTGTAAACACTACAGTGCACTTTATCATTATGCTAATTACATGTAATCAGGCACTGTATAATTATTGAAATCAGGCTTCCTCAGTGCGTTTGTTAACTCCAAATCGAATGTGGATTGTGTAAAAGTATTGTTTGAGTTTCTTTGCTTCCAACAAGGCGTTTAAGCTTCCAGGGACGTTTAATTAGAGGAAGATGGAAAGGTCACTGTGTTTAGGCTGTGTTAAAGATGTGCTGTGCTGCTGAGCTCAGTGTGAGACAAGCTGACGGAAGATTCACAAATGTCATTTAAAACTAGGCTGAACATTAGGAGTATATGGGGAAACAGTTTACTTTTAACTTTTATTACAACCAAAGGTACTGTCACTTCGGGGTGTAGTTGACAAAAGAAATTCTTGGTCAACTAAAGACATGTCCTGCCAATCGATTGGTTGACTAAAAAGGGGCACTGCAACAGCTCTCAAGACTATTATGTATCTCTTTATATCTGACCCAAACTGCACTCACAAGACCGGAATTCACTACTATTCGCCATGACCATAGCTGATGTTATTGAAATGGCCATAGCAGTGACAAATAAAAGAAGCTTTGTAAACAGTGGAGTACATCAGATGTGTCTTTTCATTAGCAGATGGCACTGTATTTGCTCTCCTCTCTGGGGCAACAGACACACAAACAGCCACACTAGAAATACACTTTGGTGAGCATTTGATTAGTACATTTTATCTTTTAATTGTGTTGTTTTTAATTGAATTGTATTTAGGTTTGATTAGGAAACGTTGTTTAATAAGTCTGTTATATGTGGCTGGCTGGTAGTAGTAGTTCAGTTGGTACAGTCTTATCCCTCTAACACAAAGGTTTGATTCAGTCGCTCGTGCCAGTGCATACTGATGATGTGTCCTTTGGCAAGACACCCATTTGAAGCCATAAGTAGAATGCCCATCAGATTGGTATGTGTAGCACTGAATTGAGTTTTACATATTTATCGATCTGAAACAGCTTCTGCTGAAAGTGATCAGGAAAATGCGGAACCTCATGACCTTAATTTGAAAAATCAAAGTTTTATTACATTCAGTTGAGAGAGAAGCACATCCCTGTCCACAAATACACAAAGCACTTACCTTCTGAACATTTTTCACAAGCAAAATCATCCATATATTCCAGGGTTGTTCTGATACTGATACTGGTAAATGTAAAAGCTCAGATACCGCAAATTTTTCAGGTATCGGCGAGTACTCAGACCAAATCACCGGTCCGATACCACTTTGCATTTTCTGAATGAGGACCCGTAAATGCAAGCAGCCGCTGTTGACGTCTGTGGCTAATGGTTATGCTAATGCTCAGAGCAGGTTAAATGCAGATAGTGGAGGCTCAGCTTATCAGAAAAACTGTGCTACAGACAGTGCAGCCCGACAACAGCGGAATTCACACTTTGTTTACTCTGCGTCATTAGCCATGTGCTCTGAGGATGAGCATCTTTTTACAGGCCTCACTGTTGGTTTTATCCATGCACTGCAATAAAATAATTACGAAATTAGAATAATTAGAAACGTATACATTCTTAAATCACCATTACTTGTGGCCATACTGGTGTGTCAAAGCCTGATCCCGTCAGATCTCAGAAGCTAAGCAGGGCCAGGCCTGGTTAGTACTTGGATGGGAGACCACTGGGAATTCCAGGTGCCACAGTGGGGCGCCAGTGGCAAAAAACTGGTGTTGTGTCCTTAGGCAAGACACTTCACCCACATTGCCTAGTATGAAAGTGATGTGTGCATGGCAGGACTCTCTTGAAAAAGAGATTAGTAATCTCAATGGGACTTTCCTGGGTAAATAAAGGTTTAAAAAAAAAAAAAAAATTACTTATGGTCAAAGTCATTATATATTTATATTATACTCTTAACACTTAATTCTCAAAATCAAATTTATTTTATAGATTTTCTTTAGAGACCTTTTAGAAGATTGATTTATTGCTCTTTCACTGTAACAAAATGAAGTAGCCTAAGTCAACTTCTTCACACTATGTGGTATCAGACTCATATCGGTATCGGCGAGTACACTAAGTCCAAGTATTGGTATTGGATCGGATCCCCAAAAAATAGTTTTGGACCAACACTAGAATTTTCGCTAACATGGGCTGAAATTAATCTGTTGGTGTTGCCATGTTTGCTTTGGTTCTCTTGGGCATTTCACCTTTGGCTTCCGCACAAACCTCAGTGCTGCTCTGCCATTGGGCCGCCTCCTGCTGGGCAAATTTGAACCTTACAACGGGAATATCTCAAATTGAATTCTCGAGAGTTTGTGAACTCACATATATCACAAGAAACCATCTTACTGCACAAGGTTGTTAGATGAGGCTTGTGTTACATCAGGGGTCTCCAATCTTTTTCCTCTGGTGAGCTACCTTTACAAAACAAAAGACAAAACAGAGAGCTACCCAGTTAAGCAGGCGCAAGAAATGAAGACGATTTCAAGAAAGAGGGCAAGCCTTTGGATACAGTTAGACGGCTATTAAACATAAACAAGTGTCAATTTATTAGTACACAAAGTTGGGCTTCAAAATGATACTTTTACAATGGTAAAAGTCATGTAATTAACCAGATTTTGTGATTCAACACAATGGTATAATTCTGAAATCCCTTGGCGAGCTACTTAGAAGGGAGTGGAGAGCTACTGGTAGCTCCTGAGCTACATGTTGGAGACCCCTGTGCTACATGCTAGCAGTGTTTCTGCATTTGTAAAAATGTAGGTAATGAAAGAGAATAGGAGAGAGAGGGTCCAGTTCACAGCAGAGCTCCTGTGTGGTTACAGTGCAGCACTTGTGTTATGTTTACTGTTGCCCACAAAGCTTGAACGCAGACACAGATTTTTTTCCACTATCAGAAATCTTTCATCAGAGTCATCACCAAAACTGTACAATGGACACCTTCTTAACAACCACAATAGCAGCCTAATGCACACAGCAGCCTAGTGCACACACATTAGCCTAGTGCACACAACAGCCTAATGCACACAGCAGCCTAGTGCATGCACATTAGCCTAGTGCACACAGCAGCCTAGTGGAGACAAGCAGCCTAGTGCACACAGCAGTCTAGTGCACACACATTAGCTTCGTGCACACAGCAGCCTAGTGCACACACATTAGCCTAGTGCACACAACAGCCTAGTGCACACAGCAGTCTAGTGCACACAGCAGTCTAGTGCACACAACAGCCTAGTGCACACAGCAGCCTAGTGCACACACATTAGCCTAGTGCACACACATTAGCCTAGTGCACACAGCAGCCTAGTGCACACAGCAGCCTAGTGCACACACATTAGCCTAGTGCACACAACAGCCTAGTGCACACAGCAGCCTAGTGCACACACATTAGCCTAGTGCACACAACAGCCTAGTGCACACAGCAGTCTAGTGCACACACATTAGCCTAGTGCACACAACAGCCTAGTGCACACAGCAGTCTAGTGCACACACATTAGCCTAGTGCACACAGCAGCCTAGTGCACACAGCAGCCTAGTGCGCACACATTAGCCTAGTGCACACACATTAGCCTAGTGCACACAGCAGCCTAGTGCACACACATTAGCCTAGTGCACACAGCAGCCTAGTGCACACACATTAGCCTAGTGCACACAGCAGCCTAGTGCACACACATTAGCCTAGTGCACACAGCAGTCTAGTGCACACACATTAGCCTAGTGCACACAGCAGTCTAGTGCACACACATTAGCCTAGTGCGCACACAGCAGCCTAGTGCACACACATTAGCCTAGTGCACACACATTAGCCTAGTGCACACACATTAGCCTAGTGCACACAGCAGCCTAGTGCACACACATTAGCCTAGTGCACACAGCAGCCTAGTGCACACACATTAGCCTAGTGCACACAACAGCCTAGTGCACACAGCAGCCTAGTGCACACACATTCGCTGAGTGCACATATTAGCCTAGCACACATAACAGCCTAGCACACGCACTCACAAGTGTTGTTTATCCAAAGACAAGCACTGAGGCATCACTGACAGCCGCGCCAATACGTTTCAGCCTAGTGAAGCACAAAGCCAGACCTGTCCACAATTAAGGAACCCAAATACTGTATAGCTCCTTCCTCTGCCCTCTACTGTAACAGGCGGCTGTGACACCTGACGCTCTTCTTCGACATATGTCCAGGATTTGTGACAAGGTTTCAAAATGACTGACACAACATAACCTTAACAAAACATTACATTTTTTTCAATGCATCTCTATTTGTATGACTCTTACTTAGAATCTATCTATTCTAACTTCTAATCTGATGTGACTTCTCATTTGGCTTCTTCTGTTTGGTTATCAGAATGATTTTTACACTTTCCTGTCATGTTAGAGATTGGAGAAAGCATTGTGGGTGAAGTGTCCTGCCCAGGGACACAAGGAAAGTATGCATTGGGCTTGAGGTTTAAACCAGATATTCGATTGATGGATGGGTGCTTGAACTTTTACTCCACAATTACTAACTTCTTAGTAAAAGCTGTTCACAAATCCTGTGTCGCCAAGGTTCAGTAGTGGTACTTGTTAGAGATGAGAGTTTGTTGGTTATTTTATTGCTCTTGTTTGTTGGATAATGAAAGCACTACTGCATCAAAAATGAAAATTGTTAATATGTTAAAGGAATATTTCAGAATAATTTTACAGTTGCAGTGTTGCATTAAAGTTACATTTTATAGATGCATTATTTGACTTATACATATTTTCATGGTATATAAGTTACAAGTTACAGGTCAGATCTCAGAAAAAGAGACTTGGAGCTCCAAAAAGGAGATTGCAGTCGCTGTAAGAACTTGTTCAAGCTATTTTTTAGCAATAAAAATACCTATAATTGAAAATTTGCGAGATATATGTGTTCAATGCTACACTGTTGACATTTATAGACAGAGTTACATAGTGCCCCCTTGCTACAAATACCCACTCACGCACCCAAACATGATAAAAGTTGAATGCACATTGATATACAAAATTAGAACGACATATTGATAAGTGCACAGCATTTTTCTTGTTGTGAATGAAACAGTAACACACCCATTCATTGCTTGGACACGTGAACCCCACATTCCGCCATACTCCTGTCCGCATGACCAGTCCACTGGGGGCCAGCAGTCCATCTTCTGCCCGGGCCCCACAGCAGAGGCACAAGAGAGATGGAGAGAGCGTGGAGAGGAGGGAGAGGAGAGGGCAGACCGAATGAGAGAGGGCTGAGACCAGAGACCAGCTGAGAAAATGGGGCCAAAGTGAAGACTATTGATTGAATCCATTAAGGCTCCAAAGAGTGATGAGGCAGTCAACTGCTGCTGGCTGTGAGCTGTGTCAGGTGTGTAATTATTATGAGACCGGGAAAGTGAAGGAACCTGATAGACAAGTAAAGGGGAGGTTGGTTAGTAAGATTCAAAAGACAATGGAAAATTAAAATAAAACAGTTGATTTTTGTAACATAAAGAGCTACACTATTGGATTGTGTTTAGTAAAGAGACATTCTTTAAAACTGCAGTATGTAACTTTCTGGAGTAGGCAGACATATCTTTTTTACTATGTTTTTCAGTGCAATTAACACAACCAAAATGAAAAAAAATAAAAACATGCTTTTATTTGTGTCTCTTTTTTGGCTATACAGTTACACACTGGAGCTTTAATGATGCATTGTGTAACCTTCCTTGGCTGAAGGTCTGTCTGTTTTGTCTGATATATTCAACAGTATAATGTTAAGCTTGTCTCTCAATGGAGAGCCCCAGTTGCAGGTCAGATATGTGGAGTGGTGAGGCTTCTCTGTTTTTCAAGCTTTGAGGTAAACTCTACTGTCCCCCTTTGGACAACCTGCGCATTTGACCCATCCTTCAATGTGCATCTGTGCAATAACCTGCTTCACAACCCACATGCAATACCATTATGTGCATCTGTGAAATACTCCACTTACACTTTAATCCTACCTGCACCTTTGTATGTTATTATATTTTATTACATTTTCATTATATCTGTATTTTATTATATTTTTTACTATATTGTTTACTATTTCCCTTGTATTTGCAAACACTTTTTTAACCGTACTATTTATTGCAGCTATTAGAACTTGAATATCTTAGAGAGTCAACAGTTCTTCTCATCCTAAGCATCTCATTGCACTGTAGACCTTGTGTTGAACCTGCATATGACAAATAAACAATTTTGAATCTTAAATCTTGAATGCTGGGGCAACCTGTACACAGTGCAGTGCCCAAGACCCTTCTCAGCATTTTGAGTTGGCTTGGTCAGGACACTTTACCTGAAGTGCATGTTTTGGGCTGGAGGAACTGAGAGCGTCTGGAGGAAACAGTAGAGAAACATGTTCAGAAAATCCTGGGTAGCTCAGGAGTGGAACCTAGAACCTTCTTACTGTGAAGCCAATGTACCTTCCAAAATGCAAGATAGATTTAATACCTTACTATGGAACATTCCAGACAAAGCTATAACATTTTCATCAAGGCAAGCGGCTGGCAGACCCCACCAGAAAAGTTCCACAGCTCACCTGAAAGAAACCTCCCATCACTGCAAATTGCTCCCTTCTTCTTTGACTGGATAAGTAACGCTCGATTTTCTCGGGGGTGAAACATTATAACAAGCATGTAAACTTTTATTTTTGCTCTTTTAGCCACATCACTTCTCTGCCTCGGTCTCTCTCTCCACGCAGCAGTGCAACTGAATGACTCACAGCCGCATGAATCAACCCAGTCACATCCAGTGCTGCTATTTTTAGAATGCCCATTAACAAGTTTGGGAGTGTGTCTGCACGGGCCTGGAATGCTTAAACATAAGAGTGACTGCGGCAGCACACACACACACACACACCCACACATATACACGGACAGAGCAGTGTGGACTTTACTGTACTGTATGGCCCGGATCATTATCACAGCAGGACTAATCACAGGCTGCCATTTTGTCCTCGCTCTCCTGCCAATTGCTGTGAGTTTTCTGTGTCCACTGACCCAAACTATTTTCATTTCTTAGAACATCAAAATGGATGTTGTTTGTAGTGTTTTCTTGTGATGTGCGATGTGTTTTTATTTTTTTTTCTGTTTGTTTTTTTGACAGGGTTAACAAAAAACAACAGCTCAATGTTCGTTTGAAATTTTGACAAGCTCAGTTTTTAAAAGGTGGAAGGCAAAGCAAGGCAAGTTTATTTGTATAGCACAATTCGTACACACAGTAATTCAAAGTGCTTTACAGAATAAAAAATACATTCATATCACAATACAAACAAATCAAAACATAAATCATCATAAAATTAAAAAGAGAGAAAGACATTCAATTCGAGAGAAGAGTGCGGAGTGAGAAATGAAAACCTTTCAGTCATGCACAGTTGAACAGAACTGTTTTGAGCCTGGATTTTGTCACAGTAGAGTCTGTTTCACATGTTCAGGAAGACTGTTCCAGGTTGTAGCTGCATGAATCTGAGGTCCTCAGTGTGTGAGATGGTTCATATGGCACTAACTTCATATGTACTTTGGTGCTCGGCCATGGAAAGACTTGTGCACAAGCAGAGCTGCTTTAAAATCTATTCTTTGAGCCACAGGAGCCAGTGCAGAGACCTGAGCACAGGACTTATGTGCTCGTACTTCCTGGTTCGAGTCAGGACCTGAGCTGCAGCGTTCTGGATGTACTGCAGCTCTCACAGTTCATTTGGAGAGGCCAGTGAGAGATCATTACAGTATCTAACCTACTGGAGACAAACACGTGGATAAGTCTCTCCAAGTCTGCTTTAGACAGTAGACCTTTGATTTTTGCTGTTTTTAGATGGTAAAAGGCTGCAGTTATTGATTTGATGTGGCTGTTAAAGTTCAAGTCTGAGTCCATTATTACCCCTAGATTGCTAGCCTGATGTGAAGGTTTTAGAGAGAGAAAATGGACGTGATTGCTGACACTGTCTCTTTGTTTCTGTGGGCCAAACACTATGATTTCTGTCTTGTCTGAGTTTAGCTGGAGAAAGTTGTTTTGCATCCACACACTGATCTGTTGGATGCAGCAGCAGAGTGAGTCCACTGGTCCATATTCTCCTGCTGCCAGTGAGACATAGATCTGAGTGTCGTCTGCGTAGTTGTGGTAGGACACATTATTGCTGTGTATTAACTGGCCTAACAGCAGCATGTAGGGATTGAATAAAAGGGGCCCCAGGATGGACCCCTGGGGCACTCCACAGGTCAGGGCCATGTGATCTGAGACACAGTTTCCAATTTCAACAAAATACTTCCTGTGTGTAGCAAACTGCCAACAAACTAGGGCTGATAATCATGATTATATGGCTCATATTCGAAACGATTCCTTCTATACTGTCAAAATGAACTAATACATTATGAAACTAAAATATTACGATCAATGACCTAATTCATTGTTGTTGTTTTTTTATTTTTATTTTTTTCAATGAAGAATTCAAGTGAAATCAGTGCAATTTAATAATTGCACAGCCCCACTTGAGAGTTGGTGCATACATTCCTGATTGACCCAGTGCATAATGTTTTAGCATCTCGGGGAATACATTACCTGATCCAATCTTTAAACTTGCATTATTACTGTAAACACCACTCCACAGATCTGACTTGTAATGTGGCCTGGTTACCTATTGTCTCAGTGGAGTTCTCCATTGAGATGGATGTGGGAACATGGATGACGTAGGCTTAGTCTTGGACAGGACTGTACTGATAACATGGATGGCATATAAAACCTTCAGAATTTTTTTTTTAATAAGGGAGAATTATGACATGGTAGAACACTCTTTAAACTATTTAAATTGCAAAAAAGAAAGAGAAAGTAAGATATGTAAACAAATGCCCGTTATGTTTAAGTGCCTGTGCCTACACCTCAGTACTATATCCTGTGTAGCATCAGCAGATACAACACAGCAGCCTCATTTATTTTATTAAGAAGAGCTGAGAGGAGCGATCACCTTTTGTATGAGGCTTCTGCTGACTTGGTGCTTTTGACCCATCATTTAAGTGTAGTCCTGCTGTTTAACCCTGCACAGCGCCCTCCCCTGACAGGTCATGCAGGTGCGCGGCGGGTTTCTACTCATCTGAAGCCAGCGGACTGTGTCAGGCCATCCCTCTCTCTCACCGTCTCTCTTTGGAGGACAGAGCCGTATCAAATGGTAATAAATGGTGCTGCGATTTGAACCATGAATCAAATGTGAAGGAGGTCTGGCGGGGGAGCGGACTCATCACATTTGACAGGCCCGTGCAGAGCAGACAGAGCATGCAGGGACAAACATGGAGGTGCAGGTGTGCGGAGTCTCACTATGTCATGCCATCTGCGCCTAAGACACTATTGGAGTATTTACATTTTGTTTGTCTTCCTATGTATGCAGGAGTAGCTCTTTGTTCAGTATATGATAATATCAGTAAATCAAATGGAGACAGGAACAAGTATCAGTCAGTACTGCAGCCAAAGCTCATTGTTTAAGACGGATCTCAGCAGATCTCAGAAGCTCAGCGGAGCTGGGCCTGGTTAGTACTTGGGTGGGAGACAGATGATAATATCAGGTTGGGCAATAGTAGAAAACATGGTTGTTCTGTCCTTAGGCAAGGGAAGGACTTTGCCCAGTATGAAAATGGTGTGTGTGTGTGTGTGTGTGTGTGTGTGTGTGTGTGTGTGTGTGTGTGTGTGTGTGTGTGTGTGTGTGTGTGTGTGTGTGTGTGTGTGTGTGTGTGCGTGCGTGCGTGCGTGCGTGTGCGTGTGTGTGTGTTTGTGTGTGCAAAATTGTAAAGCATCTTTATGCACTATATAAGATGAACGCATTGTTATTATTATTAAATGTGTAATTTAGCAGGGATGTTCAGTGTTTTAGTCATGATCTTTATTTAATTCTTAATTAATTGAAGAATTATCAGGTAAAATATGTATTATGTAGGGTTAAGGAATGTCTAACAACAATTTACCTCAAAATGTTTCAGTTCATGCAGTGGTAGTTGCCTTTCCTTCTATGTCCGTCCAGTCCCTTGAATGACTTGGATGATGTGGGCCAGTCTCATTTTGGACCAGGGTCAATATCGTATATTATATTATTGTAAAATATGTATTGCAAAAGCAGTGACACATATAGAACCATTTTGAAACTTAATGTATTGCAGTAAACCTAAGATCGTCTAATCATACGTTAGAAAATTGCATTCTTTTTTACTTGACATTTTCCAACAGTTAAATGACAGAGAAGGTTTTGTTGCGCATCCCTGAACAGACACAATTTTGTTTGCAATTATGAAACCAAAATCAAAATGAGAGATGACTTTTTGCTGCTAAAAAGGATGATCACCATAAACCCTTTCCATTGGGGACTTTCAACATTGGTTTTAGTTTATATGTTAAGACTGCACATTCATATATAACTC
This sequence comes from Odontamblyopus lacepedii, assembly GCA_034769755.1. NCBI lineage: Eukaryota > Metazoa > Chordata > Actinopteri > Gobiiformes > Gobiidae > Odontamblyopus > Odontamblyopus lacepedii. Next base: position 39,374,391 of record CM068348.1, read on the forward strand.
CACTATCGGCTAACATAGTAATAGTAATAGTATAACGTGCTTCTGGTTTTATTCCTCAAAATTTCTCTGTTGAATCTGTTAAGTCTTGTGTATTTTTCCACTTTGTTTGAAAAGCCTGACAAGTGTGTTCTTCATTGTACTTGACTAATTTCTTCAAAGCATCTGCTACATTCTCTGACAAAGCAGTGGTATTTTTAGGATCCGGTCTCTGGCTCTGTGAAGAAAGAGGAAGTGCATATAACACAAGATGCTGCTTTTGGGATGGACAAATACACAATAGTGTTTGAGAGAAAAAAAAGTAATTGTTTTATCAACTTGGGGTGGATAAATGGATTGCTGTCCCCTCGTGGTGTCCGAGCTGCCTGTGCTGTGCTGTCGCATTGATGGAGTGGTCACTGTGGTGAAAGCTCAGCCAACCAGTGCTCTGTGTCATGACCTGCACTGGGGTAAGTTTATTCGCATGTATTCGCGAGCTAAGACCACATTTTCCATAGTTAACAGTTGGGATAATAGGGATGCTCTCTTATTTTTTGTACTACACTTTTTGTAGCCTACTTCTACGTTTGAGTTGCGGTTTTATAACAGTTCTTTCTTTGTTGATACCAGCTAACTTTAAAAAAAAAAAAAAAAAAACAGTATGCAAGAGAGTGATTTGAAATGTCATAAACATGGCTTTGTCCGCAGATATAAGGTAAAACGTTATCTGTCAAATACAGCTTTTTCTAATGACCATTGTAATGCTGATTTATTCTTTATTATAAAAACACTGGTCAAGTTGTTTGTGTTATAATGTGGTGTTTTGTTGTCTAGACGATTATCCAATCAGAAAGCAGAATGAGCCTCACATGAATCTCTCATTTGGGTTGCCAGAATCAGTGCTGAAAATCTGGCAACATGATCTGCTTTTTTTTTTTTCTTCTACCCACCGGAAGTCTCTCCAGACAGACATAAAAATATCTAACTTAATATAGCAAAACGCCACATGCCAGAAGTGACCACAGGACTGTTTGAGTTTTGAGGTTTGAGTGCTCTAGATTGTGGCACTTTGGATGTCTTCTTTTTGTTTTCCACCTTATTTTGCACGCTGTGAAACTAAATGTTCTGTGTTGATTTACGTCCACATAATGGGATAAACTACTGGTCATAATTATACGGAGATGCCAGATCTGGAAATGTCACGTCCCAAAACTGCAGCATAATTGCTCACACACGACTACGAGCACTGCATGTGGAGCTGGCGTTATGGGGACACAGCTATGAGCTATTTATTCCTTTTAAAAGCTTGTTTTTAGCATATATTGCTTGCTGAGTATACAGTTGTTTTGTCTCTGGGCAAGACACTTCAGCCACAGTCACAATTAGAGCTGCAGAATACAAGGAAAAAGAAATCAGTTATGTTTAATATTGCAGTAACTATACTTTTGATATTTCATATAATAGAGTAAGTTCAGTTAATTACATCAAGTCAAACGATTTCACAATCAGAGGTGTTTTTTGATGATTTCCATTTAAAATAAATAAAAAAAACTGCACATTATTATTTTTAAGATCCATAACCATAATCTACCATATTTATTTTCTTGTTATATGGATAGTGCATTAACTAATATCTGTAGTTATTGTTATGCTATATAAACCTTTGTACTGCCTATAATGATGTCGCTCCTTATTATGTGAACAGCTGGAACCACACTGCAAGAAACAAAAACTAGTCAAGCTAAAATGACTTGGATTAAGAAAGTTTTACCATGATTTGAGTGAATTTCACTTGGCAACTAAAATTATCTGCCAGTACAATAAGATTTTTGTACTTAAAATATGAAAATACATCTTGCTACGCTTAAAATAAGAAAAACAACAACTTTTTGCACTTAAAATAAGAAATAAATGTTAAATGTTTCCTTTATGAAGAAAAAAAAAACTTATTCCACTGGCAGATAATTTCACTTGTCAAGATGAACCTACTCAAATAAAGTAAAATATTCTTAATTTAAGTCACTTTAACTTTATCTAACCTAGATTTTTTTTTTTTTTCCATTGCAGATCTCATTTGTTAACTTTCTCATTTGTATGCATTTTATACCGATTAACGATAAACCACCACAAGAATCAGCACAAAAGCAGAGCAGGCAACATGAGTGAGAGCTTTTTACACAAAAATATATATTTGGCGTCATAATAACGCGAGTGAGTTTTATTATTATTATTATTATTATTATTATTATTATTATTATTATTATTATTATTATTATTATTATTATTATTATTATTATTATTATTATTATCATTATTATTATCATTATTATTATTATTATTATTATTATTATTATTATTATTACTGTAGTGCAGCATTTTAGATAATGCATTATTTCAGTGGGTAAACACTCCCACTCAGTTTGAACCATTAAACTAATCTCAGCCTTGGTCATTTCTCTGTGTGGTTACTGTGTAGATAAAATTTGTCATTTGTCTGGCATATAAATAAATATAAAAAGAGTCAGGCTTTTGAAAGGCTCTTTGAAAGGAACTAATCAGAAAGGCTCAGATCCCATCAAAGAACTGAAACTCCCATCACGAGCCTATAAAAGTCACTATATAAGTAAACTAAAAGGCATCGGGCTTAAACCTCTCTACTTACTTACCATGCAACAAAAGACATGAAAAGCTGTGACATCTTAGCAAAACCAACCAATTGTGTTCTTTCTCTCCATATCAAGCATTAGCCGTGGCGCTTCAGAGTTTTGTGTGTGAAGTCCCATGAAATCCTACCATTGTCTGTGTCGTTTTCCCCCTCATTTCTCCGGCCTGTATCTGATGTACTTTATATGAGCAATTTTCGCGGCGCAATGAAAGAAGTCTATTCGGAGTTCATTTTCAGCCCCATCCACTGGCACTTTGACGTCAGATTAGAAAGTCCAGTGGAGGTGTTTTGGTATGAAAGAGGAGGAGGAGGAGGAGGAGGAGGAGGAGAGGAAAATAAAGACATGTCATGGCGTCCTGCGCGGGGGGAATGGAGCAGCCTCAGGTTGCGTTCCACAGTCCAGTGACCCCAGCACTGACACTTGTGAGATGGGACAAAGAGGAGAAGGACAGGGCCATTCTTTCAACATTTTCAGAGACATGCAAGAGGTACAACATGGTGCTAACTCGCATGGATTTAAACAGTGTATAGAATTACCACTCTGGGATCTATGCTTGTCTACCTGCTTTAGTGATCACATAAAAGAAAGGACAATCCAGAAGATATCTCCACATTTTATAAAGAGAGATATCAGTCTGGTCAACACATTCTCCATCTCACCTTGTGCCGCAACCAAACGTGATCGTCCAGTCAGATTTGTTTATTTCAGTGATGCATGCGAAACAAACCGTCTCATTGGTCACTTATCATTTACAACAAAATCCAATTTCTGTCACATCAGATTAACAAAGTTTAGTGTGTCACTCGTTGATTCTGCAGAAAACCAACACTAGCACTTTGAGATTTCATTGAAATGTAAAGTGCATTACAAATAAAATTTATTATTATTATTTTTCAATGCCCTGTGGTATTTTTTACGGGCAAACAATGTGCGTCCCTGATTGGCTAATCCATCTGTCAATCATGCCCATCTGAACCTCTTCGCTGGTGACCAGACTCACACCTTCGTAAAGTGGTGTTGTAAACTTCTGACTCCTCGAGGCACCTTAAAACAAACACGTGGAAGTCGTAGAGCAGTTTTAAGAAGATCTTTATTTTAGCCACAACAGGATTCAACAGGATACCGGCCTTTATGATGGGTCTTTGCTTCCCCGTCTCTGCAAAGCCCATTCTGCGAGACCTTTTTATAGCAGGACTTGCTGATTACAACACTTGCTGATGCAGGTGTAATTCTATCGTTGTTGCTTACGTAAAATTCACGAAATTGAGCGTCTAGCCCAACGTCTAGGCCATGTTTAAAGCAGGCCCTTGCAGAGACTGCACATCTATTTAAATAGACAAGGGTCACAAGGTTAACATGCTCCTATGGCATTTGAAGTTGAGCATAGGTTATACAGTCAGAGATAAGAAAGAAGCATATACGTACTTGTTTAATCATTCCTTAATATTAACACAAAGAGAATAATTCACAGTGTCTACATTTATTTATTTAAGAGACAAGACACATGACACAAGACTGGGTCCACAGGAGCAAGATCTTGTGTCATGAGGTCTTGTCCTGTCCCTGTTAGATTCATGTCAAATGTCACACACACTTTTGTCACCACTTCAGCTGTTCCTGACCTGTAATACAACATAATAATAATAGTCAGGGATTATATCAATATGGCAGCATCAAAATCTCTTTATTTTCTTGAAACAGCATCTGAACTAAACAGACGTCTATGCTATTATGCTTCACAGCTCTTTCTCTCATTTTCTCTTTTCCCTTTTTCTCTCTTCCTCCCTCTCGTCAGGGCCGAACGTGTGATGTGTGTGAGTCCGGGCGGTAAAAGGCTCCACAAACAACCACGAAACAGCTGACTCAGCGTTCACTCCCCAAAAACTACCACTTTACTTCACATACTATCACAACACTTCAAATAATATCACAACACTTCAAATAATATCACAACACTTCAAATCCTACCACGTAAACACAAATAATACCCCATCTCCACAAATATCCCACTTTTTACTCCATATACTACTACCTCATTCTAAATTCAAGGACCATGTCACTACAATTACTACCACGTCACTACAAATACTACCTCTTCACCCCAAGTACCGTCGTCGCTCCAGAAACTCCCAGTTTACACCATATATTATTGCCACTTTACTCTCAACACTACCACTTCACTATAAATACCACCATATCACTACAAATACTATTAAGTCACTTCGTATACTGCCATTTTACTACAAATATTACTATTTTACCACCAATAGCATTTTTACCAATTATTATTCCATGTAATTCTCCCTGACACACTTAATTTTACATCTATCTATATCTATTCCAATTCCAGTTTTCATAAGAATTTCAGAAGCTGTGTCTGATTGGTAGGGTTTATACGTTTTAAATGTAAAATTGTGGGAAAAAAAATTAATCCTTTTCACATGAACTCATAATTGACATCTGACATCCTGACTCGTACCAACACAATCTGCAAACATGTGCCCAGTTCATCCATTACTTATTAATGAAAACATATTTAATCTGATTATTCTGGTCCACCATCTGACACGGTTATTCATGTCAATAACCATGTAATCAGATTAGAGACACGTCTCATCCACTGTCAACCCATGTGAATCATGTGGGACACTGCTACTGCTGTTGTGTCCCTGGGCAAGACACTTCACCCACACTGAATACTTCATACAGACTTGAACCATGTCCTTCAACTCCAGGAGGCGCTCTAGGTCCAGTGTTCTTTACATTTTTTAATCCCAGGAAGTGGATGTTTTTCTTTCTTTCTTTGTATTATAATGGAAGATCTTATCTTTGCTTTTGAACCTGCTCTAAATAGAACTAGTGGTGGAATAATTGGTGGGGGAAGACATAAATAATTACACATTTTCAATCCTCCTTATCATTAAAAGTAGGTTTTCTATGGCTGACTCTTTACAGGAGGGTTTGGGAGGTCAGAGGGTGGCCTCTAATATGAATATTGCCAAAATTCTGATTTTTGAAAGGCTTTAGAGTCACTAAATATAGTCACTAAGTATTCTCATGAAAAATGATCAATACCTA